>JACEFZ010012640.1:0-7500 GCA_014155875.1 Cepaea nemoralis | reverse complement strand
ACAAACAAACAAACCAATCAACGTTTTCGAATGTTCGACATCACAAGAGTAGTGTATAGGTACAAAAGCACGCGAATTTGTGGTATAAATCGATATTCTACCACCAAGGGCGATAACTCTTCAGGTATTTTAAGTAGGCGGTCAGGGGTGTGGTCAAGTGACTCATCAGAGGTGACGTGGTGGTCAGAGTGGGTGTGGTCAAGTAATTGTAGGTACGACATAAAAAATACGACATAAAACATTACAAATAAAAAACAAACGACTCAAATAAGGTATATAATAATTTTATTAAATCATATATAGACAAACAATGCATATTAAATGAGTAATGGCATAGTCGAGATATTATCACTGTCAACCTTTCTTTTTATATAGAGATATGACAGTGAATTACGATGTTGTGTGTATGTATATACAGAAGAGTCTTGTGTTTTGAAGCCTATATTGGTTCCCCCACTCGGTGTTTGGGTGTTTAATACTTCCAAAAATGTGTCCTTGTTTAGATGAGTGTTGTGGTTTTTGGTCAAACCTTTGGTACTGATTTTATCATAATCACCGACACAAATATACGTCTTACTACACAATGAGACCATCCCCTTCCCTTCGTACTCTAGTTTGAAAAGCCCGGGGGTTCTCTTTTCATAGGCTTTGATAGTCTGGCAATCCTTACAGGTATCAGTACTAGGGGTAATTCTATGAACAGGGCAGGTTTCAGACGGGAACCACTGATTATAGACTCTGTCATATTCTTGTCGTAGGTGTGGTCTAACCACCTCAGAGAGTGAGTCGGCGCTAAGGGCCAAATAGAGAGAGTCAGTGTCCATTTCAGTGAGTTGGTAGTCTTCTTTAGCGATAAATTTGTCGAGAAAGTCATAATAAAATGCTAACATGCGCAACTTGGCATACTGGTAGACAAAGAACCCAATCTGTAGAGGTAGATCCCAGACAGTTTTCTTCTTTAACATTTCTACTTCGAAGAGATCATCTGTAATACCAGTCATGCTTTTGAACCTGGGGTTATTGATTAGTTTGGTAGTGTCTTTTCCCTGGCAGTAGGAGACATCGGTATGTTTGGCTTTATTGGTTAACGTTTTGCCGTAAGCGGCGTTACCTAACAACTTCATAGTGTCGGCTGTAATAGACTCGGCCGGATTTTTGTCCCCTTGGCGACGGGCATTAGAGACTGCTTCCCCGAATTGTTTAAAACAACTAACCGGTCGATATTCTATTGTCTGGTAGATGTGTGTAACGACCAACCCATGAGCTAGATACCACTTTAAAAGAGGGGTGGCTAATAATATTTTCTTCCCGAAATAACTACCGATCAATGTCCGTCGTGGGGTACTCAATAGTTTATTTTTTATGGCGTATTCTTGCATAAACTCCCCAATATCGTCTCTCGACACCTCCGTGTTCTTGAAAATAGGGGGCATTTCGGCAAAGGCCTCTTGTAAATCAACCGGGGTCTCTATATCGCACTCAACCAACCCGAAAAATGTATCACTTTTTACAGCCTCAATTATCTGGTTTTCACTCAACGATCCCCAAGGAAGTTCTGATGGTGGAAACGTTTCCCGCAAGAAACACTTGATGGTTGTGTTTGACCTCTTTAATCTCTGCCACTCACATTCCCAAATAACCTTAACTGTCACCCCAACAGTTTTTTCTAGATACTCGTGGATGTCACACGTGTTCTGGTATAGTTCTGCTAACGGTTTCTTATTGACGGGATTAATCGTTTTCCCAGCAGTTAGACGGCAAGATGGGTGCCCGTGGAACAAACACCCATGGAATTGGTAAGCTGTTGTATTCTTTTTATCCCACCCATCTACGCGAATATGTCGGTCGCCGAGCTGCATCTCGTGACTATTGAATTGGGTTTTTAAATCTATGTTGTTGTTGTGTGACACCCAGGTTAACCACTCGCGACTCTGACGTGTGTATTTGTGTAATCTGTGTGCTCTAAACCCATCCTCGTGGTTTCGATATATGGAGAAGTCTGATGGCATATCTTTCATAAGAGACCAAAGGTATAAGGCATTCGCATCAAACCCTTTAATGCTTTTTACCATCTTATTACCCCTGATACGGGTCTCGTTGACTTCGTGGTAACGATGAAAAATGATACTCGGCCCACCCAACACGTTATCTCGTAACAACTTGTGCACCTTCTCCTCCTTCTTCGAAAACAAAACAAAAGAAACATCTTTATTCATAGTGTTGAATAGGTACTGTAAAGTAATGCCGGGGACGGAGATGGCCTGCTTGCACATGTCTATATTTAACTTGGCATAAAAGGCTACTTGTTTGTCCAGGGCTTGTAGAAAGGGAGACACGTCTTTGATGTTGTACCAAATTAGAAAATCTCTCAGGGTAGTCATTTTATTGTCGGTCCACGCTTTCTGACAATCGGCGTAGTCTGCTTCGGAAATGTTACGGTTTTTAAGCTTTGAGAAAAAGGCTTCGTGCGGTGGTAGGGCTGTCTCATTTAGCTTTCCCAGGTCGGTCAGATATTCGTAAGGAAATAGCCTTTTGTCTCTTCTATCCCAAACGAGGCCAAATATTTCGCGTAGCGCACTCCCGGGACCAGAAAGTTGGAGACGTCGAGGAATTTCAGTCTTTCTGTCGCTATGCACATAAAATTATTATTTCTCTTGACTATAAACTTGAATGGGTTAGCCTCCCGATCAAGGAAATACCGTACCAAATAAGGTTTCAGAAGGTTAATGTCATACTTACCGCTATTCAGTCCAAAAAGGGGGAGCTCCATCAGAAAACCTTCGAGCCTTTCACTTAATTTTGGGTGGTCACCTAATTTAGCAAAGACTGACTCGAACTTTTTGAGTAAAAGCTCATACGATTTAGCAGCTATTTCATGGAGATAGTCCAACATTTCATTTACGAGGACCTGTGGATCACCGGTGGTGATGAAACATTTAGGGGTGTCGAACCCAGGGACATTAGAGGCGACCGCACAGGAGAGGGGGACGTGTTTGGCCATGAAGGTCGTCGACTTTGAATCAGCCGGTAAATTTTCATTGGAGAAGAAAGATTCCATATCGTAGCACGCTCTGAAAGGGAAAATAAAATTTTCGTCCACGTCAAACCCGTGGTCACGGAGCAAATCCAAGATCGATTCGGTCGGGCGATAAACCCCACCTTTATACGTTTCGATAGTGGCTACGCCTTTACACCTAAGTTCGTGACGTGTCAGTCGACAATATATCTTAAACAGCTTACCGCATTTCCCACAAGAAAAACACCGAGCGGCCCTGGCCACATCAACAATATACATGAAATGGTTTTCATGTAGAAGAAGATTCAGTATATCTGGATGTGTACTAGTGCTTCTAATTTTCGGAACCAGATGTTCCTCCTCTGTAAAGGCAAACACATTTATTTGTATTTTAAAGCATTCTTCCAGGGCAGGTAAATCAACTAAACTAACACCAGAAAAAGGGGTGTGGGAGTCCAACTCTTTATACCGCAGCCATTTGGTGAACAGTCTTCGTGTGTTTTTTCTAACATCCCTAACAGATCTTCCCCCTGATTTAAACACAGATATACAGCGAAATATACACAAATTGTCTGTGTACGGCTTACCGCGTGAGTCGGTTTGAAGTATATTAATAAACTTATTGTGTTTGATAAAGTCGGGGATTGATTCTAAACAACAACCAACAGGGAATTCCACAAACTTGTAAACATAAAAAGTTATACTGGGAATTGTTTCTACATAATACTTTGTATCTGGTCGGATTAGTGTCGCTGAATTGAACAAATCAACAGCATTCACCTTGGTCACAAACGCTTCGAAATCAGATCTATGGTTCACTAAAAACGGTAAATTGAACAAGGAAGAGTTATTGGGACTGGCATGGTAGAGCCGTAGGCCTTGTGTCTCTCGATGTCTTAGTATTGTGCGCAGACTGGCGATTATTTTGAAGCGAGAGTTTTGAACATTAAAAAGCCGGAATAAACGAGAACTCCAATCTGTCGGCATGTCAGTATCTGGTCGATTAAAAAATGTCCATTCACACAGATACCGACCGTGTCGTATGTGTGATCTAATCGTATTCCAGTGATCATTATACACAGCTCGAACATCCGGGGGTAATTTTTGTAATGAAAGATATTCAGTAGTTGTGTTAACACCAGAGGTTCCCGCCGGTTCGTTGGCAAGCGTGATACGTGATGATAGTTGAGTATTATTAGTAGCCGAAACATGACCACCTGCGCCACTCGACAAAATACTGGATATTGATTGATTTGTCATGGTAGTTGACGGTATTTCAGTGTCTGTAACCGACAACACTCTGTCATTTGCTGGTTGTGTGGTTGACTTCCGGCGTTTACCAGTAGATTGTTCGTCTGTAGTCTGCTCTCCACCCCGCTTGCGACTTGTGGATTGCAGATAGCTAGCAGCACTAGATGCTGGCTGAGTGGTCGACACGTCACTGGATACTGATTCATGTTCAGTATTTATGTGTCTGTGTAAGGTATCTTTGCGGGTATAAATACGATCACATAAATGACATGTAAATAAATCTCCAGAATGACTACTAGCAACATGTCGACGTAAAGTAGTAGACGTTGTGAAGGATTTATTACACAGATTACATCCGTGCCTCTGCGTAGCTGCCATTATCAGATAAAATGTCCGAACTATTTGTTTCTGTTATTCAGCCGGATGAAGTTTGTAAGATGACGAAATTACTCGATGTGTTGATTCGTAAACACGCGACGTTGTTTGACTCTGTTGTAGACAATATGCCAACTGATCAAGCATATCCTGTCTATGAGAATATAGCAGAGGAATTATTTTCTGATGCCCGCATAAACGCCGGGCGGATAATAATTTTAATGTCTTTAGCTAGACATATGAATAAGAAACTCGTTGATTCGTTGTACAATAGTGACGCTGATGTCGAGAAAATTGTCACCAGTTTCGCGCAGAAGACAAGTAGTTTTCTGTATCAGAAGACACGATTGTTAAAGTCCAAGGAATTAGAAAATATGTTGAATTTATTTTCCTCTGAATAAAAATACATCCCTCCTCGTTGACTGCGGACACTCAAATGACTTCACATTCGTTTCATGAATATCTTGTCGTGAGTGTTTGTCGTATATATGAAAATAGTAGTTGGGGTGGTAGTTTTCTAACACGAAATCTGATTGGTTGGTTTGAATTCAACCAATGGGTGAGTAAGTTACACAAGAGAATACTTATTCTTCTTCTTCGTTCATCCGGAGTTTTTTTTCGGATGTGATTGCGTTGTGCCTGTTTACAGCAGAGCTGCGTTCTTGCGCCGTTAGGCCGACACATCCGACTTCTGCGGGCATTTGTTGACCGGGTTAACCTTCCTGGGGGTTTCTTAGGACGTTTGACTCTCACTGTTGTGGTGTTATCCCCCATCCCAGCTGGTCCATATAGAACAGCCAAAGATCCTGGTCAGCCCTCAAGGGAAGGCAGGGGCAGACCATGGGCATTCCCCGCCATCCAAGGAGGCTTCCATAATTGCAGAGCCGATACATAGCGCTCTGGTACTGGGCTCACCCAAGGAATCGTCACGTCCTGCACATGGCTGCTTAGCCTCACTTCCGTATATTGGGCCTTCCGTTCACCATAGGCTGTTCTTCCGGAAACCAGAAGTATGCAGTCTGCAGATGACATCCACACAGTGAGCTTTCGATTCGGACTTTCCATGTAATGGATTTGCTATCCAAGCAATATTCCATTTCGTGCCACTAGGACACTTTTCCACCTTTTATGAAGTCCACACAGTGGGCTTTAGATACGGACTTTCCACATAATGGATTTGCTATCCAAGCAATATTCCATTTCATGCCACTAGGACACTTTTCCACCTTTTATGAAGCCCACACAATGGGCTTTTGATTCGGACTTTCCACGTAACGGATTTGCTATCCAAGCAATATTCCATTTCGTGCCACTAGGACACTTTTCCACCTTTTATGAAGCCCACACAGCGAGCTTTCGATTTGGACTTTCCACATAATGGATTTGCTATCCAAGCAATATTCCATTTCATGCCTCTGGGTCTTCATGCACCTTTAAATGTCAACCTGTATGTAGTTAAAGTAAGCTGCGGTCAACTTGAGCTTGTTGATATCTCCATAGAGCTTGTCCTCAAATGAAGCAGGTGTGGGCCAAAATATCTTTCTCTGTTCTGCATACGTTGGGCAATCCTGCAGCAAATGTTTTGCTGTCATTTTTCCAGTTCTACAATTACATTCATCGGTATCTCCTATCTTTAGTTTATTGAACAAGTGGTATTTCAGCCTGTTATGTCCTGTGCGGAGTCTGAAGATTGCTACTTGTTCTCTTCGGTCGAGTTTGTAATATGCATCATCCTTCTGATGGCCTGGATGCTCAGATTCCCATGTGGTTCTATAAGTGCTTTTTATCAACCTCTTTGCCTCATTATAGGTTATGTCTATGTCAGGCTGCAAAAGAGAATACAATGAACATAAAAGACATGTAAACATTGAACATGAAAGATATACAACCATTGAACATAAAAGATGTGTGAACATAAAAGACATGTAAACATTTAACATTAAATGAGTTATAAAAACAACATTAATATTTAGAAGTTCGCCTAGCTTTAAGGGTGAGATCTATGAGGTCGGGTGGTTAGATCCAGTGGTTGCGGGTGATGTAGTTGACAGATTTATCTGTTGGGGTGTAACTGATGTGGGATATTTAGTGGTTTGGATCAGTGGTGGCATGGGAGGTAGCTCAGGTTTGTTCCTGCGTTGATTGTATCGAAGCACCCGTCGGCGAATTTTATTGAATGCTGTGTCTATGAGTTCATCAGTGGTCAAATATTTTTTCAGTAACCGCCGCCAGATGAGCTTGTGTTAAATCATCAAAATCCGAGAATAAACAAGAGTGACCCAACTGATTGACCAGTTCCTCTTCACACCCCACACAGTAGTCTTTCCCCATCAGTGTTGAGGGCTTTCCCAAATTTTTTTTTTTTTTGAAGCATGTCTGTAAGTATATAAAATTTTCTCGTATTGAAAGTGGTTTAAAAATCTTCATTCAACGTGGATTGATTAAAAAGATGGGTTTTGGGGACCTGATTGTTTGTTGGTGGGGGGGATGGCTCTGGAGAACCTGTGGTAATTTAGTCGTGATACACTCTTCAATGCTGCTGATACTTAAGGTAATTAGTCATCTTTTTTTAAGTTCTGGGGTTTGCTCAGTAGTAGAACCGTTTCTAGATCCTCGAAAATACCACCATAATCCAAGAAGAATCAAAAGGATTGTCACTTCTTTTTGTGGGGTATTTTAAAACAGGCCACGCAAAAACTTCCGGTTCTGCTCTTTAAAAGACACCACAGTTTCCCAAACCCTTCTTGTGTGTAGTCATAACTGTAAAACAAATAAAAAAAATTAAAAAAAAATGTAATATAACATATTTTACGCATGCCAGTTCATTACTAAAAATGGGCCCCATGGGAATTTCCCCC
>JACEFZ010012639.1:0-24436 GCA_014155875.1 Cepaea nemoralis | reverse complement strand
TTTCCCTTTTTTTCCTTTTTTTTCAAGAACCCCAACTTTTTCCCAAAAAAAAGCCATAAGATGTTTTTCAGCTTGACTGCTCATTGTTCACGCTTCATATCAATACACAAGTATAGGTTCTATGTAGCACTTCAACACTATTTTCTCGCTTAAATTGATATCTTTATATATTGGTTAGTATGTTTTTCATCTTGCAAAAGTTACCTTCGCAATGGCAATTCTTGTTCTAATCTCTTCAAGGCATCTCCCATCAGATGTTATGACTGTTCCGAGATAACTGTACCGATTCACTTGCTTAAGAATATGCCCATTTACTCGTACATCACACTGTGTATTTCCTTCTTCCCAGTGACGACCATAATCTGTGTCTTCTTACAATTTAATTCTAACCCTAGTTGTTCACAGTATGCAACAAACGCATCTACTAAATGTTGCAGGTCCTGCTCATTGTCTGTAATCAAGACTGTATTATCAGCATGTCTAACGTTATTGATGTATCGTCTCTCAATGTTGATTCCTTCCATATCTTCTATATTTCTTAAAACATTTTCACTGTACAAGGAAAAAAGATCTGGAGACATTACACATCCCTGTCTCACACCTCTTTTAATAGGCTGATATTGACCTACATCATTATCAATTCTGGTGGCAGCTTGTTGTTTCCAATATATGCTTTTTACAAGTCTAAGGTCTTTTCCATCAATTTGTAAATTTTAAATCATCTTTATCATGCTCTTATGTCCCACTTTATCGAAAGCCTTTGTGTAGCCTTTGCGTCCATTAGATGCAGAAATAACTATTCGTCGCCTATAGAGATAAAAAGAGGAGTACGGCAGGGATATTTAAACAAGTTGAAATGCCCGGACTCAACATCAATGGAAGAATCATAAACAATATTAGGTATGCTGACGATACCGTGTTACTAGCAGAAAGTGAGCAAGAGTTACAAGACCTAGTGGAAGAAGTAAATAGGCACGGTGTAGAATGTGGCTTAGATATTAACATTTAAAAAAAAAAAATTATGATAATTAGCAGTGAAAAGGAAAGGTCATCAATGAACATCACAGTAAACGGGGAGATACTAGAACAAGTAACAAGTTTCTCCTGTCTTGGACATATAATAGCAGATGATGGCAGAAGTGAAATAGAAATCAAAAAGAGAATAGGAATGTCCAAAAATGCTTTTAACGGCATGAAATCCTTATTAACATCTAGAGAGATTAATAACGCATTAAAAATGAGAATTGTCAAATGCTATACGTATATTCAACGCTACTGTATGGCGCAGAAACCTGGACATTGAACAAGCAACTAGAAAGTTGAATAGAGGCCTTGGAGATGTGGATATACAGAAGAATATGTCGTATTTCATGGAAACAAAAACAATCAAATGCAGAGGTTCTAGAAACACTGGGAATGAAGAGTGAGTTCATGAGGAAAAAAAAAGTAAAGAGGAGGCAAATGAAATATTTCGGCCACGTTAAAAGACATGATACTCTTATAAAACCATACTGGAAGGCAAGGTTGAGGGCAAGCGAGCAAGAGGTAGACAACGATACAAGTGGGAAGATAAACATCAAGAGATTGACGAACATCAGTCTGACAGAACGTACAGTCGAGGCGAGAGACAGACAGTATTGGAGATCCATTGCAACCAACCTTCATTGTGGAGACGGCACCTGATTGACTGATTGATGGGGGTTGTCAAAGACTGAAGTATAGAGGTCTGAGGTCTGCCTCAAGATAGAAGACCACCGGGAAGAGTGGTCAACCTCAAGTAGATTAGAGGTAACACAGTGCCCCGATATGAGGGCAGGGTAGGTGATAGGAAGGGGGACTATTAACTAGTTCTCTCATGAGACACGGAGGTATCGACCAGATAGTTAGTACTCTGGTCACGGCAGAATCACGCCTACGTGATAGCCACGGAGAAGTGGATTGCCAATCAATAGGAGACGGCTGCTATAAGCGTGCTGAGTGTGACAGCACGCAAAAAGCCGAAGGACGCACAAGGTCCTTCTGCGTGCTGTGTAGCCACGCGAGTAGGAAAGTCAGACTGGGGACTGACTTCTTAGCGAGCGCATCGTTTAGTGTCGATAGGAGTTTTTTGTAGCCAAGTAGATAGAGATTAGCAATAGGGTTAGGAAACTAGTGATAGGCAATTCTGTGGCTTTGTGTGTGATTTGATAGCGACTGTTTTGTAAATGTAAAGAGCCAACGGCAATAAAATGTATCATCCATTTCCTCTCACACGACTTGCAAGTTCCTTGTGTGGTGCGAGAGAAGTAATCCTATGATGCCTGAAACATCGGTTGCTGACAGGCTAGGATTAATGTGGTGTCAGAAGTGTGGCTTGGACAAATGTTCAAGCTAATACACTTACCCACGGCTCTATACTAAGGTTACTAGTAGTGAATTACAAGGTTTAATTTGTGTCAGTGACTGATGACGTGTGCAGACTAGAACAAGTTGCGAGCTAAGCTGTGCCTATCGTGACAAAATAATGCTTATTTGTGTTTATCGAAATATTATGCACTTAAATCATGTGTTCTTCGAAGTTGTAAGTATTGATATTAATTTTCTTTCATTCATTTATGTAATTACTTATTTGTTTATGAATAATTATCAAATATGATTCATGGCGGAGCGATACACATGCCAGCACCATTATCGATTTTTGCAAGCTAAAAATAGCGCTGCGCCTCTGACGTATTACGATTGACAAGCAGTTGTTTTACGCCATTTGCATTCAGCATCTGATTGTTTACAAATCGCCAAGCTGCTGCCCGCCTGAATCTGTACTTTATATTAACTATTATTTGTTTATTTAAGTTAGTGAATGAATATATTTATTTATTTAAACATTATTATCACATTTATATTTATTTCAAAGCAGTTATTGAATTTTTTTCGTACTTTTTCTATTTGTTTACCGTCGCGATGGCACTACTTTTGGCTATGCAAATTAGACTTGGTCTGCACAACACTTCCATAGATTAAACTAGATTAGAAACGAAAGGCATAAGACGGTAGAACGAAGACAGGACATTGACATTTAATATTAATTACACTACATTCTGTTTGTCCGGGGGCATGTCATTGTGATTGTACCAAATTGTCAAAAATTATATGTCGCTTGCAATTTGTTAATTGTTGCTGCTCTGTGAACCAGGGTGAACAACAGCTGGTTAGAAAACTCGTGTGTATGCCGAAGTGCCAAACGAGGGGACCTGAGTTGCCAAACGGTTGTGCCTGATTTTCGGGAACATTAAGATGAGTATACTCAACATATTTGGCATGCAATGTGATTAATAATGCATCTCTTTTTCAGCGTGTGATGCATTAGCATATTTTTGTGCTCTGTTTTTCAGGATAAAATTTTCCAGGGTATAAACTAAGAGGACAATTGTTAGTGCTCAGAGATTAAGAAACATAACATATCTAAGATAAATAAGTGATTAAAGAGGTCAGTGCCTGTTAACACTAGCGAATTACCTAACAACATGGCTACTTTAGCTGATTTCATAAAAGCAGGTAAAGAATTACAATACACAGGAAAGGAGCTAGAACAATATGCTGATCAAAAATTTAAAGAAGCAAAAGATGCTGAGAGAGCTGAACGGATACGAAAAGAGGATGCGGAGAGAGATGAACGCGCACGAGAAAGACAACACCAGATAGAACTAGCTGAGATAACAAAACAAAAAGAATTAGAAATTAAGCAAAAACAGTTAGAACAAGATAAGGAAATTAAACAGAAGGAATTAGAATTAAAGCAAAAGCAATTAGATCAAGAAAAAGAACTAAAGCAAAGAGAGATAGATGAGATGGCAAGAGTTAAGGAAAAGCAAATACAAGTAGAATCAGAGACACAGTTAAAAATGAAAGGTATGGATGTAGACTCACACGCAGAGATCTCTGCTACTAAACTAAAAAGTCAACAAGAAGAAAATAAGTTCAATAAATACAAAAATATTATTAAACCATTCTGTAAAGAAGATTCCATATCAGCCTGGACAGAAAATGTCGAGTATCAGTTTAAATACCACCAAGTTCCAATAGAGATGTGGGCTATGATTTATATGAAGAACCTGAGTGGAGAGCCCCTTAAAGTGATAGAATCAATACCAACTGATCTTAGATCTAACTATCAGTACATCCATGATAGGATAATGCAACACTTTTTACTTGATGCCCCTGGGTATCAGGTTCAGTTCTCAAATTTAAAACCAAAACCTAGTGAGACTTTCATTGATTATGTCTCAAATGTCCAAAGTGTACTAAATAGGTGGCTTAATGCAGCTAACATAGGAAAAGACTTTGACAGACTTAAAATTTAATAGCCATGGATAAAGTCATATCCACTATACCATCTCCTTTTGCTAAATTCCTGCAGCAGTCAGACATTGAGACCATAGAACAATTTGAAAAGAAAGGCTCTGCATATTTTTCCTCAAATAGAGATATTTTTAAGACTTCAAATAGCGACTCTGAAATAGTTTCTTTTGTAAAGGACCAACCTAAAAACTATCAGAGTAATAGAAAACCGTTTCATAGAGTCGACAAGAAAGATAGGAAAGTGTCAAAATTTATCTACTGTCAACTTTTGCATGACACTTATTCTATGTGTGATAAATCGCCTAACTATCCGGCACATCTTGAGAATGTCATTAAGAAGCAACAAAACAAGAGATCTGCATAAAGGCGTGCAATCAAATGCTTCTTTTGTTCCAGCTACGGCCATTATTCAAATAAGTGCCTGGGCCGCCAACGTATGAAAGCCAACAATGCTATTTTAATTGATACATCTTCTGATAGTGGTAGTGAGACTGAGTGTGAAGTTGAAAATGAATTACCTGTTAACCAATCTGAAGATGTGTGTTGTGTAAACGATATAGTTAAGCTTTGACAGTTGTGAACGATGTCACCAATTTCATGCAGACGGAAAATTAGAATGTGGACATACAGTACCATTCTCAACTGAGAGTGTAAATTCAGCATTAGCCTCCAGAGGCAATTTGGTGTTCCACAATGCAATGGTCAACGATAGACCATGCCAATGTTTGCTGGACAGCGGCAGCACCCTTATTGGTCTTAGAAAGGAACTGGTGAGTCCAGATGATTATACAGGTGACTTTGTCAAATGCCGAACCTTTTCGGGTAACATTGAAATTTACCCTTTGGCCAAAGCCCGTATTAACACTCCTTTTCTTTCTGGTACCTTTACTTGTGCAATACTTGACAACCCTTGTACTGATTTAATTTTGGGTGGCTTACCCCAATTGAAACAATGCATTAGCGATGAAATAGCTGCATGGGAAAAATTAAATGCAGCTAATGCAACAACCAGAGCAGACGCTATGAAACATCAAGACACACTACAAGATGAGAGACTACTGTTGCTATCACCAACTAGCACGGATGATACACCAGACAAAATTCATAGAACAGCAGAAAGCTGATCCTAGTGTGTGTCCATATTTAAAATTATTGAAAGAAAGAGCCAAAGTGTCAAAAAACGCATCATGGTTCTTTAGACTTAATAATGGCATTCTTACTAGGTATTATACAACTGGTAACCATGAGATTCAGCAAACGGTGTTACCTGTACAACACCGCCTAACTGTGCTAAAGATTGCACATGAGTCACCGTTTGCGGGTCACCTGGCAAATGACAAAACCAGGGCCAGAATTCAGGCTCATTTTTATTGGCCAGGTTTTTGTAATGATATAAAATTATTTTGTCGTTCTTGTAATGTCTGTCAACAACTAGTACGTAAGGGTAAACATCCTACGGCTGAAGAACAACCTTCTACACTGGCTTCTAGGCCATTTGAGAGTGTGGCGGTAGATATTGTTGGACCCCTGAATCAGGTGTCCAGCAAAGGAAATCGCTTCATATTAACGATGGTCGACCTAAGTTCAAGGTGGGTTGAGGCAGTAGCTTTGAAATACATCACCTCCAAAGATGTTGCCAATGTATTTCTATACCTGTTCTCACGATTCGGATTTCCACGTACCATCTTATCCGATCGTGGAACTCAATTCATATCGGCTGCAACGCAAGCCCTTACAAAAATGTTAGGGATTAAACAGCATTTTACAACAGCGTACCATCCAGCCAGCAGTGGTATAGTAGAGAAAATTAACGGAGATCTTAAGCATATGCTGGCTAAGGTAACAGCAGAAAACCCAGCTGATTGGGATACACTGTTACCAACAGTGCTGTTCGCCTATCGGGAGATTCCCCATTCAAGCACGGGTTTCTCACCGTTTGAATTAGTATACGGGGCTAACCCACGTGGACCCCTAACCATTTATCATCAGGTAATAACTAATTCCATTGAAATTCCAACCCCAAAAACACCTTATGAAATGGTGACATAAACACGAGATAAAATCATGAAATCGTGTATCATAGCTAAGGCAGCTTTGAAGAGGAAGGGTCAAATCTACCGCCAATACGCAAACAAAGGTGCGAGAACAATTGATCTTGAACCAGATCAAGACATACTTCTGTTACTTCCAGACAAACGAAATTTATTATTGACCTCATGGCAAGGGCTATTCAAGGTGGTACGTAAAATTTCAGATGTTGACTATGAGATATCGATAAACGGACACTTAAAGATATTTCATGTCAACATGTTGAAACCTTACTTTTCACGACAAGAGACAGAAGTAGAGACAGACGAACACAGTGCACCCACACCTAGTGATGAGACGACAGACGTACACAACGCAACTACACTAGTTAGCGAGACTGGCAAATCCGACGATATCCATACACCTAGTGAGCTTACAGAATACGCACTTAGCACCACCACCATACTGAATCAGGTAGACGACGACGGAATGGAACTACCTGTTCCAATTGTAGACAAGACTGCGACATTAGATAGCATACGGATAGAACAGGGACTAACAGACGGTCAACGACGACAATTAATAGAATTAGTGACGGAGTTTAAAGACATATTTTCTGACATTCCAGGTAGGACGGACAGGATCGAGCACTCCATTCTTCTTTCGGACTCGACGCCTATCAAATGCAGGCCGTACTCTATCCCACTTAGCTATAGAGAAAGTTTAAATAAGGAAATTCTTAATTTAGAAGCTAGTGGGATCATCCAGAAATCTACATCTGAGTACTCCTTTCCAATCGTCCTAGTTAAGAAAAAAGACTCCACAATTCGTCTGTGTGTGGACTATAGAAAGCTCAACAACGTCACTAAGATCGACGCAGAACCAATTCCTTCCTGCGAAGATCTTATTCTTGACATGTACACCTCCAAAATCTTTTCTAAATTAGATCTTACTAAGGGATATTGGCAGGTCCCTATGCAGACTCAATCCATTCATCTTACTGCTTTTTCAACACCTTTAGGACTTTACGAGTGGCGTTTTCTTCCTTTCGGACTTCGAAACGCTCCTGCCACTTTCGTACGCTTAACTAGAGATCTACTTCATGGAGTGACGAATACAGTGACGCATATAGATGATATATGTGTCCATACAGATGACTGGACAACACACTTACTGAAACTAAGACATATCTTCGATAGGTTGCGACTCTTCGGTCTCACTGTCAAACCGAGCAAAGTCGAATTGGGCCTAAAAGAAATTGATTTTTTGGGTCATGTCATTTCACAAGGTCAACTAAAGACTGACAATAGAATTATTACCAAAATTATGAACCTGACCATGCCTACAACAAAGAAGCAGGTCAGAAGCCTTTTGGGGTTAGTAAATTACTATAGCAAGTTCATACAAAACTTAGCGGAAATTACAAGTGTATTTTCAAATGTTTTAAAAGCATCTGTAAAATTAGATGTCAAAGATGCATTATTAATTTCTGCATCGTCAAAATTGAAAATCCTGTTTAGTAATGTACCAATCCTCCGCTTGCCTAATCCTAGGCTCGTTTATTATCTTAGGACAGATGCCAGCAGGATCTCCATCGCTGCAGTACTAGGCCAGTTTTATGATGGCATCTTCCATCCGATTTGCTACGTGAGCCGTAAGATCACACCTGCTGAGTCCAGATATTCCATATCAGAGTTGGAAGCCCTAAGCGTCATCTATGCGGTGAGGAAGCTGCATCGATTTCTAACGGGTGTTCACTTCGTTGTCCAGACTGACAACTCCCCAATCACGGTCATACAAAGTGGTGTGCATCGGAATGACCGTATATACAGGTGGTCGTTAATACTACACAATTATACTTTTAGTATAGAGCATATTAAGGGTAAGGACAACATTCTGGCTGATACCCTTAGTCGACCATCTGAGGTAGAAATACCGGAGATTCCACATGAGAGTGTAGAGTAATAGATGTTAAATTAGTACATTAGAATATTCTATGTGAAATATGTTACGAATACATAGACATTATGTTCTGAACTAGGTACTAAGAACAGTGAACTACCATGTGTCCGTAGACAGCAAAATAAGAACTGTGCTCCGAGAACAAGTATATCACCGTGTGAACTAAGACAGCTCGTTACATACTAAGCTCCATATGTGTTCCGGTGAGTCATCTGTGTTAAACAGGGAAAAACAGTGTCAGAACAGAACATAAATAACAGACACGAAAATACTTGTCTACGACACCAGCGAACTCTACAGGTGCAATAAACATAGGACACAAGTATGACTGTGTAATGTATTTAATATACCCAGGACAATTGTGTATATATATTATGCCAATGAAAGCAATTTCTAAACAGTAGGGCAACGACTAACCTGAGGTATTTAAATACCATGTATATATAGACTCATTGTGATATGTATTATAACGTTTTAATATAGTGATAAATTATAGTTAGATTAGGTCACTCTAAGATACATTTAGATTTAGGAAATATAATAGTTTTCATTTTTTTAGTAGTTTAGATAGATCATTAATTTACCCACTTACTTAGCTTAAAAGTAGATTAGGATAGTAATTTAAACGTAATAACAGCTAATTATAAACTAGGAGAAAAAGTGTAGATAGTAATAGTACCATTTAGTTTGTTACATTTCACTTTGGTTCATTTCACTAGAGTTCATGCCATCTTAATGAACCAGTCCATTTAACAAACTTGTTCATTTAATATTATGATTAATTTACACCGGATAGGATAAAAGAATTATACAAATAAACATACATCATTTACACCATTTAGAGTAAAAATATCAATCATATATTTTTTTTCTTTTTAAAAACATTATTCATAATTTTATTATATTTCACATTACCCATGTTAGAAAGGTACATAATTTATTACATTTCACATCACCCATTTCAGAAAGGTACATAACTCATCTCACATCAATTTCATTTCAAATAGTTAGATTACTTCCCTTAAATTAAATTAAAGTAGGTAACACATTAAATACATATTTATAGAACTAATATTATGCCTAATATTATTAGTATTTCAGTATTTAGAGTATTATGTCAGTAGAATATAGTTGTTAATAATACCAGGGTACAAACCATCAACCCTTTTTCTTACATGTAAATATGTTGTAAATACATGACTCGTGCAGCAATTTACGCACAGTCATTAAGCTCAACTTTGTCAAACTGAGCCAAACTTGTACAGTGTCACTCCAAGGTTTTTAAATAATGGTGAGGGTAAAAGATGTGTAACAGAAGTGTGAAAGTGAGAGCAAATGTAAATTATACAAGGGAGAGTGAGATCAGTCAGCGGATTTTTCTGCCGCTCAACGCGACTTTTTTATTTTTGTCTGCGTCAAATGTTTGGTTTCGATGTTGAAAATGTGCTGTCTTGAATGTGTTGTGTGTAGTTTAGTGTAGATCGTAGAGAAAGTATTTTAAGTCTCATAAGAAGGAAACGTAGTCACGAATTAGTGTTATACACTTGCTTGTGGCCACATTTAACCGAATTATGGCACTTGAAAACTAACTTACATACACATGATAGATAGATACACATGTTAGAAGTTAGATTATACTATTAGTTAGATCCAAACACGCAAACATCCAGGAAAACAAACATGTAAATTGCATACATTTTTGGTAGATCAAAGGGAGATAACTCCGGGTCAGGGGACACAATAGACAACGAAACACTAACTTAACAGTGAAAGATAACTTTACACGCGGAAGCGAGATAGGTAAAGCCTGTCGCACACAGCTTGTGTAATGGTTGTTTAATATTATATGGGGGACATGAAGCAATTCATGTGTTGACCCTAAGAAAGTCAACTTTGTATGGGTAGTGAGTTAATTTACTATTTGAGGGCAGGTCTTATAAGACAATGGTCCGGTTCAGACATACCTCTAATAAATATAATATTGCGATTGAGAAGAGGGCTCACGCCAACCAGACAAGTTTGTGGCGATTGCCAGTAAACAAGTAAAGTGATACTACATTGTGACAATAGTCAGTAGAAGTCTATTGAGTTGCCCAAAGCCAGGTTATCAGCAGTCTTTGACAAAAATTAGATACACTAATTTTTAGAAACCTCTTGCATCACAACCAATGAGTCAAAGTTGATGACGCAACACAGGAGGGGAGGGTGTGTGTCAAAGACTGAAGTATAGAGGTCTGAGGTCTGCCTCAAGATAGAAGACCACCGGGAAGAGTGGTCAACCTCAAGTAGATTAGAGGTAACACAGTGCCCCGATATGAGGACAGGGTAGGTGATAGGAAGGGGGACTATTAACTAGCTCTCTCATGAGACACGGAGGTATCGACCAGATAGTTAGTACTCTGGTCACGGCAGAATCACGCCTACGTGATAGCCACGGAGAAGTGGATTGCCACTCAATAGGAGACGGCTGCTATAAGCGTGCTGAGTGTGACAGCACGCAAAAAGCCGAAGGACGCACAAGGTCCTTCCGCGTGCTGTGTAGCCTAGCCACGCGAGTAGGAAAGTCAGACTGGGGACTGACTTCTTAGCGAGCGCATCGTTTAGTGGCGATAGGAGTTTTTTGTAGCCAAGTAGATAGAGATTAGCAATAGGGTTAGGAAACTAGTGATAGGCAATTCTGTGGCTTTGTGTGTGATTTGATAGCGACTGTTTTGTAAATGTAAAGAGCCAACGGCAATAAAATGTATCATCCATTTCCTCTCACACGACTTGCAAGTTCCTTGTGTGGTGCGAGAGAAGTAATCCTATGATGTCTGAAACATCGGTTGCTGACAGGGGTGAATATACTCTGATAAAGTCAAGACCAAATGCATCATTTTTCGGTGTAGTCACCACTGCGTTCAATGCAAGTCCTCCAGCGCCGATTAGGCCCGTGGATTCCTGTAGAACAAAATGATCTTGGTCACGTGTGTAACCATTCATGCACCACCTGTTGTACCTTTTCATCTGACTTAACAGTCTTTCCTCCCATTGGCTCTTTGAGTTGTCCAAATCACTTGGCGCTAGGTCTGGCGAGTACGGGGGATGTGGTCCACACTGAAAGTGGAGGTCTACGATGGTTTCAACCATTGCACGGGCAGTATGGGGTCGAGCATTGTCATGTTGCAAAATAACACCTTTACTCAGAAGGCCACGTCGTTTGGATTTGATTGCAGGTCGAAGATGACTCCTGAGAAGATCTGTACACGTATCAATGGTGTCCTCCTGGCATGTAGTGCTCTAAAATAACGCCTCGTTCATCCCAAAAGAGAGTCGAATTAACCTTCCCTGCAGATGGCTGCGTGCGAAACTTCTTTGGTTTCGGAGAGGAGGGATGGCGCCATTACTTGCTCGCTCTCTTCGTTTCCAGCTCGTGGTAGTGAAACCAGGTGTCTTCTCCAGTAACAATTCTTGATAGGAAACCATAACCTTCTGCTTCAAAGCATTGCAAAATTTCTTGACAAGCATCAATGCATCGTAGGTTCCAAATGTTGCTGTATGTAGCCGGGGCGCAGTGTTGGGGTGAGCGCCCAACATTGCTTAAATACCCGAATGGCTCGTGAATACATAACCTATGCAGCAAAAGTCCAACTCCTGGCCTTCACGTGGCGGAACTGTTTCTACTAACAGGAGAAGGGGCGACGGCGAGTTTCTGGCGCCGAAAAATAACCAGTGTGCTCTAGATGTGTATACATATATATGCATATGCAGACACGCGTGTACGTGTGTACACATCTAAACTCGAGTGAGACCACAGTCTGCTCTAGCAAAGGAAAGGTGCTGAAGACGGAGGCAACCAGCCAGGAGGCGCACCACAGAAATCAGGATGCCACGCAATTACGCAAAATGGAATATGTCGACTACTGCTAAATGTTATGGTGCTCGCCCTGCTTTGGACCCCCAGGCAGGTGCAGTGCCGGGCCCTATGTCTCGAAAGGGTCCAACCCCAACTACTGGAGGTCCTTCTCAGATGTCCTGTGGAGCCAGGGGACATGAGAATAGAACGGCTGGCCATACTAAACAAAGACTTAAAATAATGCACTGGAATGCGGAGGGAGTCAGCAACAACAAAAAATAGAATTAGAAAACATCCTGGACCAAGAAAAAGTAAGCATATGTTGCTTGCAAGAAACTCACCTCAACGAAAATATAGCCTTCAAAATCAGAGGCTACCAGTGTTACCGATCTGACCGAAAGGACAGGCGAAAAGGTGGGATACTTACCCTTGTAAAAAATAACATCACTGCTTCCCAAATCGAAGTCTACATGGAAGGGGCTGAGTATCAGACACTTAAACTTAAGACAGGCTATACTGACCTACATCTGATCAATTACTACTGTCCAAGTGACCGCCCACAGGCACTGGACACATTACCATTAACAGAAAAAATGATTGTGTGTGGCGATTTCAACAGCCACTCGCAGAGTTGGGGCTATGATCACATGGACCAGAGAGGAGAGAGACTGGAAGACTGGCAGGATGAGAATAGATTCATCTTGGTTAACAAGCCGTCCGACCCACATACTTTCTACTCGAGATCATGGCACACTACAACTACACCTGACCTGGCTTTTCATTCACCAGACCTGGAGTGGAACATTACACGAATTGTTGGGAAACAACTTGGTGGCAGTGACCATCGGCCAGTCTTTCTAACTGTAGAAAATGAGCTTGTAAGTGAAAGCAGCACCCTCTCGAGGTGGAACTACAAGAAAGCAGACTGGGCAATGTACAAGAATCGCACCAGCATACTGGTTAGAAACCTGAACACTGAGAAAGACATAAATAAAGTAGTTGAAGAGTTTGGGAAATGCATACTACAGGCAGCGCGAGAAACAGTACCAAGAGGAGCCCGTAAACAATATAAACCCTACTGGAGTAGTGAACTGGAACAGTTGCATAATGATGTGGAAGTAGTGTAGAAAGCAAGCAGAGGCCACACCCAGCCAAGAGCACCACAATAAATTCCAGCACGCAAAAGCCAAATTTCAAAGGCCAAGCTGCAAGCTAGACGGAAAAGCTGGCAGGAAAAAACAGAGTCTCTGAACTTTGAAAGAGACACAAGGAAATTGTGGAAGCTAATAAAACAACTTAACGATGAGGGCACAGGGAGAAACTCAAAAATTGCACTACATAAAGATGGAAACATCTTAACAAGAAAGCAAGCAGCTGACCATTTTGCGGACTCATTCGCACAAGATAACAATATCAAAATTAGTCCAGAGAAACAACAAGAGATTCGAGAGAAACGGCAACATACAGGACAGAAGGAAATAGTACATGAGGTTCTGGAGGCACCCATCACAATCAGCGAACTGGAGCTAGCCATATCAAAACTGAAAATGAGAAAGTCACCAGGAGCTGATGGTATCTCCAATGAAATGATCAGGAACCTAGGAACAGAGGCCAAAGCAAAGCTGTTGCAGATCTTCAATAACAGTTGGACCTTAGGCAGTGTTCCACAAGCCTGGAGAGAAGCAATCATGATACCCCTCCTAAAATCAGGGAAAGATAGTTCCATTGCCTCTAGCTACAGACCAATTAGCCTCACCAGCTGTCTCTGCAAAACACTGGAGCGCATCATCAATCACAGACTGCAGTGGTACATTGAAAGTAAAAACATCCTTGTGCCACAGCAGGCTGGCTTTAGTTAGTGCTACTCTAGATCAGACAACCTACCTCTCTCAAGAAATTGAGGATACATTCCAAGAGAAGAAGCTGGTGCTTGCGGCATGGATAGATTTGTAGAAAGCCTTTGACAAAGTATGGAAAGAAGGTCTGATGAATAAACTGAGAAACTGCAAAGTCAATGGAAGAATGTACAAATGGGTGAAAGCATACTTGCACAACAGAAGAGCCCGAGTACAGATAGACGGACTAAAGAGCAAGAAAGTACTACTGCGTCACGGTGTTCCCCAGGGCGGAGTCTTGTCCCCCACACTTTTTCTAATCTTCATCAATGATCTCGTTGCTAATCTACCGCATGGAATTAAAGCGGCAATGTACGCCGATGACCTGGTTCTATGGAGCACAAATGAACATGCATCAGTGGCCACCAGATTGCTACAAAGAGCTGTAGATACATTTGTTGCATGGGCAAATAGATGGTGTGTCAGCATAAACACTGACAAGTGCAGCACCACCCTATTTACCCTCTCTCCAAAACAAAAGGCAGGGACCATCCAGATAAATGGAACACCCCTAAGAGAAGATAAAGAACCAACATACCTTGGAGTAACATTTGATGGCAGGCTGACATGGAGAAAGCACATCAACAAAGCAGTAGCAAAAGCCAGAAGGAAAATAGCCATCCTGAGAAAGCTAAGTGGAACCACATGGGGAGCCAGTGGGAAAATACTTAGCAAAGTTTATCAACAGAGCATACGACCACACCTGGAATACGGGTCAACTGCGTGGTGTTCGGCATCAAAAACCACACTACAAGAGCTGGACAAAGTGCAAAATCAAGCACTTAGAGTCACCACAGGAGGGATGAGATCAACCCCTATAGTGGAAATGGAGAAGATGGGGAGGACACAAGCACTGAGTGAGCGCAGAGATACGAAAACGCTAATACAAGCAGAAAAGTTCCTCAGCTTGCCAGGCCACCCTATGAAGAACAGATTTGAAAACCTAGCTATGGGGCGGTTGAAAAGAAGTAGTTTTATCCACCAGGCCAAACGACTCTGCAGAGAAACCACCGATCTGCCCACAGTTGGTATCCCCCTAACAACTATTCCAGAGCGAACTCCATGGAAAGATGAGCATAGACTATCATTACAAATCCAGACAAAAGTGAGAGGAATATTTGACAAGGAAGAACAGAACAGTGTGCAGCGCAGAACAGCCACTCTCAGCTTCCTTGATGAAGAATACCCACAGGACCTCTGGATCCAAGTCTACACAGATGGGTCAGCACAAAATGCTGTTCGAAATGGAGGAGCGGGAGTGTACATAGAATACCCAAATAATACTAGGGACACAGCTAGAGTACCGACAGGAAAGTACTGCCATAACTACGATGCTGAAATTGAGGCAATCAAGATAGCAACAGAGAAATTACTAAATACCAGCAATGGTACACAACCTGTGGTGCTATTGACAGATGCAAAATCAGTACTCGAGGCGCTCCTGTCTGGGAAATTGCCAGTACTAAGGACACTACTTTCTGAACTTAGCAGTCAGCATAAGGTCACCATACAGTGGATACCATCCCACTGTGGAGTACCCGGAAACGACAGAGCTGATCAATTGGCTAAGGAAGGAGCCAAAGAAGAACAGCCTGATGTGCCCGTTACATACCACCAAAAGAAAAGAATGATCAAATCAGTCAGAAAGCCACCAAAACCTGCTCAAGATGACTACCACGTTATGGACAGACCAGAACAAGTCATTATTCTGCGCCTCAGAACAGGGCACAATAGATTACGCAACCACATGTATACAAAATTCAAGATTGGTGAAACAGCCATGTGCACATGTGGATTGGCGTCGCAGACAGCAGAGCACATACTCCAAGACTGCCCAAAATATAACATATCTAGGCAAACCTTCTGGCCTAGAGAAACGACAGTGGAAGATAAACTCTATGGAACGCTGTGTGAACTGAAAAAGACAGTTCAATTCATACAAGAGACAGCATTGCAGTTATAGACATATTTCAAGCGAACGAAAGAAGAAGAAGAAGAATGCATCGTAGTTTCAGTTCTGGAGTAAGCTGCCGTGGCACCCAACTAGCAGACAATTTGCGGTACTGTAGCATATCATGGATAAAGTGGTGTGCTGAACGTTTGACTGGTGTCAAGATGTGAGGCAATATCACTCACAGTAACTCGGTGGTTTTCCTGTACGAGGCCTTCAACAGACCCTCGCGACTGGAACAGACCTTCACGGCTGACCAAATCAAATGCCTGTGAGGTCGATGAAGGCAATAAACAGTGGTTGATTCTGTTCACGGCATATTTCTTGCATTTTTCGCAATGAGAATATCATATCAATGGCAGACCGGTTCTATCGGAAGCCACCTGCGCAGAGCAATTCTGGCATATACTTTCCCAACAATACACAGAAGTGAGATACCCCTATAGTTGTTGCAGTCGCTCCGATCGCCCTTATTCTTGTACAGTGTTATGATGCTTGAATCTTTGAAATCCTGTGGGACTTGTCCTTCTCGCCAGCATAGCTCTATTAGCTGGTGGAATCTGTAGAGTGAATGGGTCTTGCCCACTCCTGAGAACCTCTATTAAAATCCCATTCTTACCTGGAGCCTTGCCAGATGCAAGTTCATTTATAGCACACTTAACTTCTGTTGTGGTGGGAAGTGTGTCCAGGTGGTCAAGAGTTGGCAGGGCCTCTATGGCATTGAGGGCATCATCCGCTAGTATGGTCTCACTTGAGTAAAGTTTCAAACAGTGCTCTACCCATCTATCCATCTGCTGTTTCTTATCAGTGATGATTTCTTCAGTCAAGGTTTTCGTGTGTGCGCTTCTTTTGATAATTGGACCACAGGCTTTCTTTATTTCTTCATAATGCTTCTGATGTTTTCCTTATCACTTGCATTTTGAATGGACTCACATAACTTGGTCCAATAGTCATTTGCACACTGCCTGACAGCCTTTTGCACATCCTTCCTAGCTTGCCTCAGCTCACTGAGAGTATAACGCGTTGCTCTTTCCTTGTTTCTTAAGAGAGCTATCTTCTTTTTATCAATCGAGGGTTGCAGTGTTTGGTGTTTGCCACAAACCAGTCCTGCCTCTTATAATCCGCAGTGCCGTAAACCCCTACTGCTATTTTATAAAGAGTTTCCTTAAGTTTACCCTACTTTTCACTTGCTGTACAATTTTCTGATGTATCGGTGAAAGCGTCTTCAAGTTGCTGTTGGAACTCAAAGCACTTATCAGGGTCGTGGGTGTTAATAACATTAATCATGGGGCTAGATTTGTGGTTAACGGTGCAGATTCTCTTTGGTCTCAGTCTAACCCTTGCAACAACCAAAGAATGATCCGTATCACAGTCAGCACTGTGGTAACTTCGAGTTAATGATGTTTGGTTCAGATGTTGTCTCCGTGTGATCCGGCCAGTGGCCGGATCTTGGATGTTTCCATGTGACCTTACGCAGCTCTCTTGTTTTTAAAAAAATAGTTTGTAAATACATAGGTCATTTCTGATGCAATGCTCCAGCAGCCATTGCCCATTTTCATTCATGCGACCGATGTTATATTTTCCAAGGCACACTGGCCATGAACTCGAGTCCTTGCCCACACGAGCATTGAAATCACCAAGCATATAAATGTAGTCAGATTTTGGAACTGCCTTGATCACAGAGTCTAACTACTCATAGAACAAATCCTTCACATCATTTGAGGAAGTGAGTGTCGGTGCATAAGCAGTGATAATGGTGGCAAAACCACAAGAGGTTGCCAAGCTCAGGGATAATAGTCTTTCATTACCTCCAGCTGGAATTTCAATCATTCCCAGTAGCGACTTCTTCACTGCAAAGCCTACACTATATTGCCTTTTTTCTGCCTGTCCTCTACCTTTCCAAAAAGAAGGTGTAATTGTTTTCCCTGAGTGACCCTTCTTCAGCGAGTCTCCTGGAGGCCAGCAATATCAATATTAAGTTCGACATCAATCACAGCCGTTTTTTTCACATCGTCAATATTCGTCAGTTCAGTGGAAAATTCAGGACACGTGGTTCTTAGTTCCAAGTTCCAAGCCGTAGCTTGAGGTGTCTATTTTTCTTTTGAGTAGTACCTGGTGCATTGGTTTTACAGCCTGCGATTCAGATTTTTTCCTAGCCCCAAGCACCCATTGAAGCAGGCAGGCTGTGGCGGATCAGCACCCCATTGGCCGGGGCTGCTCAGCTTGAGACGTGCTGTTGCTGATCAGTGACACCTATAGGTGTCTCCCACCGTCAGAGGCAACCCGTAGCGCCCCATGTCTACGCCAATTTACAAGGACTTATAACCTGTAACCTCTCGCTTTGATTTCGAGACCGATGGAGTTATACCTCTCCATAGCACAAAAGCCTGGGCTACATTATAGAGACCATGTGTTGCCCATGCAGCTTTATCCCTCTCTCGGCCTGCCTTGTTCACTCCAGTGGAAAGGTACACAAATACATCTGGAACAAGACAAACTGCAGAAGCTGCAGGATCAGTAAAGCAATGCTCTAACTGTCCGCCTGTCGGAGCTTCGATCCTAGACCAGCTGCCAACCAAGGCTTAGGACCTGGTCAGCCCTGCAATGGCATTTTGTCTTTAGGTTGCATTTTATCGCACCAAGATAAGGCTTGTACTCTCCCAGTTGCGCTCTTCCGCTGAAGCCGTTGGCACAATGTGGGGTATCGGGTTTGGTAAGCGCCGCCCAACATTCGGCGCTAACAGAAAGCAGATAGTACCGTCCACTATCGTAAGGTAGCTCAGTCATATCTGACTAAGACCAGACACACAAAGAAGAAGAGTTACAGCATAAACAAAATGAGCAAAGGGAAACCACCGTTGTAAATACTTAATGGTTTCGAAAAGAAGGAGGTAACTACTACAGAGCAGATATCCAAAAACTAATGACGTGTGCCTTTCCTTTCATCGGGCTGCCGTGTTATATTGTGAACATTTGTACATTTGAGTCAACTACAACGGCAAGTAGAATTGGTAATCTTTAATAGAATACAATCATAAGTGGCATTTCTTTGTTTCGTTCGCTTGAAATTGATTGTCTACATCTGCGGTGTTGTCTCGTGTATATACTTCCCTATCTATTGTACCAGTTGTTATCACTGTCATGTCACTGAAACCAATCAGATTCCACACACATAAAACACGATTAGAATAGATGGCAAGACATCAGATTGGTTTGGCATCAAGCACGGAGTCCGTCAGGGCTGTGTGCTGTCCCCCTATTTGTTTAACCTGTACACCGAAAATATGAGAAATGTCAGAAATGATATAAACAGAGAGCATTATGATGCCCTAAATATCGGTGATCGTGAAATACCAGAGATTCGATTTGCTGTTGATATAGTTTTACTATCCACATCACATGATGGCATAGAAAACCTAATAACCTCTTCTTTTTCTTCTTCTTCTTCTTCTTCTTCTTCTTCTTCTTCTTCTTCTTCTTCTTCTTCTTCTTCTTCTTCTTCTTCTTCTTCTTCAGCGTTCCGAGCCATTGAGGTATTTTGCTGCAGATACAATCCGTCTCCATTCGTCTCTCTGGTTGACATTCTCTTGCCAGTCGTTGATTCCAAGTGCTTGTAGGTCTGTATATATATATTATCTCTCCACCGTCTTCTTGGTCTACCTCGGGGTCTACGGTCATTTATTTCCTGAGTGTAAGCGAGTTTTGTTTACCTATTATCTTCCATTCTTTCTATATGCCCCAGCCATTGTAGTCTATTAGCCTTCATGATACCAGTGATTAGCGGGGACTTAAACAGATCATAAATGTCTTTGTTACTTCTTCTTTTCCACTCTCCACTTTGTGTATCCCTAATGGGTCCAAAGATGCGTCTTAAAACTTTGTTCTCAAAGGTTTGTAACAAGGCTTCGTCTCCTTTCGTTGTACTCCAGGTTTCAGAGCCATACAGCACAACTGGTCTGATCAGTGTTTTGTATATTGTGAATTTGGTGTTACGAGATAGCGCCTTTGATTTTAGTAGATGTTGTAGTGCATAGTATATCTTATTTCCAGAGTTGATTCTAGTTTGTATTTCTTCCCTTATGATGTTGGAGCAGTTGAAGATTGTACCCAGGTATTTGTATGTTTCCGTTCTTTTAATGGTCATATTATCTATTTGTATGTGGCCAGAGTTTTTAGCCATTCCTTCTCTTGAAATTACCATATATTCTGTCTTATCTTGGTTGATAACCAGCCCCATCTGTTGGGCTTTTTCCTTTAAGTGAGTCAATATTTCCAATGTCTTTTGTTCATTTTCCCCTATAATATCTATATCATCTGCATAACCAAGCAGCTTGGATGTTCCTCCAATATCACATTCCTCCTTTACCCTCCTTACAACTTTCTCTAGAGCCAGATTGAAGAGTAGCGGCGATAGTGCATCACCCTGTTTCAAGCCAGATGTTATTTGGAAAGGGTCTGATTTCCTGCCTTTATATGTTACTATATTATAAGTATCTTCCATGCATAGTCTGGTCATGTTGATTAACTTCCTTGGTATTCCAAATTCCTGCATAGCATTCCATAGACTATTCCTATGGACACTATCATAAGCCTTTTTAAAATCCACAAAAATGTTATGGAGATCTCTTTTATATTCCCAATTTTTCTCGGCTATTTGTCGTAAGATAAATATCTGATCTATTGTTGATCTGTTTTGTCTAAAACCCGCCTGGTAGTCACCTAATATGTATTCTGAATATGGTTTTAGTCTATTTAGTAATACTGCGGATAGTATCTTATAGCTTATGGACAGTAGTGATATTCCTCTATAATTTTCACACTGGAACTTGTCTCCTTTCAGATAGGTATCAATAATGACTCTTTCCAGTCATGGGGTAATTCTTCATTCCTCCAGATTTTTATTATTAGTTCGTATAGCTTTAGATGTAATGCATGGCCACCTGCCTTTATAAATTCAGCAGCAATTCCATCAGCCCCAGTTGCCTTATTATTTTTAAGTCGTGTGATTACATATAGGATTTCTTCAAATGCAGGTTCTTCAATTTGTGGTTCACACGTTAGAACCTCTTCCTGTGGGAAAGTGTTACTTGGAGCTTCACAATTTAGTAATTCAACAAAATATTCTTTCCATGTGGTGCACATTTCCTCATTGGTATTTATCATATTCCCATTTTTGTCTTTTAAAGCATATGTGTTGTGTTGGTGCCCTCGTTTCATTGACTTCAGTTCTTTAAAAAAATTTCTGGATTCGTTTTTCTGGTGATTAGTTTCCATATCTTTAATTATATTACTCATATATTCTCGCTTCTGCTGTCGAACTATTTTTGTAGCCTCTTTACTTTCGTTTCTATATTGCTCTTCCTTTTGGATGTTGATGATGCCATTTAACCATAAATGTCTGGCATTCTTTTTCCTAATGACTGCTTCTTCACATTTTGGATTGAACCATCTGTTCTATCTATGCGTGGTTAACACACCGAGACATTCTTCTGCGGTAGATTGAATTGTATTCTTGATGTTCAACCAAGTTTGGTCAACGCTTTCCTCCAACGGGTTTACATTTTATTTCATCTGCAAATTTCTCTTTGACTGTAATTTCTTGTAGTTTTTCTCTGTTATATGTTGGGTGTAACCTTCGTAGTTTAGCATAGAAAGCTCTATTAAGTTTTATTTTAAATTTTGCCCCAACGAGGAAGTGGTCGCTGTGACACTCAGCTCCTCTATAGCTTCTAACTTGTTGTATGTTTGATGCATTTTTGTTGTTAATTAAAATGTGATCTATTTGATTATAGGTTCTCTTGTCACACGATTTCCAAGTTTGTTTATGTATATCCTTTTTTTTTTTTGCAGTCTGGTACTGCTAATCTGCAGTCCTTTGGCTTCTGCTAGGTTGATGACTCTCCATCCATTATCATTTGAAGTTGTATGTAGGCTTTCCATACCGGCAACTTTTTTATGAGTTTGCTCTCTACCTACTTTTGCGTTGAAGTCTCCCAGCACAATCAGGATGTCCTGTTTGGGGGTTTCATCTGTGACATCTTCCAGATCATTATAAAAGTCTTCTTTAATATCATCTTCTTTCTCTTCAGTAGGTGCATGTACATTAATCATCGTTATATTTTTCCATTTACCTTTTATTCGTAATTTACTAATCCTATCATTAACAGCTTTAAAGTTTAGAACGTTCCCCCATAATTCTTTTTTTTCTAATAACCTCAACCCAAAATAATAGTGAAATTCACAACTTATATCTTACCATAGCAAAAACAAAGATAATGCATACAGATAACACTACTATGCAGAAAGAAATGTATGTTAATGAGGAAAGATTGGATATGGTGGAAAATTTCGAATATCTTGGGTCATTGATTACCAGCAATGGTGACACGGTGAAAGAAATTAAACGACTATCAATTGCTATTCGAAGACTAAAACAACTGAATAAATTATGGTGGGGAATGATAGAACTACAAAAATTAGATTTTTAAGAGCATGCATCTTTCCAATTGCAACATACGCCTGTGAGACCTGGACACCCCGGGAAGGTTAACCCGGTCAACAAATGCCCGCAGAAGTCGGATGTGTCGGCCTAACGGCGCAAGAACGCAGCTCTGCTGTAAACAGGCACAACGCAATCACATCCGAAAAAAACAAAACGGATGAACGAAGAAGAAGAAGAAGAAGACCTGGACACATACTAAACAAGATGAACAGCGCATAAATGCCTTTGAATATAAATGGTAGGCCTATAGACGGGTTCTAAGAATATCTTGGGTAAAGAAAAGAACAAATGCATCCATACTCCAAGAGCTGAATATTGAAAAAGGTTGGCTATTAAAGACGATAAAACAAAGAAAATTGAAATATTTTGGTCACTTGAAACGTTACAAAAGTTTGGAGAGAAGATCAATGGAGGGGTATATGCCTGGGAAGAGAAGAAGAGGAAGGCTGAAGAGAAGATGTGTGCAGGATGTGGCGGATGATCTCCAAATGGGTGTATCGGATGCGGGACATCTTGCTTGTGATCGAGAAGTTTTCCAGAAGGTTGTTATGGTAGCGAGTTTCTGTAAAGGACATGCTATTGAATGAATGAATGAATGAATGAATGAATGAATGAATGAATGAAAACACGAGTAGATGCTTAAAAGATAATATTTCGTACACCTATAAGGATCAGTAAGAAACGCACTAATTGCGTGTAATAAAAACAAGTCAGGAAAAGGCGTCATCTAACAACTCCAAAGATACAATTTCACTTGGGCACGAAACGTTGGGCAGACACTGCGTTTTAGAAGCAGCACGCACACAGAAGCCAGTAGTCATTGACAAACCGTTAGGATCCACATTAAGACTCACAAGTTAACAGCCAGGGAATCTACATAAACCCAACGATAGACACTATAGATACTCACACTATGCAGGCCAACTGTATTTGGTTCAGCCATAGTTAAGGAAAGAGAGAAAGGACTTGTGAGCATTCTGCGCACTGTACATATGGCCACCCGTGGATACGGTTATGAACGCACCCCTTCTGCGAAATAAGCTAGATGGGGATCTACGGCCGGCTGATGGGGTACTGTGTAATGTGATTGATTGTGCAGCACCGCGAATAAAGTCGTCCTTGAAGTTTTGACTGCTACCAAAGGCCTTGTTGAGTTTGTTTTGAGTCACCGTGACAATGTTCTAGTCGTGTGCGGGAGGGCCTACTGGCTAGTTGAAGTGATACTTCTTTGTCATCGTCATCCACCCAGACAACCATACGAGTTTCCACACACACAATAAACAGACACTGATTCAACTACATACGTAAACAATGTACAGGAGCTACTTTTTTTTTTTTAATTCGCATATCCTTTACAGGACATCGCTGTCAACAGCAGCATCATTCAGCTGTCTGTTGATTTCTTGGCAAGATTACGCTCAGTAGTTTGCCATTGCTTTCTGAGCGGCCGGCTCAGTTATCCCGCAAGTAACCAGCGGGAGTAGAACCGCTCCCAGTTCTCGCCCGCTACGAGACTCTGCGTGATAAACGGGATTACGGAGAAAGTATTGTAACTCCTCGGCCAGAGAGACCGGCACAGGAGCTACTTAGCTGATTTGTATCTATGCCGACTCTACAGTGATGTACCACGCGTTGCACGTAAGGTCAAATGGAATTGGGCTGACAATGTGCTAAGATCATGAGTTGCTCGTGATCAAACAGTGCATGCTGGGTGACGTGGTCTGTGTCATGCCGGCCTAATCAAGTCACATAACATCTTCTTGTAACCAATGAATGAAGTTGGGTCGAAGCAGAGTCAGGTGTGGTTATAAAAATCATTCCACCTGGAGAAGTGTTGTGACCCAGAACCATTGCCTTCCTATCTATCTATCTATCTATCTCTATCTATCTATCTATCTATCTATCTATCTATCTATCTGTCTGTC
>JACEFZ010012637.1:22500-23808 GCA_014155875.1 Cepaea nemoralis | reverse complement strand
GGGGTTTTTTTCTGAATGGAAATTGGTGTGGTGTGTTCCAATGAGAAAGGGAACCTGGTGATTGGAGATTAGGATAAGCCTGGGTCCATTGTCTGATGGATCCACTTCAGGTCTGCCCGTGTAGCTCCTCTGAAGGCTTCCCATACTCTACTCATGGCCAAGTCATCTTCCATCTCACTTGTGGTTCATCTCTTTCTCTCGGCTTCCCTCTTTCTGGTCTGATTTGGGTGGTTGGTTGGTTTGTTGATTTGTTGGGTGGTTGTTGGTAGCCACCAAGAATTCACTGTGTAAAATTCACATAAATATGTATAATCCTACCAATGCAATAATCTAGAAGTAGGTCGGAAGAAACCTAAATTCCTGAAGTAGGACTAAATCCCCCCCCCCCCATCTCTTCTTTTCTCTAATCTAGTGTTGGGTTAATTTGGGGTGGTCAGAGTTTATCACACTGTGTACGCCTGGTATCAGCTGGTTCCTGCTGTATGTAAGTTCTCATTGGACCTGGGGTCAGTGAGACGTGTACAGTAAGACATTGACAAGAATGAGTAGGTGTCAAGATGCATGTACATAATTAGCATACATTTATAACATTTCTATCACTCAATTGGGTTTGTAGTGTGTATAAATGGTTCTCTGTGTTTTCCAATTAACCAACTTCTCCTTCTTTTTTGTATATTAACTCCTCTCTCATTACCTGTTGTTGTTGTGGTGTTGAGTGTTGGGTGGTGTGGTGTTGTGTTTTAAGTTATGTTGAGTAGTGGGTTAAGTCAACTTCTGGTGATGGAGTTCCACGAAGCATAACTTGTCTGATGTAATGCAGTTCATGAGTGCCCTTATCTAAGTAAAATCTGACATAAATATAAATATTTATTCCATCAAACCCTATTTATTCAATATATGAAGGAGAAAGGGAAGATATGATTTCTCTTTCAGCTCTCTAGATTGTAAATAGACATAGATAAGTCTGTTTTAAAACGAGGCACTTGTTCTAGTACACGAACTGTCTTATGAGTTGTAGATAGTGATAGCAATTTCCAGCAGTGTTTCTGATGAAATGCACAAGATTGCTTTAGAATCATCACTTCGTACAGTTGTCTAGAATAGAATGTAGTATTATTATGCACTTCTTAAAGTTAATAACTATCTTTAAGAATATCAGAGGTTGCAGTTTCTGTCGAAGAGAGTATTAGATTGTCAGTTTGCCCGGGAAACGGCTCTGCGTCGTCAGAATCTAACAGTCGAACATTTTACACTTCAGAGGTTTTTTATTTATAATAATACATTTCAATTGACATTACAAACACTGGA
>JACEFZ010012637.1:0-17500 GCA_014155875.1 Cepaea nemoralis | reverse complement strand
TTCTCAGTTTACAGATAATTTATTTTTACCATTTGTGTTGATCTATTTACAGAAATGTTATGCAATATATATGTTTCCTATTTACAGACAATTTATCCCCCATTTATGTTGTCTTGTTCAGAGACCGTTTATTTACATTTAATGTGTGTCTGTTTATAGACAATTTATTGACCATTTCTTTGTTTCCGTTTTGCAGACAATGTAGTCGCGATTTCTGTCTGTTTTGGTTTATTTATGCATATCTATTCACATACAAGTTACTCGTGATTTCTGTATGTGCCGATTCATAGATAAAAATTCGTTATTTATGTTTGCCTATTCACATTCAAAGTATTTGCCATATAGCTAAGCACAAAATTGCGTCACAGTAAATAGATGTATAGCCTAGAAGCGAAAACCACAGATCAGTTATCAGTTATCAGATATCAGTTGGGGTATCTTCATTGCACTCCGGACATTTCCATAGGTGCTGAGATCCTCCCCCCAGCATATGCATCAGCGTCCGGTGGCTAATAGTGCCAGTTCTGTGTTGGTTGACGAGGCACCTCGTTTTCCCGATGTACCTCTTGCGTCTGGCTGTGCCGATTCTTACTCCCAAGTCTTTCATCCTGGACAGCGATGTGGAATCACTGACGTCAAAGTCCTCTGTTCTCGCCATATCTTTGAGGACGTTAATAACATCGGCACGATCCATGGGCTGGCCATCTACATACGAAAACCACAGAGAAACTAGTAACTAGTTGGTAACAGAGAGAAACGTGATTCTGACGTCACACAACAACAGACTTGGTTGGAGTTGGGCATGGCAGACTGTGCATGAAGCTATCTGGACATTCAAACTGGCGAACCAATAGTCTACAGAGACAAAGTGGCTGGAATCACAGTTATTGAAAGAAAAGATATTGTGACACTCTCTTAGGAGAGGACGCTGAAAATGAATCAACCGTTTGTCGAGGAAAATTAGTGAGAATTCAGAACGGCAACAAATGGACTTTCAGGATGGAGAGAAGGTGAATTGAAAGACATAGATCGTGAATCAAGAACAATCACTTAAAGGTTTGTGGAAGCTAACATTTAATATTAATATCAATTATATACTTACCGGCCGGCTTGGTAGACCAACAGGCACGGTATAACTTGATGACTATTTGATGGCATGCAACAACCAATAAGCTGTTTACCAAATTAAACACAGATTGATTCTGATACAATCATTTCAACGATTCGACCTCATCTGTTCTGATGGTTTTAAACCAAAGCGCTGTTCATTGAAAGCGAGCTACGTTGAGTTACATTCTTTACAGTTAATGTTCTTAGTTATATATGAAAGCGTTTTGGCAGTACTCACTCATCCTGCTTGCTATTTACAGACAATTTGTTCACCGTATTTTTCTATCTGTATAGAATGTATTCCGTGTCTGTATTTTCATCATTACTATCACCATGTGCTTACCCACCTGACACAGACTTTCATGTCTCTCCACAGATCTCGGTCCCTAGTGCTCTGGATGAACTCTGTTAATGATATCCCTCCATACCATCGTCTCTGGCCATCTAGCATAATGTCTCTGTCTGCCTCTGCCTCTCCTCCCACTGAATTTTCCAGTCGTCACCAATTTTCCATTGTCTCCGTTCTCCCACTGAACTTTCCAGTCGTCACAATGTTTCGAATGCCTTCCTTCTCCCACTGAATTTTCCAGTCGTCACCATTTTTCCATTGTCTCCCTTCTCCCACTGAACCTTCCAGTCGTCACAATGTTTCCAGTGCCTTCCTTCTCCCACTGAACTTTCCAGTTGTCACAATGTTTCCAGTGTCTCTGTTCTCCCATTGAACTTTCCAGTTGTCACAATGTTTCCAATGCCTCCCTTCTCATGAAATGACCAGACAATGCTTCGTCTCTTTCTAAACGTTCTATATAATGTTCTACTTTTATTAGCCTTTCCAGGTACGAGTTGTTAGTTACTCTGTCTATAAACAAACACATTATTCCCAATCACTTCACGGTTCAAATTATTGCATGAATATGTGTTTTGTATATTTCAGCTTGAACGATTTATCCAATTACTTTAATGTATGGTGTATGGTTTCTGCAGTGTGTATCTGACGAGATGCAGCGAAATATGTCTGGCACTAAATCGTGCAATCTATTGTTTATATCTTCGTTATTCAAATTTATTCATTATTTTTATTTGTATATTCACAGATAATTAATTCACTACTGCTGTTTGCCTATTTACAAACAATTTATTCACTATTTCTGTTTATGTCTATTAAAAGACACTGTATTAATCATTTATGTTTGTCTATTTACAACCAATGTATTCTTATTTTTGTTCGTCACAGTTATTGTCAAAGGCGTAGAAACAAGATCAAGAAACTGGGGGGCACCCAGGTACGTGTACACAAATCAATACACCTGACAACAAGTCTGAACTGTTTTAGTAGCTTCTAATTCATTTCACCTCAGTTCGGTGCGGTGTTTCGTCCAGGATGACTTTTATTGCACAAGTGAACTTGGCGCCACTTTTTCACAAAATACGGCACAGAGGCGAAGGTCACTTCCCTTGTCCTACTGGGAGTCTCCGTGGCGAAGTAGTTACGCTGCGTGCATCGCGCTCCGAATGTTGTGGGTTCAGTTCCAGCCTACGTCGTTCGGTTCACGAGTGCAATTTTCTCGTAGATTTCTGTTCCTGATGGTGGGGGAGAGGTCGTCGCTGGAGCTACGGAGTTCGTGCTTTGTTCGACGCTAGCTGGAGGTTGCCCTGCGGACAGAGAGAGAGAGACAGACAGACAGAGAGAGCCATATGGAATAACACCCGGTGCAATGAATTCGCCATTTAAACATTGTTTAAAACTCATTTGTCGCACTGTCAAGCTATACCACTGTCTGGCTGTACCACTGTCTGGCTGTACCACTGCCTGGCTGTACCACTGTCTGGCTGTACCACTGTCTGGCTGTACCACTGTCTGGCTGTACCACTGTCTAGCTATACCACTGTCTATCTATGCCACTGCACACCCCGAACATGAGCACAAGTTCCCGTTTCCCCTGTGTTAAATCCGCCAGCATGCAGTGATTGACTCGGTCAGTGGTGGGTCCTGCTACTAACTGTAACACATTCATGATGAGACTAGTGAACGTTCGCAGGTGTTGATCGGCACTCTTAGAAATAGAAAACAGAAACTGAGATTAGAGGACGCGCCAGACAATAAAAACATTGAACGCTATGTTGGCCAGCCCAGGATTCAAACCTGCCGTCTTCAAATGCCGTCACCGCCTCCCTGAAAGGACAAGTTTACTTGACTACACTACCAACTAGTCTTTTAAGAGGGGTCTTTATATGATGGTCAGTCCATCATGTGTTCAGTCTCATTCGAGACGGGTTATTTTAAAAGTTGACCTGGATCTCGGGTCGACCCATTCTAAACTGGGTCCAAGAAAATGTCATGGGATGTAAACGCGATCAGCTAGATATCGATGATATCGTCCACTGCCTGCACACTGACCTATAAAATAACATGGAGTTACCACCATATACCTATGACAACTCAGGTTCCTGTACACTTGCCTCTCCTACCGTTTCCACTCACTCAGCACAAGTTACTGGGTGCTGATATAGAAGCCCGTAGTTCCAGTTGTATACTTGTGTAGACTTGAAGAACTGGGGGATTAAGAAGACTTGGTCTCATTCAGATGGGACAGCAAAGCGCGCATTCCGTAGCAGACAGGTAGTTTTTTTCGCATATCCTTTATAGGACATTGCAGTCAACACCAGCATGTTTCAGCTGCTGTTGATGTCTTGGCAAGTTTAACGTTCAGTAGTTTGCCATTGCTTTCTGAACGACCGGCTCACATACCTCCGTAAGTAACGAACGCAACGCGATCCACTGCCGAATCTCGCGCAGCTGTGTTTCGTACGAGAGTATACGGGATTACGGACAACGTCCTTAACTCCTACAGCAAGGGAGACCGGCAGACAGGTAGTGCCAGTACAAAATATGGACATAGCCAATGTGCACAAGAGCTCTTTTCTTGTACTTAGAGTTTGTGTTTAGATTGTTTCGATACTGCAGGAGGGAGGTTATCATATAAACAGTAGGTTTATTTTATCGTGGAAATATTCCTGGGTTGATTTTTTGTGTATCCATGTGTGATGAGTTGGCAATAGTATGATGTCCGGTCTGGTGTGTATCCATGTGTGATGAGTTGGCAATAGTATGATGTCCGGTCTGGTGTGTATCCATGTGTGATGAGTTGGCAATAGTATGATGTCCGGTCTGGTGTGTATCCATGTGTGATGAGTTGGCAATAGTATGATGTCCGGTCTGGTGTGTATCCATGTGTGATGAGTTGGCAATAGTATGATGTCCGAGTCTGGTGTGTATATCCATGTGTGATGAGTTGGCAATAGTATGATGTCCGGTCTGGTGTGTATCCATGTGTGATGAGTTGGCAATAGTATGATGTCCGGTCTGGTGTGTATCCATGTGTGATGAGTTGGCAATAGTATGATGTCCGATCTGGTGTGTATCCATGTGTGATGAGTTGGCAATAGTATGATGTCCGGTCTGGTGTGTATCCATGTGTGATGAGTTGGCAATAGTATGATGTCCGGTCTGGTGTGTATCCATGTGTGATGAGTTGGCAATAGTATGATGTCCGATCTGGTGTGTATCCATGTGTGATGAGTTGGCAATAGTATGATGTCCGGTCTGGTGTGTATCCATGTGTGATGAGTTGGCAATAGTATGATGTCCGGTCTGGTGTGTATCCATGTGTGATGAGTTGGCAATAGTATGATGTCCGGTCTGGTGTGTATCCATGTGTGATGAGTTGGCAATAGTATGATGTCCGATATGGTGTGTATCCATGTGTGATGAGTTGGCAATAGTATGATGTCCGGTCTGGTGTGTATCCATGTGTGATGAGTTGGCAATAGTATGATGTCCGGTCTGGTGTGTATCCATGTGTGATGAGTTGGCAATAGTATGATGTCCGGTCTGGTGTGTATCTATGTGTGATGAGTTGGCAATAGTATGATGTCCGGTCTGGTGTGTATCTATGTGTGATGAGTTGGCAATAGTATGATGTCCGGTCTGGTGTGTATCCATGTGTGATGAGTTGGCAATAGTATGATGTCCGGTCTGGTGTGTATCCATGTATGATGTCTGGTCTGGTGTGTATCCATGTGTGATGAGTTGGCAATAGTATGATGTCCGGTCTGGTGTGTATCCATGTATGATGAGGTAATGGGGATGGTGTGTATCCATGTCTGATGAGGTAATGGGGATGGTGTGTCTCCATGTGTGATGTCCGGTCTGGTGTGTCTCCATGTATGATGTCCAGTCTGGTGTGTATCCATGTATGATGTCCGGTCTGGTGTGTATCCATGTGTGATGAGGTAATGGGGATGGTGTGTTCCCATGACCCCCAGAGGTATGCTGACGGTAGCGCAGCTACTGGTAGGGTCTGCATTGTGGGACAGGTCAAGGGACGGGGACCAGACGAAGAGATGTACAAACTTCGACAGACACGTTTGGTACCTGGGGACAGTCAAAGGCTAATGAAAGTAAACCTGACTATAATGCCAATCGAAGTTGGATGTTTTGAGCCACAGGCTTGGCGAAATAGTTCAACGCAACTCACTTAATAATGTCACGCAACTATTGTGTAGATATTATTGCATTAACTGATCTAGTGCCGAAGGATAATATATCGCTAAATGGCAATTCCCATATGCACAGAAGGACAATATCGACATACTAGGGTCATCGTGTTATTTGTTGTTTTATGGTATCTTCCACAGTTCAATGCTCAGTGAATGGAAATTTACGTTACAATACGTGTTCATTTGATTATGTCCCATGTTTGGTCAAAATCTACTGTGTGTGGCACGAAATCTGTTAATATTGTGCCATTTGCCTGATAACAATACACAGTAAACTATTTTACATAGATATTTCGTTTATACTTGCAGATATTAGATCTCCCAACGGTGATTGTACATGAACTTGTACCACCCGTTCTGGAGTTAACATCAGCATATGACCAGCAGCAGTGTCCTTCGCTCACATCTGTGAACACTTCCACGAGCTTATCAGATGAATCAGAAAGTATTATCAGGTCGATATCAGAAAGTCGTTACAGGAAGCTCATTACGGAAGAGCATGAAGTCTGCAACAATGGGCAAGGCCAGGGATCTAGGCAGTCGGAACCAGATTCACCAGAAGATGCTGGGTATATGTTGCAAGCGAGTCTTCGGTCTTCAGAGGTAACGCCACTTGCAAGACCGCCTTCAAATGGCTATAGTAGATTAACTGGAAATGATTCTACACCTAAAATCTGCAGCGATGGGCAAGATCAGGGATCTGGCAAGTCAGAACAAGATTCAACAACAGATCCTGGGTATATTTCACACCCGGACCGCCAGTCTTCAGAAAATGTACACATAAGACCACCGTCAAATGGTTATAGTAGATTCATTGGAAGTGATTCTACACTTGAAGTCTGCAGCGATGGGCTAGATCGGGGATCTGGCGAGTCAGAACAAGATTCAACAACAGATCCTGGGTATATTTCACACCCGGACCGCCAGTCTTCAGAAAATACACACACAAGACCACCGTCAAATGATTACATCAAAGTCGCCGGAAATGAGCCTGAAATCTGTAGCAATGCTGAAGATCATATATCAAGACAATCCGAACAAGAATCAACATTCATAGATCCTGGGTACTTACTGCAGAACGAGCTCCAGTCTTCAGAAAGTTCACACACAAGACCACCGTCAAATGATTACATCAAAGTCGCTGGAAATGAGCCTGAAATCTGTAACAATGCTGAAGATCATACATCAATGCAATCCGAACAAGAATCAACATTCGGAAATCCTGGGTACATGTCGCAAGACTACCTCCAGTCCCCAGAAAATGCACCCATAAGACCACCGTCAAATGATTACATCAGAGTCGCTGGAAATGAGCCTGAAATCTGTAGCAATGCTGACGATCAAACGTCCATACAATCGGACCAAAATTCAATATGGATAGATCCTGGCTACATGCCGCTGCCGATACTCCTGTCTTCTGATACAGCGTTACATAAAGGAAATGGGTATATTACAGGGACCCTTTCCCAGTCTACACTATACACCATGGTTCCTAATAGTTTTGTGCTTTATACGAATGCACTGTTTGACTACAGCGAAGAGGAAGAGACACATAGCAGACATATCGCTATATCATCTTCTATGGACTTAAGAGATGGTTATATAACTATTGGAGTACCATATGAGGATACACTTGTGTAGGGAGATTCATACAGAACAGCCACACAGCTAGGTACTAAGATCTACGTTAAATGATGACAGAACTGTTGAAACAGCCAACGAGAGACACTGAAGTTCTGAAACAGCCAATGGGAGACTGTCTTTAGGAGGCCATCACAGAGCTAATGACACATATCCTGAAAGAAAATATTTGACCATTAGGGTTTTAAGCGCTGCGGCGTATTCCACGAGTGGATCCGACACTTTGGCGGGCAGAACACCAGTTAGTTGCATATCCTTTACAGGACACCGCAGTAAACACCAGCATTTTTTGCTGTTGTGATCTCTTGGCAAGTTTATGTTCAGTAGTTTGCCATTGTTTTCTGAAAGAAAACGCACCCATTCCATTTCGTAAAAATGGCCAACGCAAGGCGGTCTGCTGCCGAATCACCCACAGCTGTGTTTCGAACGCGGATATGTAGGATTACGAACTGCGTCCGTAATGCCTTTGTCACGGCGCCGACAGGACACCAGTACCAGCTGATATTAATGAAGAAAAGGAAGTCCTTTCTGTTGGGAGAGAGATAGGCGGCAGTTGCTTCGTGCAAAACTTACATGATGAATTAATACACGTTATTCCACAGCACTGCTTTTATTTAGGTGCATCTTCTATTCAAATGAGAATTACTGGTCTAGACCAGTGTTTCCCAATTCCCAGGAGGGCAATTCGATTGTTAAGAGGGGCAATTCGAAAATTGACTCGTCCAAATTTTAAATTAACCGTATGGCGACTCTCTGTCGCTACTCAAGCTGGTTAAACGTCCAGTATAAGTAACTTCTCGCTGTTTAAAAAAATATATACATTGTATAAATATAGGATTATAGGTGATATATAAATGGTATGTAAATTCAATTAGTAATGTTTATTAATTTCAGTTTAAGAAACACCATTTTCCAGAAAAATATTGTCAAATGAAAAAGTATGTTTTTTTATTTGCGGTGGGGTAATTGTTTTTTTTTTAGCATATCCTTTTACGGGACTTAGCTGTCAACACCAGCATCTTTCAGCTGTATGTTGATCTCTTGGCAAGATTACGCTCAGTAGTTTGCCATTGCTTTCTGAGCGGCCGGCTCACATACCCCGTAAGTTACCGATGCGATTCGAACCACTGCTGATTTGAACCGTCATCACGTTACCTGACGAGAGTATACGAGATTACGGAAAAAAGTCATAACCTCTAAGCCACGAAGCCGGCAATTGTACCATACATATGTAAATATGCATTTTTAGTCTATGTTTACTCCAGTTCATATTATTTTTTTGTTTTGTTTTCAGTTTTTAATTGATCTTATTGTGAAATGAGTGGTGCAATTAAGAAAAAGATTCGTCAGTATTCGGAGGAATATTTAAAATGTTGCTTCATACCCGCTGTCCACGGGTGAACATTTCAATTTTTTTATATTAAAAATTATGTATATTAGGGGGGGGGGGGCATAAGACTTTTAGAAAGGCTTAGGTGGGGCATAGCACAAAAAAGGTTGGGAAACGCTGGTCTAGACAGTAGCACTTGTAGATAGATGCCGGACTATATACAGCTGGCGCATCTGCAGAGTTCAGACACTGATATTAGTGCTTAGGGTCAACCTAGCATAAACACTGGAATCGTTATATTGCCCCATTCCCACTTTAATAGTGATAGCAATAGTAGGGCAAATTATTACATTAACTATGTGTATACTGTTCATGATTAAATAATAATAATAATAATAATAACAATAATAATAATAACACATTGCCCTGAAGCAGTATCCCGTTATTGGTTTGTGATGTGATATCGCCACCACATGTTGTAGACCGAGAGCAAGGAGGAAATGGTGGCCAATCTTGCCCTTACTTTGGCAGGCGACGAGCTCAGACGTCTGATCCTACACCCAAACATGCTCATCACATTGCCAGCGCACTTACCTATCAACTTCGCAAACACGCCAGCAGTTCGTGATTTAGTCGCTCAAAACTGTCTGAGAATTACCAACTACACTTCTAATGGCCCGGGTAGTTGAGAAGCGACCACTGAACTTTCCAGTCGTCACGATGTGCCAATGCCTCTCTTCTCATGAACTGACCAACTATTCCAATTTCAATTCCAATTTTCAAAACAAAAATTCCAAATTCGGCCTCGTTCAACCTGCCTCTTCAGCTGTGGTTATTGTTGAGGTCCTGGTTTTTGTGGGTTCATTCACCCTAATTCTTGTCTTGTGCGCTCTTACGAGTTAGTCCTATCTCGAACTGGTTATGTTGATTTGTGTCTGTGACGTCAGCTGGGGGTTGGGCGGCGGCTATCCTTTGTGCTCTTCTCCTTTTGGGTATCTTTTGTTAGTGAAGGCTCCTGGCTCGTCTGGCTTAAATGGTTGCAGTCCTTATAAGAATTTTTTATTTGGTGTTTTTGCCTCCTTTTTTGTATTTTCTGTAGGAGCTTTTCTACGTTTCCATTTTCCTCCTTGCTCCTGTTTTCACTTTCGAGTTTGAGTTTCTGCTGCCATTCGATTTTTTCCTCCGCGGTCATCCATGGGATCATCTCTCCGTCTTCTATATAGTACGTGTAGCCAGGTCCATCCTCGAAGTCAGTACATCTATCTGGGTATACTACCGGTCTCCTGAGTTTCTTGGGCTTCTTCTTTTCTCTTTCATCCCAGCGCCTTTTGAATTCCTGGTGCCTGCGTTCCTCCAATTTTATCGATTCTAGGCACTCCTCCAGGGAGAGTCCGGGTGGGTATTCTGCTTGCGGTTCTGGCTCGGTCCTTTGCAGTGTTTCATCTTGTGGCTGATCTGCGTTCTCTTGCATAGCTTCTGTTGGTTTGTTTCGGATTACTTCCATTTCAGCTTTCAGCAGCTCTCTCTCCGCTTTAATGGTGCGTAGCATTTCTTCGTTTTCCTTCTTCATCTCGGCCATATGTTCCACTTCTTTCTTGATGTTTTGCTGGATCTCCTTTATTTCAGCAAGCAGCTTTTCATTGTCGCTGGTCGGTGCCGGTGTTTGAAGCTAGCTTGATTTGCTTCTTTAGCTCATCTATCTGGTCTTGCAGTTGAGCTTTTTCCGCTTGTGAGATGCTTGTGGCTGTCTCGCACCTCCGCCTTGCTTCGTTGTATGGTGTCTTTGTGTTGATGGCAAACTTTAACACGTCTCTGTGTCGTTGCAGGTACGGACAGCCCAAGTATCTTGCTCCATGCTTGCCCAGGCAGTTGGCGCACTTTCGTTTGTTGTTGGGTGCTCGGAAGTCCGTGTCCAGCTTGGCCAGCGGACACTCCTTGAAGGCGTGGTGATCGGCGCAGTACCGGCAGATTTCCGTCTTGCTGCTCTGCTGTGGCCGGCCCTCTGACATCTGGGACATTGGTGATCCTTGGGATGAATCTCTCTGGCTGCTGCATTCTCTTGTTGATTGATACTGTGATCGGCATCTCGCTGCCCTCTGTCGTCACCACCGCCAAGGTTGTGGGAATCTTGGAGTAGGTGAGGAGCCGCTCCGCCTTCAAGAATCGGGTGTGAAGATTCTCTTCTCGTAGCTGCTTCAGGATTTCTTCGTCTGATATATCCACTTGGATCGCTTGATAACCCACTTGCATGTCGGTGAGTCGGTGTTTCCGACTCTGGTGTCTTTCTCCTCCCTCTGCTTCTCAGTAGGTTTGGCTCTTGTCTGTGGTGGGCTGTCGATCTTCTCCCTCGTGGTAGCTTCAGTAATAGCTGTAGTTTCAGGTTCTTTCATGCAGCTAGCAGGCGGGCTCTCCACGTTCATCTTCTTGATGGTCTTGTCGGCTCCCATGCTGCACATCTTGGATACCGCGTGTCTTTTGTTGTTCTTGCTACGTGACATTATCCTCCCCCGTATCAGGTTTCTTGATTTGTTCAGGTGACTTGCTTGATAGCGCTCGCAGTTGCGAATGCACGTGCTGACCAACGAATGTTTTCTCTCTCTTTTATAGTTCTATAGCGCAGACCGCTGGTGATCTCGGATGTGGCGAATTTATATTGTGTAGAACAATTTGTTTATCCCCTGCAATTATGTCTCTTTATATTTGTAAAATAAGCTGCCCTGTTAAGCGGATTCCGTTTATCATGAATTTTCGCATATGCCAAACGATTAAATGTGGCCCGAATACATAATTTAATCAGCTTTTTTCGCGAACTGGTTTTCAAATACCAGGACATTTATACAATTTGTCGGCTATTTTTGGAAATTGCGCGCTTCGTCAGTATTAGAATTTGAGTTATCCCCCCCCCCCCCCCCCCCCCCCCCCCCACAAAAAAAAAATTTTTTTAATTTATAATTTCTTTGAATTCAAGAATGTCATGGATAGACATTTTTATTAATTCAAGTACGGACATTAACATACAGAGGAAAATTGCAGCTTTTTCATTTTATAGTGTAAGAAGTGCTGTTATTCTCTAGATATTTGTGCCAACTTTGTACATTAATACTTTTGGTTATTTACATATTTTCTGGATCATACATATGCCATATTCAACGCTAAAACATATTTGTAATATTGTATTGTACATTGCAATTTCATTACCATATGCTCAAACTCTTATCTGGATAAGAGGAATTTCTGATAAGAAGAACTACGTCCCTTGTGTTTTCTCTTTATCAGGTCTGCACAGTGTAATGTTCTATGTTTATAAGCATTGTTGTTAGTTCCTCTGTTTTTTCACAAACAAATTATTCATTATCTTTATTTCTCAATAACAGACAATTAATTCACTACTGCAGTTTGTCTATTTACAAACAATATGTTCACAATTTATGTTTATTTGTATTAAAAGACAATTTATTCACCTCTGTATTTGTCTATTTACAAACAATGTATATTCACAACTAATTAAGACCTAGAAGTGTAGATAAAGTAACTTACATGGCTCGCACTCCATGCCAGTATTTCTGGTAATCTGTGTGTTCACATGTGGCGGAACTATAATGATCCACTATCCCCTAAGAACTAACTATAATTCACTGTTCCATGATCCAGTATTCCGTGATATGATTCTCTTACATATAGATAGAAATACAGATGCTCTATTTATGATTCTCTGACATATGGATGTCATATTAATGATTCTCTGATGCACATATGCTCTATTTATTACACTCTGACATAAAGATGTTCCATTTATGATTCTCTGACATACAGATACTCTATGATTCTCTGATATACAGATGCTCTATTTACGATTCTCTGACATACAAATGTTGTATTTACAATTCTCTGACACATATATGGATGTTCTATTTTTGATTATCTGACACACAGATGTTCTATTAACGATTCTCTGATATACAGATGTTTGATTAATAATATATTCCTTGTTCAACCCCGCGACCTTGTTTGTTGACATTAAGGCATCGGTCCCATTGCTGGTGTGTGTCACTGGCAGGATTGAAGGCTGCTTGCCAAAGTAGTCACTAAACAGTGCACAGACTGGGATATCATAGTTTAACATCTTAGCCTTACTGAAGATGGACCGCACATCCTACACCATATCTGTTGGAAACGAACATTTTTACAAGCCTTCAGTGCATTGTGCATGTGGTACTAGACCCGTATGTTAAAAGACCTATTGGCACTCAGTGGCTGATGTGGCCAGGATCCTGTGGTATTAGACCCGTATGTTCAAAGACCTACCGACACTCGGTGGCTGATCAGTATCCTGTGGTACTAGACCCGTATGTTCAAAGACCTACCGACACTCGGTGGCTGATCAGTATCCTGTGGTACTAGACCCGTATGTTCAAAGACCTACCGACACTCGGTGGCTGATCAGTATCCTGTGGTACTAGACCCGTATGTTAAAAGACCTATTGGCACTCAGTGGCCAGTATCCTGTGGTACTAGACCCGTATGTTAAAAGACCTACCGACACTCAGTGGCTGATCAGTAGCCTGTGGTACTAGACCCGTATGTTCAAAGACCTACCGACACTCGGTGGCTGATCAGTATCCTGTGGTACTAGACCCGTATGTTCAAAGACCTACCGACACTCGGTGGCTGATCAGTATCCTGTGGTACTAGACCCATATGTTCAAAGACTTACCGACACTCGGTGGCTGATCAGTATCCTGTGGTACTAGACCCATATGTTCAAAGACCTACCAACACTCAGTGGCCAGTATCCTGTGGTACTAGACCCGTATGTTCAAAGACTTACCAACACTCGGTGGCTGATCAGTATCCTGTGGTACTAGACCCATATGTTCAAAGACCTACCGGCACTCGGTGGCTGATGTGGTTTGTATCATATTGGCCGGCCTCTTTACTTTCCAAGACATTTCCTGGTACCCATTTTAGACTAAGAGAGTGTTGAGGTGCCACATAGAGTCTGTACTTTTGTGTGGATGTGAAGCGTGGGCAATCAGCAGACAAGCTGAATAATATTTACTGTCAGTGGAAATGTGCTTTCTTAGGAAAATGCAAAGAAAACCATGGACAGTGTAACAGTAAGGGAGGAGTACTGGGGTATTATTAGAATCTAGTGGGAAACAGATACAGCACGATTGAGCATCGAGAGTGAAAGGGTGGGAGATGCTCAATCGTGACGTATTGGGTTGGCAAGGGGAGTTAAGATCCGGCCTTTAACTTGAGTGGAGGAGAACATCGAAGCTTTGTCATCTTACACAAATAAACGTTATATCAACAAGAAAACAACATGCCTTCGTGTTCTTATACACTGGTATAGGATGCGAAATGGTGCCGCTTAACCAGGATACTGAATTGGGCCGTCCCGGCTACCACGCGAAGTACTAAGAAACCTTCAAAGAATGCCTAAACCAGAAGGTATTTAACGTTTTCTCAAATCAGTTTTATCAAGGTCGGGAGACGCTTGTTGTTGTTCCAGTGAAAGGATGTCCAGTAAAATTCTGTAGTCAGGTCAATAATCAGCAAATAAAGAGGCTCGAAGGCTGTGATAACCCTGAGCAAATAATTTCTCAATCATGTAAAATTATAGAACTTTTACGTCATCAAAGGGCCTCCCAGAGCCGTGGTTTGAATTTTTACATCATCAAAGGGCCTCCCAGAGCCGTGGTTTGAATTTTTACATCATCAAAGGGCCTCCCAGAGCCGTGGTTTGAATTTTTACGTCATCAAAGGGCCTCCCAGAGCCGTGGTTTGAATTTTTACGTCATCAAAGGGCTTCCCAGAGCCGTGGTTTGAATTTTTACGTCATCAAAGGGCTTCCCAGAGCCGTCGTTTGAATTTTTACGTCATCAAAGGGCTTCCCAGAGCCGTGGTTTGAATTTTTACGTCATCAAAGGGCTTCCCAGAGCCGTGGTTTGAATTTTTACGTCATCAAAGGGCCTCCCAGAGCCGTGGTTTGAATTTTTACGTCATCAAAGGGCTTCCCAGAGCCGTGGTTTGAATTTTACGTCATCAAAGGGCTTTCCCAGAGCCGTGGTTTGAATTTTTACGTCATCAAAGGGCTTCCCAGAGCCGTGGTTTGAATTTTTACGTCATAAAAAGGGCTTTCCGGAGACCTTGTCTGAACTTTAACGTTGGCCGGGGGCTGGTCATGGTTGTAGTCTGAACTTCAGCCTTCAGCGTTATCAAAGGGCTTCCCATAGCCGCGATCTGAACTCTGGAGTTTCAAAAAGTTACCATAACCTGAATTTTGCTAATTTCAAATCGCCAGCCACTTACGTTATCGCTATCTCAAGACGTCGATGATGTACCCCACCCGGGGTGAAAGCAAAGACTAAAAAGCTGGTCGGGACCCAACCAGGGGTTGAAGATAATCCCGGCATCCCTAGAGAAGTGACGTAATTACCTGGGGGAAGAGACAGACTACCTGAACTCCGCGACTGATTTTCAGCTGAAACAGGCTCCTGGTGATCGAACGAAATCTGACGCCGAGTGGAAGAAGGTACGGGCTTGAGTCAGGAAACAAAAAGAAACTAACTCTGGTTTTCTATAATAAGTGAGTGAATTCCTTAAATTAAGAAGTTAAAATTGTGTGGTATTCAAACCCAGAAAATAACTGTGGTTTTCTATAATAAGTGAGTGTATTCCTTAAATTAAGAAGTTAAAATTGTGTGATACTTAAACCCAGAAAATAACTGTGGTTGTCTATAATAAGTGAGTGTATTCTTTAAATTAAGAAATTGAAATTGTGTGGTTCTTTGCTTGCTTTGTTTCAGTATTTTTCAGCATGGCGGAACAGGACACCTTAGCACAGGTTTTGACAGGCGTGGGAACAGCAGTAGGCCGACTTAATATGGTGATTAAACAACAAGGGATGGCAACAGAAATTGTGAAATTTAGTGGACAGGCCAGAGACTTTAAAAGATGGGTCACTTCCATAGAAAAATATGCCTATTTAATCTCAGCAACAGATGAAGAAAAAATGAGACTAGCTTATCAGACGGCAACGGAACCGGTTTCGGATCATATAAGAAGAAAGTTAGAGGCTAGAGTAGATGAGACGTGGGAACAGTTCAAAGAGGACCTAGCAAGGAAATATGCAGAAATAACGGATCCACAACATGCATTTTCGGTATTGAGGCAGGCTAAACAAAATAACGGAGAGACGGTACAATTGTTTAGCGATAGATTGATTAACCTGGCTGAAGAAGCATTCTTAGGACAGAATGTACGAGGGGAGGAGGTGGAAAGGATGTTAGTAGGGATTTTTGTGGATGGCATAAAATCTGAGAAAACCCTGAGAGGTTATCACAAGCGGTGGATATCGCAGTACAAGAGGAAAATTTGAGACGTAGGTTTAGACTAAGAACAGGACGAGAAGTGGGAAGTAATCGAGACGACAGAGTTGAGGAACCTATGGAAATAGGACAAACAAGATTCGGATGGAATAGGAGAGGAGGTATACAAACGTTACAAGGTAGAAATAGGAGTGATTATGTTGAAAGAAGAAATATGAGATACCCTACAAGTGAGACAGTGGGAAACACAAATAACACAAATATTGTCTGTTGGGCTTGTGGTCAACGGGGACATGTTTCTCGTTTTTTTGTAATAACAGGCGTTGTCCAGTCGAATACACAGGGTAGACATGACAATAACAGGGTGAGCAGGAATGTTGTAGATGGACACAGGAATTTTACAGGTACAAGAACGCAGGAAAACCGACGCCCTACCTATTAAATAGGACCTATGGTAGGAAGGGCAATAATAAGGTCCCAGGCTTTAAAGAGTATGTTAATAATAGGTATAGTAGGACGAACAGAGAATATTTTCAATTAGATGAAGTCAAGCAGTTTGTAGAAAATAAAACAGATTATAGCTCTTGTATAATAGAAATAGGAAAGTATAGAGTTCGTACATTAATTGATTCGAGAGCTCAGGTTAGTGTAGTAAAAGAAAGTTTTTTATACAAGATAGTAAGAAATTGTAGAGTATTTAAGAGTCATAATAATTTACACTCTGTTACTGGACAGAATTTACAAGTAATGGGACAGACGATGATAAATTTTAAGTTAGGAGGAATCAACGTAAGACATCTTTTTCATGTAGTGAAGGATTTAAATAGAAATATGTTAATAGGAAGAGATTTTTTGATAAAAAATGGAATAAGACTTTTTTATGATTTACATAAGTTAAAATTCAGGGACGTCTATATAGATATGGAAGAGGACATGCATATATCAGCACTAGTTAGAGTTAAAATGACAACGACGTTAAAACCACAGTCGGTTAATTTGATACAAGCAAAGCTGAAGAGAAACCCATATTATGTGGAAGGAAACAGTCAGAATCACTGAGTTACAAGAGGAAATAATTGATGAGCCTGGTTTGGAGGTTCCAGATGGAGTAATGGAGTTGGATAAACACTTAACCTTTCCAGTAATGGTTATCAACAACACAGGTAGAGAAATCAAGTTATACAGAGGATGTGTGATAGCCAAATTAGATCATAACATTAGTGACATTATTGCAACGGATAGAGCAGAAGTGTCGGGAACAAGTTATTTGGAAACTTCTAGTGAAAGAGGAAATGACAGACGCGGACACCGAGAAGAGGGACCGTCAGAATGATGAATTGATCCATCCATCCAGAGGAAATAAAGCCATATACATTCACTAGACAAAATAACAAGGGAACAAGAATTGTTGTCACAGTTAAAAGCTCCGCCAGAAAATAAGGAAGTATTAGAACAACTTATAAAGCAAAATCAAGATGTGTTTGCGGTTAATGATTTAGAATTGGGAAAGACGCGAATTTGGGGG
>JACEFZ010012636.1:0-25199 GCA_014155875.1 Cepaea nemoralis | reverse complement strand
TTATTTAATTTTTTTAAAGAAAAAGATGCTCACACAACGAAAAGCAACGCCAAACTGAGCAGAAAAATGCGTTGCTCCCTTTGTTTTCGCAAAATTAGCAGCGAGGTCATGTGAGCACGCCGAAGAAATCCGCAGCAACCGACGAAAACTGAGACATTTTTTTCGCGGAAGAAATGTAAACCGAGGTTTTACTGTAGTTTATGTTGTAAACTGCGCTTTCGTCGTTGTATACTCATTCAGTATCGTTCATTGCTCTGTTATCTGCAAGCAGACAGTCTGTATATTTCTTAATTGCTGTAGGCCAGGGGTCACCAAACTACGGCCGCGGGCCGGATCCGGCCCGCGACGTCATTTCATCCGGTCCGCCGTCGGTACTCGAACTTTGCTTGATATAACGTATGAAACACAAGACGTTGTGATACAATTTAAATGTAAATATTATGTTTAGAATAATAGGATATCTTCACACGTGCGGAGACATCCTCGCTGCACTAGGCTGTTTATTTAGGCAGCCCTATTTATATATTTTGCAAACCTTATTATGAGATATATTTTATTACCAAATGAAGCCGCCTGTCGCGGCTCTACAAGAGTATGGAGTAGCATATCCCAAGATACCCTGGTAAAAAATGCATAGAATGCTTGGATGTTGTGTTGGCGTGCCTATAAGAGCCCAGTAACGCCATGTTCTCGCCTCTTTGGCCTTGAGAACAACTGAGGCCGAAGAGATGCTGATGTCTAATTTTCAGCAGAGGGTTTGAACTCATCCCTCTGAGCCACTACAAAGCACATAGGCGAACATGCCCCAGGCACGACCGAGCGTGGCCACTGTTTTTCCAGACCGCAGTTGAGAAGGCAGACAGGCCCTGTGAAGATCCAAAAGATCCAAGAGGATTTTGATTGTGGATTGACCATTATCTGCTGTGGGGTGAGTTTTGAATTAACCTTCATGGTTTAAATATGAATATAGGACAATAATAGCTATGTCTGTGCCTGAGAACAATAATGGAGGGGTATATACCTGGGAAGAGAGGAAGAGGAAGGCCAAAGAGAAGATGGGTGTAGGAAGTGTTGGATTATCTCCAGATGGATGTATCTGAAGCGGGACATCTTACTTATGATCGAGAGGTCTTCCGGAAAGTTGTTATGGGAGCGAGGTTCTGCAAAGACCATGCTACTGAATGAATGACCTTTGTTCCATCTTGTTGTCTGATAATTGCTGGTGTTGTGTATCAGACTACAGTTACAGTGTTGGATGATTATCCATGCTTTGATGAGGATCACTGGTACAGTGTTGGATGACTAACCATGCTGTGATGGAAGATCACTAATACTGTGAAGGATGATAATGTGTATGTTTATTCATGGGGATACCCATTTTGTCATCGCTTCTAATCATTAATTTTATTTATTAGGGCATTGACATTATTAATCAGATGTTGTATCGTTTCAATTCTGATTCCCTGTACACGGACCTGAATTTCTTTTTTCTTTTTTTCTTGTTAGCCGTAGAGATAGAATGCGATTCTCTTTGTCTGCTTATTCCTCTCTTCTTCTACGGCCCATGAGCAGTCGGCGTTGTGCTATTGTCTCTATCATCTCTGTGCGGTTACACAAAGGTACCTATAAACTGTATATGTACCTTTGACCAGCCGCAGCGTCACAACTGACCCCTAATCCTCTACTTTTCTTGTGTTTAAATAGGATTTTAATTATGTTTCTAATTTAATGTCTTTTTTCATTTTCAGATCCCTTCTACTTCACCCTTAATTATGGCTACTGGGAAAAGAAAAGTGGACGCCGAGTGTCGATTTTTCAATGAAGAATGGGGAGTAAAGTACTTCTTTGTGGAAACAAAGGACCAGAAAACCAGTTGCGTTATATGCAGCGAAAATGTTGCCGTTTTGAAAGAGTACAATCTTTGGCGTCACAGCGAAACAAAACAGCCATCAACATATTAAACGTTTTCTGGAAAGTTACGCTCTGGATAATATGAGAGTGCCAGGGTCCGTGTCTGGGTCTATCTGAATAGGCTACTATCGATAAACTTGTGTAGCAACACTTCTCGTGTCCAACAGGGGATGATTCCTTCTTCTCTTCTTCTCCAGTCAGAACCCTGGTCATCTCGCAGCACATGAGTATATCATGGTTACTCGATCATACGTCATAAACCTCACCCCTCGAACTGCAGTTAACTCGAACAAGAGTGAACACAAAGACTGTTATAAGTTTCCTACGTATAATATACACAATCACATAATCGAAGATATCATCACTTATTCGACAGTCACATCACATTACACTACATCACAGATAAAATGCGTGGCTCAATATAGAGCCATAACGCTGTCTACTTTTCACCATGTCCACACAGGACGATGGATCAACGCCGACTCCCTTGGCCCGAGCTCACTTCCTGTCACCTGGGAAGTGAGTTCCAACGTTTTTCACGTTGTGTGGAAAGCCCCTGCTTTCCACGTTCCCGTGTTCAATTCTGAACACAGTCGCAACCTGTACTCTGTGACCCAGGCTATAACTGAACCATGCCATGACGTCGTCAGGCTCATGGCATTCCCCCCCTTCCACGGGCAAAAATTGAGAATCAATTTTTGAAATATCAAATTTTCAGTTATGTAAGCAATATTAATGTAGTTCTAATTCTAATTTAACTATCTGTCGTCTTTCCATAAACCTTGTTAAGTTCTTGTCACTCTGAAATATACAACTAGTTAATTATTCTCATCAACATATAAAGTACATCCAAATGCATACCTCTATTTTGTCCTACAACCTTTTATCAAATTACTATATAACAATATCAATGTAACTGTTCTTTGTATCATTGAATCAGAATTTCTACATCTAAATTCTAATCTGTCTATATATGAACCCTCAGTTTCTAATATGACTCCGAGAATTAATATTTCCATCCTATTAATGCTGTGATGGTATCATAACCAATTCAGCGTGTTGTTGGTAGGTAGCGTCTATAGTGGTCATACAAGACTGACCATCACTCAGCTTCATCTGCTCATCCTCACCACTCATTTGCTAAGCCACTCGTCCCAGGTCTAGAAGATCAGCTGTTATCGCGTTACATACAAGGCCACCTGTACAACGCAAGCCAGCGTTCCCATGGTAGACAGACTGATACCCGACTGCAAAGATTACCCAAGGAAGATACTAAGTTCCAAGTACCGCCAGCACATCTTTGCTGTTGTCGCGTTACCATACTTGACCACCCGCATCCCCAGTCAGTCAACCACTGCAGCCACAGCCTTCCACCACCGCCCATGCCTGTACCAAGTTCCAAGTACCGCCAGCCTAAACATCCTCTTTGACTCTGTCGTTGTAGACCCAGCGTATAGCAATGAACATAGTTGCAGCTAATAAGCCTGAGAGCATCTTATGTTACTGGCCGTTTCGTTCCATTTGACCAACTCATTACGCTTCAACTGCCACAGCTTCTATTGTGTCTTCATCCTCTATATCGTACTCTCATCAATTTCATTAATGATTCCAATACTAAGTATCCTATACATCTAAACAATGTGTTCTTAAATTAATTAAAATCAATCAACAAATACCAATAAATGCAACATAATAATAAATATGAACACCAATATATGTCTCAATCAATCAATTAATAACAAAATTAAATAATATCTATACTCAAACCAATAAATTATATTCTCATTACTAGAATTATATAGCATTTACATAAATAGTTCACAATATTCATTAATATGTATCAATAATAACTATGCAATAGTAATAGTAATTATATACTATATAATATCATACTATATTTGCAATACTAACAATCATTGCTTATAATTTAAGTTCCATAAAATAATTACTAATTGTTCTCAATCTAATTACATAGTCACTCATATTGCAATATAGCTTCCTTTCCAATAACATCTCTTCAATTTCAATTCTAACTCAACCTGTATGGCTATGTGGCACCATGACCACGTGTTAGTAATACATGCAATCAATCATCAAATTATTTACATAGGTTAGTTCTGTACAGTCAGTTAATTCATAGTGCCTCCATACATGAGTGAGTCTCCATCTGCCACTAAACCACACATATTAACAACCTGCAATGCGAGACCGCCATCACACAGCGAGCACACACTCAGCTCACCCGGTGTTAGCAACCCCACATTAAATGATGCCAATACCCATATGGTTTTACCTACCCACTACTGTTGTCAATCACAAAATCTTCCAAAATTAAAATATAAACCTAACAAATATCGACATGATCTGTGCCGCCGGTCCCCGTCACGGATTATCATTTAACACATTCATTCCATTCACATCAACCACCATAACCCGTATCAGAGATCAGCCGCCCACATGACGTAACTTATCATACTATCCATATTGACAAAGTCATCTCCGGTTTCCATCCCAACCGATGTTTTCTCCCAGCGATCTCTGCCAATGCCGTGCTAGAGTCGACAAGTCTGATGTTACCAAAGAGAACACTGCACTGCCAGACACCGCTCGGATGTCCACCCATTTGAAATGAATTCCCATTCACTAAAGATAGTATTAACCAAACTCCACTAATGAAAATTAAACCAACTACCACACTGAACCATAGCATGCAAGACATGATGATGTTAACCTAAATAATTTTCCATGCCACAAACTCAACTTCAAAGAAATTTATACAGTGGAAAATATGAACTAAATGCTTAGAAATTATGTTCCACCATAGCCCAAAACAATGTCGCGTATCATAACCCAGAGACGCGACACCGGTCAGGTGTTGATGTAACACAACCTCACAAGCTGTTATCATTTGTAAGCTATTTTTATTTCTAGACCACTCTTTTCCGCAACAACACTCTGTTGTGTATCATTAACCCATACACACAACAACAGTTAGTTGAACCTACAATCAATATGCCCAACACCCCGCATAGCAAGTCCCCCGCCACATAACAATTACCCATGCCATATGCCGGAAGGCTGCTCTACACGATGCGAAACACATTCTTGAGAAATGCTCTTGTCGGCACAGAAAGATTACCCACGAACCATGCCGGCAATGCACGTCTCCAGTTGTAAACAAACTCACTCATGCGAAATTCACTTCGCCAGGTGTTTATTCCCTATCTGTTAATTTTCCACTGGACAAACAATTGCCAATTCTATTTTAAATAACAATAAAATACCTGCAGTAGAATAATAATATCATCCTGAAACCTGCATGCAAGAAATGATGATGATCTAAATTACCCAAACTTCTGCATGCAATAAATCATTAAGAACCAAACAAAATAATTACTAAAATTATAACAAAATTCAGAAATCATGCATAAAAGTAACCTATAACCAAAATTAATTATAACAACATAACCGTAAAATATTCTACAGTATCGTTCACTAATCACTACTATCATCTTATTATCGTATAATGTTCGTTAATATATTGGTTTCCACACATAAGTACTCCTTAACTATTATTACACTAACTGTGAACTAGTAAGTTGTTCAATAATTATAATTATAGTTATTTCCTAACGTAGGCTGCACTCCAATTATTACATAATGCTACTACCAAGTAATTTTATATGCATTCGTTAGGTTACTGTCACATAAACAAATTCACAATTACATATCTAACACAAACTAAACAATAACAACATATCACAAATATAACTACACATGCTTAATAATAATATAGACTAATGTTAAATACTAATTGCACAACGCTAATGGCTTCTATATTGCCTGTTCTTAGCTTAAACTGTCCTGCTGTTTGTTTACAATTCTCCTAACTTTACACTGTCTTCACACAGTTACAATATTTAACCTAATTTCAGCTGATCCAATAGCCTACTTAATGTTTTTACGGCAGCTATGAACTACACACACACCAGGCCCCACGAATATAACACGGTGTTCTGTCAAATACCGGCGCTTTAAAAGTTCACTCAGTTCCGGTGTTTATTATAAAATGTTCACGTTTTATAATTGTTTATTTCAGCCTGGCTGATCACATCCTGACGTCTCAAATTGTTAACTTGTGTGTCGGTTCTTGAATTTACACACTGTAGCCAGCTATGACTGTCGCTTCTCTGTTGACCATCTGTTCATCAACACAGTAGACCTGTCGACCGTCTGACCTCGCTTGTTGACACAGCAAGCCTGTCACAACTCTGTAGGCCTGATTAATATTTTCTCTTGCTGTGACCTGGTTTTAACAGTTCGTACGGGGAATTCCCATGTTTACATGTGTCCATTGCCTCATTAACATAATCAATACTTGCTGTTGACGCCTTGATTTGTCTTTATTCACACTTCTAATAATTTCACAGTTAACTTAGTGACACCTTTGTAAGAAATCAAATTCTCTTGTTCTTTAAAGTCCTGCAACCATATCTTCAATCACATAGTACTAACTGTTTATATACTTTACATAGTCACATTTCCAATACTTGATAAGACATTTAATTATTAAACTTGTTGACTACATCTCTTTGCCGAATCTGTTCAATTGTTCACATGCCTTTTGTAATGCGTACAGTTCAACGCCTGTTTTGTCATTTCAAATTCATTATGATAGCAGGAGTTGGTGATTATGTTTCTCGTTTCATCATGTGTGATATCCACTTTTCCGTTAGCCAATTCTCTACTTGTAGAATGATACTTTGTGGCTTAAACTTTACGTTGGCACGTGTTACGTATGTCAAATCATCATCTGTGGCCTCAGGTTTCATATGGACGATAAACCCCCAAGTGCCAGGGTCCGTGTCTGGGTCTATCTGAATAGGCTACTATCGATAAACTTGTGTAGCAACACTTCTCGTGTCCAACAGGGGATGATTCCTTCTTCTCTTCTTCTCCAGTCAGAACCCTGGTCATCTCGCAGCACATGAGTATATCATGGTTACTCGATCATACGTCATAAACCTCACCCCTCGAACTGCAGTTAACTCGAACAAGAGTGAACACAAAGACTGTTATAAGTTTCCTACGTATAATATACACAATCACATAATCGAAGATATCATCACTTATTCGACAGTCACATCACATTACACTACATCACAGATAAAATGCGTGGCTCAATATAGAGTCATAACGCTGTCTACTTTTCACCATGTCCACACAGGACGATGGATCAACGCCGACTCCCTTGGCCCGAGCTCACTTCCTGTCACCTGGGAAGTGAGTTCCAACGTTTTTCACGTTGTGTGGAAAGCCCCTGCTTTCCACGTTCCCGTGTTCAATTCTGAACACAGTCGCAACCTGTACTCTGTGACCCAGGCTATAACTGAACCATGCCATGACGTCGTCAGGCTCATGGCAGAGACCATTAAACGTGGTTTTGAAACAAAGAAATCTGTTAACGAGAAAATTTGCTGACAATGAATCTATCACTCGTACAAATTACACAACAGTGCATAAGATGGCAGAACGAGGAAATCCGTTTACTGATGGCAACTTCATCAAAGAGTGTATGATCGAAGCAGCAAATGACTTGTTTCCTGAGAAAGCCGATTTGTTTGGAACTATCACCTCTCGGCAAGTTCAGTTGTGCGAAGAACAGAAGACCTTGGAGAGAACACAGTGCTACAGATACGCGAGAAAGCTAGGAACTTGTCGTATTCTCTGACGCTGGATGAGTTTACTGATCTCTCGAGTACGTCACAACTTCTCGTGTTCATTCGTGGTGACAATTTGGACTTTCATATAACGGAAGAGATGGCGTGGAACAACAACTGGGAAAGTCATTTCGTGGAAGTGCAAACAATTTTGCAAGACTATAACCTTCGGTGGAATCAGCTTCGAGGTGTTACAGTTGATGGAAGAAATAACATGGCTGGAGTGAGGAAGGGTTTGGTGGGGCAGATCAGGACTCAGTTGGAAGATTAGCAAATTCCGGGCGCTCGGTTCATACACTGCATCGTACATCAGCAAGTACTCTGTGGGAAATACTTGTGTGTGTCCGCTGCTAAATCGCGCGCAGATGTGTTTCGAACGCGGGTATAAGGGATTACGAACCGCGTCCGTAGGACATTCGCCACGGAGACCGGCACAAGTATGGTACAGAATGACTATCCGGACCGCGCTCGTCATATTGTCAGTTATCCGGCCCGCCGTGAAAAAAGTTTGGTGACCCCTGCTGTAGGCTAACAGATTTACCACCGAGTAGATGGGAGCACCTATGAACAAGTCCGGAGTGCAGTGGTGGTTTCACTGAATGCCGCACAGTTGGTTGTAGGCATCCATTTTTTTTTTTTTTTTGCATATCCTTTACAGGACATCGCTGTCAACAGCAGCATCTTTCAGCTGTCTGTTGATTTCTTGGCAAGATTAGGCTCAGTAGTTTGCCATTGCTTTCTGAGCGGCCGGCTCAGTATCCCGCAAGTCACCAGCGGAGGTCGAACCGCTTCCCAGTTCTCTCCCGCTACGAGACTCTGCGTGATAAACTGGATTACGGAGAAAGTGTTGTAACCCCTCAGCCAGAGAGACCGGCAGGCATGCATTACCACCGAGTAAATGTAGCACTTATGAACGTTTCCAGTGTACAATGAGAGTTTCAATGAATGCTGCACATTAGGCTGTATGCACCCATTATGTGATTACAATTACTGCATGACTAGAAATCAGTAACTGCCCTTAAATGTGCGTGTGTATTTTTTTTTCGTCTGTTAATTTTAAAACTATCTGATGTGAAATGTTCTCATTATTGGAAATGATGCTTTGCTAGCGCGTGATGTTTTGCTTGCTGCGGTGTGACTAATTGACAGACCAAGCAATATTGCCTTCATGCTTGTCCACTTGACCTGGTCTGGTATTATTTGACTAACCTGAGGCTGACCTCTAGAACACCGACTATCTGACTTGCTGGGACAATCCTCACATGAATAATGCTATCAGTCAATACACAGTCAAACATTTAGGTATCATTAATAACGTGTGTGTGGCTGTTTCATGTGATATCCTCTCCAACTGTAGCTGTTTCGTACTTGAAATGTCATTCTATCTATCATTCAGTAGCATGTCCTTTGCAGAAGCTCGGTCCAATAAAATCCTTCCGGAAATCTTCTCGGTCATAAGCAAGATGTCACATGTCCGATACACCCATCTGGAGATCATCTACCATATCCCGTACCCATCTTCTCTTTGGCCTTTATTGTTCTCTCTTCCCGGGCATACCCCTCCAGTATTATTCTCCAAGCTTCCGTGATGTTTCAGGTGAAAAATATATTTCAATTTTCTTTGTTTTATTGTCTTTAGTAGCCAACTTTCTTAAATATTCAGCTCTTGGAGTATGGGTGCATTTGTTCTTTTCTGTATCCAAGATAATTTTAGAATCTGTCTTTAACATTTATATTCTTTTTCTTCTTTCGTTCGCTTGAAATATGTTTATAACTGCAATGTTGTCTCTTGTATGAATCTAACATACTTTTTTAGTTTACTCAGCGGTCCATAGAGTTTATCTTCCACTGTTGTCTCTCTAGGCCAGAAGGTTCGCCTGGATATGTTGTAGTTTAGGCAATTCTGGAGTATGTGCTCTGCTGCCTGCAACGCCAAACCACGTGCACATGGCTGAGTCACCAATCTTGAATTTTGTATACATGTGGTTGCGTAATCTAGTGTGTCCTGTTCTGAGGCGCAGAATAATGACCTGTTCTGGTCAGTCCATAACGTGGTAGTGGTCTTGAGTAGAGTTTGGTTGCCTCCTGACTGATTTGATTATTCTTTTCTGTTGGTGTTATGTAATGGGCACATAAGGTTATTTTTCTTTCGCTCCTTCCTTAGCCAATCGATCAGCTCTGTCGTTTCCGGGGACTCCACAGTGGGAAGGTATCCATTGTATGGTGACCTTATGCTGACTGCTTAGAACTGGCAATTTCCCAGACAGGAGTGCCTCTATTACGGATTTTGCATCTGTCAATATCACCACAGGTTGTGTACAGCTGGTATTTTGTAATTTCTATGTGGCTATCTTGATTGCCTCAATTTCAGCATCATAGTTATGGCAGTACTTTCCTGTTGGAACTCTGGCGGTATCCCTAGTAATATTTGGGTATTCTATGTACACTCCCGCTCTTCCATTTCGAATAGCATTTTGTGCTGACCCATCTGTGTAGACTCGGATCCAGAGATCCTGCGGGTATTCGTCATCAAGGAAGATGAGAGTGGCTATTCTGCACTTTACACTGTTCTGTTCTTCCTTGTCAAATATTCCTCTCACTTTTGTCTGGATTTGTACCTTGTCCAGCTCCTGTAATGTGGTTTTTGATGCTGAACACCACGCAGTTGACCCGTATTTCAAGTGTGGTCGTATGCTCTGTTGATAAACTTTGCTAATTATTTTCCCATTGGCTCCCCAAGTGGTTCCACTTAGCTTTCTCAGGATGGCTATTTTCCTTCTGGCTTTTGCTACTGCTTTTTTGATGTCTTTTCTCCATGTCAGCCTGTCGTCGAATGTTACACCAAGGTATGTTGGTTCTTTATCTTCTCTTAGGAATGTTTCATTTATCCAATGATCCCCGCCTTTTGTTTCTGAGAAAGGGTAAATAGAGTGGTGCTGCACTTGTCAGTGTTTATGCTGACACACCATCTATCCGCCCATACAACAAATGTATCTACAGCTTTCTGTAGCAATATGGTGGCCACTGATGCATGTTCATTTGTGCTCCACAAAACTAGTTCTTCAGAGTACATTGCCGCTTTAATTCCATGCTGTAGATTAGCAACAAGATCATTGATGAAGATTAGAAAAAGTGTTGGGGATAGGACTGCGTCCTGGGGAACACCGTGATACAATAGTACTTTCTTGTTATTGAGACCGTCTATCTGTACTCGGGCTCTTCTGTTGTGCAAGTATGCTTTCACCCATTTGTGTATTCTTCTATTGACTTTACAGTTTCTCAGTTTCTTCATCAGACCTTCTTTCCAGACTTTGTCAAAGGCTTTCTTCAGATCTATCCAAGCCGCAAGCACCAGCTTCTTCTCTTGGAATGGATACTCAACTTCCTGAGAGAGGTAGGTTGTCTTATCTTCCGTAGAGTAGCACTGCCTAAAGCCAGCCTGTTGTGACACAAGGATGTTTTCACTTTCAATGTACCACTGTAGTCTGTGATTGATGACGCATTCCATTGTTTTGCAGAGACAGCTGGTGAGGCTAATGGGTCTGTAGCTGGAGGCAATGGAACTGTCTTTCCTAGATTTTAGGAGGGATATCATGATTGCTTCTCTCCAGACTTGCTTGTTGAACACTGCCTAAGGTTCTTGTGTTATTAAAGATCTGTAGCAGCTTTGCTCTGCCCTCTGTTCTTAGGTTCCTGATCATTTCATTGGAGATACAATCAGCTCCTGATGATTTTCTCATTTTAAATTTTGATATGGCTAGCTCCAGTTCACTTATTGTGATAGGTGCCTCCATAACCTTATGTATTATCTCCTTCTGTCCTGTATGTTTCCATTTCTCTCGAATCTCTTGTTAATTCTGCTGACTAATTTCGTTATTGTTTTCATGCGCGAATGAGTCCGCAAAATGGTCAGCTGCTTGCTTTCCTGTTAAGATGTTTCCGTCTTTATGTACTGCAATTTTTGAGTTTCTCCCTGAGCCCTCATCGTTAAGCTGTTTTATTAGCTTCCACAACTTCCTTGTGTCTCTTTCAAAGTTCAGTAACTTTGTTTTCTCCCGCCAGCTTTTCCGTCTAGCCTGCAGCTGGGCCCTTTGAAATTTGGCTTTTTTGTTCTGGTATTAGTATTTTATTGATCTTGGCTGGGATTGGCCTCTGCTTGCCTTCTACACACTTCCACATCATTATACAACTGTTCCAGTTCATTACTCTAGTAGGGTTGATAATGTTTACGGGCTCCTCTTGGTATTGTTTTTCATGCTGCTTGTAGTATGCATTTCCCAAACACTTCAATTACTTTATTTATGTCCTTCTCAGTGTTCAGGTTTCTAACCGGTATGCTGGTGCGATGCTTGTACATTGTCCAGTCTGCTTTCTTGTAGTTCCACCTCGAGAGGGTGCTGCTTTCACTTACAAGCTCATTTTCAACAGTCAGAAAGACTGGCCGATGGTCACTGCCACCTAGCTGTTTCCCAACAATTCTTTTAATGTTCCACTCCAGGTCTGGTGAATGAAAAGCCAGGTCAGGTGTAGTTGTAGTGGGCCATTATCTCGAGTAGAAGATATGTGGGTCAGAAGGCTTGTTAATCAGGATGAATCCATTCTCATCCTGCCAGGCTTCCAGTCTCTCTCCTCTCTGGCTTATGTGATCATAGCCCCAGCTCTGCGAATGGCTGTTGAAATCGCCACACACAATCATTGTTCCTTTTAATGGTAGTGTTCCAGTGCCTGTGGAAGGTCATTTGGACAGTAGTACTTGATCAGATGTAGGTCTGTATAGCATGTCTTAAGTTTAAGTGCCTGATACTCAGCACCTTCCATGTAAACTTCAATTTGGGAAGCAGGGGTGGTGTTTTTGACATAGGTCAGTATCCCACCTTTTCGCCTGTCCTTTCGGTCAGATCGGTAACACTGGTAGCCTCTGATTGTGAAGGCTATATTTTTGTTGAGGTGAGTTTCTTGCAAGCAACATACACTTACATTTACTTTGGCCAAGATGTTTTCTAGTTCTTTTTTTTTATATACCCTCTGCATTCCAGTGCATTATTTTAAGTCTTTGTTTGGTACGGCCAGACGCTCTTTTGTCAGGTTCCCTGGCTCCGCAGAACATCTGAGAAGGACCTCCAGTAGTTGTGGTTGGACCCTTTCGAGACATAGGGCTTGGCACTGCATCTGCCTGGGGGTCCAGAGCAGGGCGAGCACTATAACATGTAGCAGTTGTCGACATAATTCACGGCGTAATTGCGTGTCGACACACGAACACATAATAATTTATATTCAAAGTCAATAGTGTTCTGTTCATCTTGTTTAGTAAGTGTCCAGGTCTCACAGGCGTATGTTGCATTGGGAAAGATAAATCCTCTTAAAATCTAATTTGTGTAGTTCTATCTGTCCCACTCCAACATTTATTCAATTGTTTCAGTTTTTGAAGATCAACAGATATTCGTTTTCTTTTTTCTTTTTTTAATTTCTTTCATAGTGTCACCATTGTTGGTAATTAATCTCATCTCATCTCATCTCATCATGTTCCTCTTGTAAATTGCGGTGTCGAGGTGAAGTATAAACATCGTGAGAGTGCCCGATTATGGGCTTCATATATCGATATTCCCATGGACTCTGCTTTTCCCTCCGTCCAACTTTTGCGTGGTCGGCCTCTGCCTCTGTTTCCATCTGGTCTGTACATCATTGCTTGTTGTGGTATGCTGTTGACTGGTAACCTACTTGCATGGCCAAACCATTTGACTTGCTGCTTTCTAATAAAATCTAGTGCTGCTTTAACCCCCACTTTAGTCCTGATTTCTTCATTTCTGATCTTCAGATAGAGTGGGGGCTCGTCCGGGATCTTCTCTTTGTTCTAACATCTCGTAGGAATAGGTTATAGTGTCATCTGTCCTATAACTATTGTCTACTTGACGAGTAGGGCTACTGATACCTTTCTCTTCGACGTGGACAGACATTTAGTTAAGTTAGTATAGATAAACAGTTGCATTGTGATTGGGTATTGCATATCTATACTGATACTAAGTTACACTAAGCATGGCTTCTCGTACTTTAGATTTAGCTAAGGTGCGGGCATCTGCAACTGAGATGGGATTGGAAGGTGAGGAGTTCAAAGCCTGTGTACTGGAAGTAGAGAGAAACTTCAGAGCAGAAGAGAGGGAGCGAAGAAATTCAGAAATTGAGCTTGAAGCTCGAAAGGTAGCACTTGAAGAGCAAAAGTTGGTGGCAGACCAACAGGCACAAAAACTTGCAGCTGACCTAGAGTCTAAGAAATTAGAAGCTAGGAAATTGGAAATGGAACATGAGTTCCGTATGAAGCAACTTGAGGTAGAGGCTAAATCTGTTGGTGATTCTGAGGGAGCAGTAGGTGGAGTAGCTTTACCTAGCTCATCAGTAGCCAGCAGACCAGCTTACCATGCTATGAAATGGCCGTTTCCACCATTTGAACCGGACCAAGAGAAGATAGATCAATTCTTAGAGAAGTTCGAGGCAATGTGTAAAGCTATGGGCTTAAAGCCTGAGCGTTGGAATCTTAAGCTTTCACAAGGACTCCGTGGCACCGCGTACGAAGTGTATGCGCGTCTTCCCCCAGGGATGGAAAATGATTATCCAACCCTGAAATCGGCTCTTTTGAAAAGATTCGAAATGACAGCCCATGTGTACAGGCGGAGGTTCAGAACTTCCAAGAGAGAACCAGGTGAGATGTTCTCGGCCTATAGTGTGAGGCTGAACTCATACCTGTTGAAATGGATGGCGTTGGCCAATTTCAAAGAGGATTATGAGAGTCTGAGAGAGTTGATGGTGGTGGATCAAATGAAAATGCAGATGTCCAAGCCTTTAAGGAATTTCTTAGGGGAAATGGGGCGGAAAGGCTAGACATAGTAAATAAGTTAGCTGAAAGGTATGTGGAAGTCTATGGTGAGACTGGGGATTACAGTCATACTGATTCACAGAAAAGGCAGAAGGGGCTTGATCAGAAGCCCAAGACCAAAGGTCCCAAAGAATTATCCAGTGTAGCAGATCCTGTGGTAAAAGACTCTGGTAAGAAACCCGATAAGCAAAGCCCTCCCGCCTCCCCAAAACGGAAGTGGAGTAAGAGGTGGTGTAAGTACTGTAAGTCGCCTTCCCATAATACTGTAGATTGTCTGAGGAAGCCAAAGGACTTGCACTTTGCGTGTCTCGCCTCTAATAGGGGTAGACCTAGCGAGTCCACGCCTAAGGGTCGGGGGAAACCTAAGTCTGAGAAATCACCTGTGATCGAGACGATAGAGGTGAATGGGAAGCAGGTGGAATGTCTATACGATACAGGATTGCAGTTTGAAGCTGTAATCTCATCCCACCTTGTGAGCCCAGGGCAGCTCACCGGCGAGACAAGAGAATTTCAGCTGGCCATGAGGAGCTCCCACTCTATCTTGTGACAAGACCGCCGGGGCTTGGACTGGTTTGCCACGATAGATACTATCCCCTGCCTTTCTTCCAACCACCTCAATAGCACTCTACATCTACCAGGCCCCACACAAGCCGGGACAGCTGAACCTCCCCCTCCCTCACCTAGGGTTCGAAACCCCAAGGGGGCTCGGACCAGACACCAGTCATATCACTGCACAAAGTCATAGCTAAGAGAACAAAAATTTAATTCTGAACTACGTCAACCACAACACAGAGAAGGATGGCTGAAAGCCAGACTAGAAGAACTATGTACAAGATCAGCTATGCAGATGAGTATTCTTCATCATGGAGGCGGACGATAGCTCGTGCGGTTGTCCAGTCGTGGTAGCGACTCACCCAGGCTCCTCCAGTGGACTGGAACTCCAAGGTCTGCTGCCTCTCCAAAGTTCCCTCTTCACACAGAGAACCAATCACGGGCTGATCAAGCGCAGTACCACTGCCTGACTGACACTGCACCGATGAACAAGGATCCTTCCTTGCTGTCGTACTATTTCCCTCGTCACACTCCTGATGAAGTCTGGGCCGACCCTAGAACATTAGCGGTCTCCCACTTGCAGAAAAAGTACATGTAGCACCGTCTCAAAATACACAAGAGCCTGGTCACTCTTCTATCTCTTAAGTGACCCACACACTGATATGTCACCTACACAATGAGCGGTTGCTCCACCTGAACACACAATGTAACTGGCAAAGTCTATCAGGTGACTAAACACTTCACCTTATTTCCATGTCCTTGAATCAATAGATCTTCACACAGTATCATGTAACTACCCTGATCGAAGGGTAACAATCACAACCTAGCATACACTGTCAACAGTTCACCACGTTGGCATGAGGTAGCTCCCTACCTTAACATACCCTGTCAATAGTTCACCACGTTGGACTGAGGTAGCTCACTACCTTAACACACATGTCCCTCTGGTGTTCCCACCAATGTTGTAATCAATGTCTTAGGTCACTGGACCACATGTTGGCTTCATACAGGTAACCAATGTAGAAACACTATTTAAGCATCAACTTATACATGGGGTCCCATGACAACCCAGCCGGGCCAGAAGCATATCACACAGGTCATGGTGACCGTTAACAATGATCACTGGGCTCAACTTGAAAGTTCCTGACCTTGCAATCACCAAGGTCTACCCTGAGGTTGAATTTCACCAGTGCTTCACTGGCTAGAATCACCAGACGTTTCAGTGTTGGATCCTCTCAGGATCGGATGACACTCGTCGGACTCTTGACGGAGGTCCTAACCTAGACCTACCGACCTATTCAGCACTCAGCTCCTTCCAACATTGATCTCGCAGACTCAGACGACCACTCCCAGTATGGCCTCAATCAACTTCTGGATAGGCACTGGAATGAGTGGGCCCATAGAGCTCATGGTGAAGCTCTTGAATCTTCTTTTGTATAGTAATAACAGATCCTGAAACACGGAGAGGTTGGTGTGAGTACTCAACTACAACAAAGACTAACAGCATCTCCACCATGTCACACGAGCTATCGTCCGCCTCCATGATGAAGAATACTCATCTGCATAGCTGATCTTGTACATAGTTCTTCTAGTCTGGCTTTCAGCCATCCTTCTCTGTGTTGTGGTTGACGTAGTTCAGAAGTAAATTTTTCTTCACTTAGCTATGACTTTGTGCAGTGATATGACTGGTGTCTGGTCCGAGCCCCCTTGGGGTAGGGAACCCTAGGTGAGGGAGGGGAGGTCCAGCTGTCCCGGCTTGTGTGGGGCCTGGTAGATGTAGAGTGCTATTGAGGTGGTTGGAGCAAAGGCTGGGGATAATTATCTATCGTGGCAAACCAGACCAAGCCCCGGCGGTCTTGTCACAAGATAGAGTGGGGGCCCGTCCGGGGTGCCCGGACGAGCCCCCACTCTATGTGACGAAACGCCTACAGATCAGCAGATCTCTGCATAATATCCCTTTGAAGGGAGTGCGATGCGTTGGTCTCCCTTGAAATTAATATCAATTAATAGGGGATTTCCCTAGAAAAGTAGTGCGGGGCGGAGCTATTCTAGTTATTTATAGAAAAATCTAGAATGTTCCCTCAAGTGCGTACGTGGTAAAGATCTCTAAGTTCACGAGTGCTTCATGCAGCACGGGTTGGTGGAACTCATCGTGACTCTGGTTTTCTTCATGAATCATGAAAGTCACGCGGCCCGTGTAGGCGAGTGGAAGGCGCACTGACTTTGTCGTGGTCAGTCGCCAACCAGACCTCAGCGTAGACAGATCCCAGCCAACAGGCTGATGTAATTTTGATGTCAATATTCGCGGCCAGAGCGGACATCTGCAGTCAAGGTTGTGATTGTTCAATCACAGGTTAGTTGAATACTTATTCTATTATTTAACTGTTGTCGTGATGCCGTGCTGAGTTCCCCGAACGAATTAATTGCCGTCGAAAATGAGTCGTCGCGTAGCGTTACAAGTTACAGTTGGCTATCTGCATATTTAAGTAGGCTTTATCGATCAGCGATGTAATGTGTTACCTGACGGAACAAGCCGTATTCCACAGCGAGTGGTGTGTAAATAAAATAGGCCGAACGATGTGCTTTACAGTGTGTAGCAGTTACTGGTTTGGTTTATTAATTACGCAGGCAAGGCGACAGTTTGTCAGTCATTACATCAACATGCTAGACGCTGTAAATAATGATAAGGTAGAGCTTATTATTAGAGATGTGTAATGTGCTTCGTGACATTAGAATTGTAACTGAATTGTTCTATCAGTGATGGTGATTTTTCGAGGAATCAAGGTGAGATCAGCCGTGGTGTATTTGCTGTGTGCAGATAGCAGTGTTATTCCGCGTAAGCAGAATGGTGTTGCATCGGTAGGATAACAGTTGATAAGAAGTATTCATGATACTATTATTACTGCTTGTTGTCATGTCCGTCCGCTAGCATGACCGTGCATGTTCCATCTTACGTTTGTCTAGGTAGCCGACTGGGAGGTAGGCCGGTACGCCCAACCCTGTTAGGTTACAGGTCCGACCCAAAGCGATCGAGCATATCCGATGGTTGAACATACCCGATCGAGGGTGATGCGGCACTCCGTAATTCGAGGCCGTGGTGTCTAGATAGATCGAGGTTTGAACCTAACCGTTTCTGTCTCTAATATTCTACTCTTCTGGAACCCTGACTCGGTTCATGGAGTACTTGGAGTACTGCCGTGAAGTAGTAGTATATGAGGGGAATAATCCCCCCCCCCCCAAAAAAAGGTGGAGCCAGAGTTTGGTAGTGGAGTCTGCAGGCTTGCTACATTGGATGACGTGACTTAAGTCGTCACGGGACAAGGTACACGGGACCCACAGTAGCTGTGGGAAAGTGTAATGGTGGATGGCCACCACAGCTGTGCTCGACCGGCACAGGTATGACTGACCTGGAAGATAGTCAGTGAATAAAAGGGCAACTCAGGATCTGGGGCAGGGATCCCAGAACTGACAATATGGCTGTGACATGAGTTTGTTATTTAAGTGTAACAATTCATGAGTTCTCCTTGGTTAATGCTATAGTAAGTGAATTATCAGGAGTATAATTCATTATGGTCATATAGTTATTAATGTGTGTAATTGATCAGTCCATGGGTTAAGGGATTGATGAATTGATGAGTCTGTCAGGAAGGAGATGTCCGGCTGGACACCTTCACGATACAGTAATCACTACACTGAAAGGGAAGTAGGTGTATATGTTGATTGATGATGGAAGGTGAAACAGGATTGGACTGGCACCAGGCGAAGGATGCTTGACAGAGTCATACAGTCGACTCTGGTGCTAGGGGTTATTATGTAGCCCAGAAGTGTTACTTGACTGAACAGGTGTGCTATTGCTGTTTCTACCTATCATTATGCCTATATATTATAGTGACTAAGTAGATCTATGATGTGATGATTTCATACTCATGTTGGTAGACATGAGGAATGTCTGAGAGGCAGGTGACATGGTGGAGATGCTGTTAGTCTTTGTTGTAGTTGAGTACTCACACCAACCTCTCCGTGTTTCAGGATCTGTTATTACTATACTGAAGAAGATTCAAGAGCTTCACCATGAGCTCTATGGGCCCACTCATTCCAGTGCCTATCCAGAAGTTGATTGAGGCCATACTGGGAGTGGTCGTCTGATTCTGCGAGATCAATGTTGGAAGGAGCTGAGTGCTGAATAAGTCGGTAGGTCTAGGTTAGGACCTCCGTCAAGAGTCCGACGAGTGTCATCCGATCCTGAGAGGATCCAACACTGAAACGTCTGGTGATTCTAGCCAGTGAAGCACTGGTGACATTCAACCTCAGTGTAAACCTTGGTGATTGCAAGGTCAGGAACTTTCAAGTTGAGCCCAGTGATCATTGTTAACGGTCACCATGACCTGTGTGATATGCTTCTGGCCCGGCTGGGTTATCATGGGACCCCATGTATAAGTTGATGCTTAAATAGTGTTTCTACATTGGTTACCTTTATGAAGCCAACATGTGGTCCAGTGACCTAAGACATTGATTACAACATTGGTGGGAACACCAGAGGGACATGTGTGTTAAGGTAGTGAGCTACCTCAGTCCAACGTGGTGAACTGTTGACATGTTTGTTAAGGTAGTGAGCTACCTCAGTCCAACGTGGTGAACTGTTGACATGTTTGTTAAGGTAGGGAGCTACCTCATGCCAACGTGGTGAACTGTTGACAGTGTATGCTAGGTTGTGATTGTTACCCTTCGATCAGGGTAGTTACATGATACTGTGTGAAGATCTATTGGTCCAAGGACATGGAAATAAGGTGAAGTGTTTAGTCACCTGATAGACTTTGCCAGTGACATTGTGTGTTCGTGTGGAGCAACCGCTCATTGTGTAGGTGACATATCAGTGTGTGGGTCACTTATGAGATAGAAGAGTGACCAGGCTCTTGTGTATTTTGAGACGGTGCTACATGTACTTTTTTCTGCAAGTGGGAGACCGCTAATGTTCTAGGGTCGGCCCAGACTTCATCAGGAGTGTGACGAGGGAAATAGTACGACAGCAAGGAAGGATCCTTGTTCATCGGTGCAGTGTCAGTCAGGCAGTGGTACTGCGCTTGATCAGCCCGTGATTGGTTCTCTGTGTGAAGAGGGAACTTTGGAGAGGCAGCAGACCTTGGAGTTCCAGTCCACTGGAGGAGCCTGGGTGAGTCGCTACCACGACTGGACAACCGCACGAGCTATCGTCCGCCTTCATGATGAAGAATACTCATCTGCATAGCTGATCTTGTACATAGTTCTTCTAGTCTGGCTTTCAGCCATCCCTCTCTGTGTTGTGGTTGACGTAGTTCAGAATTAAATTTTTATTCTCTTAGCTATGACTTTGTGCAGTGATATGACTGGTGTCTGGTCCGAGCCCCCTTGGGGTTTGGAACCCTAGGTGAGGGAGGGGAGGTTCAGCTGTCCCGGCTTGTGTGGGGCCTGGTAGATGTAGAGTGCTATTGAGGTGGTTGGAGCAAAGGCAGGGGATAGTATCTATCGTGGCAAACCAGTCCAAGCCCCGGCGGTCTTGTCACACTCTTCTTGATACGTTGAGTATTCTTCTCAGGAATCTCATTTCTGTTGTTGTGATTTTTCTTTTCTCTTTTTCTGTCATAGTCCAGATTTGGCATTGGTAACATAGAGTTGGTAGGAAGATTGTGTTGTAAAGTGCTTTCTTAGTAGTTATTGATACATGTTTGTTCTTTAGTATTGGTGCCATTTGTCCAATGAGTTGGTTTGCCTTATTGCACCTATTTTCGATCTCGTCTTCTGATCTGCCATTTGATGATATTATACTTCCTAGGTACTTGAAACTCTTTACTTGTTTCAAGGGATGTTCGTTTAGGTGAATTAATTGTTGTTGTTTGTTCTTCTTTAGTTATAGTCATTACCTCTGTTTTGCTTGTGCTAATTTTCATGTTATGTTCTATACACATTTAGTTTAGACTATACATGTGGTCTTGTAAATCAGCTTCTGATTTTGCTATTAGTGCTTGGTCGTCCGCAAACAGAAGTTCTCTAATGGTTAGAATTGCAGATGCTTCTTCTTCTGTGTTCTCGTCATGTGGTATTCTTGCTGTCTCTGTTTGGCTGGTTTCTTTACATATGTTGTCTATATATGTTATGAACAAGATAGGAGACAGGACACAACCATGTCGTACTCCAGATCTTATGGTGAAGGATTCTGAGTGTCCTCCAGTTGCTCTCACTATGCATTCACTGTTGTTGTATAAACTTCTACATAGGTTTGTTAAATGTGTACTCACTCCATATTGTTTAAGGATCTCCCACAGCTTGTTTCCATCTACTCTATCGAATGCCTTTTCTTGGTCGACAAAGGCTAAGTAGAATGTTTCATTGAATTCGATTGATTTTTTTCTTTAAGTTGTCTAAGAGCAAAAATGTAATTAATGACCCATGATATTCGAAATTTTCCACCACTTCTAATGTTTCCACATTAACATATATTTATTTCTCCATGTTAGTTTGATCTGTTTGTATTATCTTTGTTTTTGCTAATTTAACTATTATTATTTGCTGAGACAAAGTTAAAATCAATTTGGTAAGAAGTACAATGATTATCTACAATTTGTAACAGTTTTCCTATTTTACTTTTTGATGTGCCATTTTTTGTTTTTTTAATTCATGAATGCAAGAATGCATTTTAAAAATTTCAAACTCGTTCATTAAAAGGAACATTGTCGACGGAAGCCCTTACATGCAGAACACATTTCTGTGGAGAAACAAACTCAAATGCAGGACATTGCAGCAAGGTATAGAATACAGCAGACAAGACACGCTGTATTAAAAAAGCAAACGGCGATGGAATGTTAAAAAGGAACCAATATTTCTCAATAGACACCATACGTCCATGGACACAACCAAACAACAGACGCAAACATAAGGGGAAAATAAAACAGTTGAACTATTGCAATCTCAGCTTTGCATCAGACCTTTATTTTAAAACTTGAAATCATTAAAGTAAAGCCTGTGCTATCCACGAATTGATTCACATTACAAATATTTGAGATGTTAAAATCACGATATTGACCGAAACGAGTACTGCAGTGTTCCGTCTTTTTCACGTTCCATTTTCCCATCTCCATCAGTCAGTTTGGTGGGCTGTCTCTCTCCTCTGCCGCCTGCGTGTCTTATTGTTCAGGATGAAGTGTGATAATGTAATGTCATGATTTTCAGCATGGAGGAGTTTTACTTGTATAGTCTTCTGCGTCTTCATCTTCTTCTCTTTCTCCATTTACCTCCGTGAAGTGTTGGGCGGAAATTTAAAGATATTTTATGTGCTCTTCCTAATGTTCTTGGTAAGCTGGTATTCATTTCTCTCAGGTTGTCCTTGATACCATCATTCCATCTTTCACGTGGTTTTCCTCTTGTTCTGTTACCAATATATATCTTCAACATGGCTTGTTGTGGCAGTTGATACCTGGGCATTCCTGTAAGGTGGCCAGACCATTTCATCTGTTGTTCTTATTTTAAGTCTATGACTGTTTTCCGACCTAGTCGTCTCTCCAATTTCCTAATTCCTAGTTATGTCTCTCACGGTTACTACCGCAGCTCTTCTAATGCATCTCATCTCTGTTGTTATCATTTTGCGCTCATCAGTTGAAATAAACGTCCATGTTTGACACTGGTAGCATGGAGTCGGCCAAAATAATAGTTATACGATTTGCTTTAATACTTTTTGATGCATCAATCCATAAGACAGAAATGGCGATAGTTGTCCCAGAAGATGATTTGCTTTTGCATAACGTTTGCTGATTTCTCTATCCACCCCCCCCCCCACCCACCCCCACCCCACACCCCCCACCCCCCCCCCCCCACCCCTAACCCCAACCACACCCCCACTCTGGTGTGAAAATTGACCCTAGATATTTAAATTCGATGACTGGATGAAGTTGAAGAAAGTCAAGTATATAACAGGAAACACGAAATATGATTTGTGTACATTGAGTAATGACAAGGAAATACAAAACAAATTCAACATAGAAGTAAAGAACAGATTTGATATATTATCTGATCTAGAGATGTTGTTCCAGGATGTAGATGATCAATGGGAAAAAGTGCCTAGACATTGAAAAACAACACAACAGTCAAAATACCAAATTAGTGCTCAAAAGAATTCAGGAACTTACTAATAAAAGAACATCAAGTACATCAACAGGCTATCTAAAAACTAAAGATGGCAAAATCATAATAGGAAAAGATCAGATTCTACATGTATGGACAGATTATGTGAAAAACCTTTATAATGATAACAGAGAGGAACAGTATGATATTAGATGTAATAATGAAGGACAACCAATTTTGAAGATGGAGGTTCGAAATGTTCTTAAGCTTAAGAAATGATTAAAGCTTTAGAAGAATTTGGAGTAGAGCAAGTCACCAGACTGCTGAACACATTATATGATACTGGAGAAATACCTTCTGAATTGTGTAACTCTGTATTATTACAATCCCAAAGACATCATGATGAATGTGATCAACATAGAACAATTAGTATAATGAGTCACATCACAAAGATTTTGCTACGAATTATCGTGCAAAATGTGATGAAGAAAATACAACCTGAAATAGGGGAAGAACGATGTGGGTTTGTAGAAGGAAAGGGTACAGTAAATGATGTGTATATGCTGCGAACAGTTATTGAACGTGCTATAGTAAACAAGGATATACATCTTTGCTTTATTGACTTCACAAAGGCGTTTGATAGAGTTAGACATGTCAACATGGTAGATATGCTTGCAGATCTACAAATTGATGGGAAAGACATTAGACGTATTAAAAACATATATTGGAAACAACAAGCTGCCATAAGGATTGATAATGAAGTGGGACAATATCAACCTATTAAGAGAGGTGTTAGGCAGGGTTGTATAATGTCTTCAGATCTTTTTCCCCTATACAGTGAAAATATTTTCAGAAATGTAGAAGATATAAATGGAATCAGCATTGGAGGACGAAACATCAATAACATTAGATATGCAGATGATACAGTATTGATTGCAGGCAATGCACAAGATTTACAACAATTAGTAGACGCGGTTGTTGTACACAGTGAGCAGCTGGGGTTGGAATTAAATTGTAAGAAGACACAGGTTATGGTCGTCACTAGGAAGAACGAAGTACCACAATGTAATATACAAGTAAATGGGAATATTCTTCAACAAGTGAATCGGTACAATTATCTCGGAACAGTCATAACATCTGATGGGAGATGCCTTGAAGAGATTAGAACAAGAATCGCCATGGCGAAAGTAGTCTTTAGCAAGATGAAAAACATTCTGACTAATAAAAAGATGTCAATTGAAACGAGAAAAAGAGTGTTGAGGGGATACATAGAGCCTGTTCTTTTGTATGGATGTGAAACTTGGACAATGAGCAGTCAAGCTGAAAAACATCTGATGGCTGCAGAAATGTGGTTTCTGAGGAAAATGCAAAGAATACCATTGATAGACAGAAAAACCAATGACCAAGTACTACAGGAGACAAATGAAAATCGTAAATTGATTAGAGAAATTAGACGTAGACAGTCAAAATTTTTTGGACATGTTATGAGAAGAAATGGATTGGAGAACTTAGTGACAACTGGCAAGATCGAAGGGAACAGACCAAGAGGAAGACCGAGAGGAAAATACCTGGATGGTTTGGCCACATGGCATGGACGAGAAAGGAACACTGAGCTGATCCAGGACGCTGGTGATCGAGTGAAATGGCGAGTCATGACCGCCCACGCTTTCCGGCATGGCACATGATTGATTGATTGATTGACTAGTTTTATTTCCTAGTTCTTTATTTTCATTGAAATGGTTTCTTACTGTCTGCCTGACACCTTTGTCTCTGTCCTTTCGGTGCATATTTTCATGTTACATTTCTCACACTTGGAATTGACTTGATTTAGATGGTTCTTAAGACCATCTCCATCTTCCGCTATTAACACTTGATCGTCCGATCGTCCCATCGTCCGACAATAATAATTCTGAAACGGCATCTTCTTCTTTGTTCTCTGTTTCTAGGCATATATTGGTAATGTGTAATATAAAAAGTAGGCAGGAAAAATACATTCTTGTCGTACACCTGAATTTACTTCAAGTGGTTTTGATGTAGGGTTTTTTTCCTTTTTTTTT
>JACEFZ010012634.1:2500-70391 GCA_014155875.1 Cepaea nemoralis | reverse complement strand
ACGGCAATTAAAAAAAAGGAAAAAAGTTTTCTTGTGCTTCAGGTGAACACGCTTTTTTTCCCCAACCGATCACGCACTTCAGGTAGTTTCTTCTTCCAACGTTTCAGTAACTTCAGCCCCTGGTTGAGCCCCTACCAGATTTGAGCCTTCTCTTCACCCGATAACAGGGCACATCAAAGCGACGTCTTGAGCACTGTAGCTCACTAAAGCGATAATTTGGGTCCCCTCTTCAGTAGGTCGGCAGCCCAGTCTGCCCCTCCCACTTCCGAGAGTCCCCTGACGATATCGCTGCTGTTGATGACCTTCTCATTTCTTTCTTCTTCAAATGAGTGATTACTTGTTTCTTCAAACTCTCAAGGTCCCGATTCAACGGTTTTCAGTTCGCTCCAGACAATCTTGATGCGAAGTAGATAACTGCTACTTAATTCGATTTGCCTTGAAGTTTCTTTTTCCTGAGCCTCTTATTTCGAAGGATCCAGAAAAAACGTGCTGGTTTTTCTCACTCTTTTGCTCAGCAAGATGATAACCATTGTACAGCAACCCGCCCTGGCAAGCCGGTTTTCATATCTCAGCTGATAACGACTGCCTGTACAGCGAGGATTCTTGACAAGAGGTCCTTATAGCGAGGATTCTGAAGAATATTTACAGACAACCACCCCTAGCCGGGCTTTTGGCTGCTGTAACTCTCACAGACGACGTAGTGGCCATTTATCAACTTCGTTTTAACGTTCAATACAAGTATAGAACCGTGCCGTAATCCTGTCTCTGTGTAATTAATGCAAGCAGAACAAAGATCTTCAAAACTTTGTAGTTACTTCGATGTGTTACATGGACAGCGTATTGAGATTCCTCGACAATCCAGGTTCCGATCCTGAGTCGTGGGCACCATTTAGTCCTCTATAACAAAGCAGACACATAGAGGACCAACGAGATCTCTGGTTAAATATAAATGGAGTTTTATTTCACATTGATGACCACTACAACAATCTTATTTCAATTCCGACATTATGGTGACCTCTCTCCTCCAGTCCCAGATGTTGACTAACTCCTAACAACCAACTACGTCACGACTTGAGCATCTTTCTTCCCATTCCATCCTGATGCTCAAGCGTGCTGTAGCTTTGCCCACCTAACATACACATTCTGCTACAGATGCTCTCGGCAGACGGATTGCCTTTCTGCGGAGAGAGATGTGATAAAACACGGTGCAATGAAATCGAACCTCTCAACTTTAACAGCTTTTAACCTCATTTTCTCCTTTCGCCGGTCTGCTTTTCCATACACTCATAAAAACTGAGCAGAATACCCTGTCTTAAGCAAGGCGGGCACTCTGACTCTGGTTTCTCTAGTGCACTAGTTGTATATCTGTTGATTGTTCTGTTTTGATGCTACTGGCACCTGGCCGTCTTGACAGACAATAGTTTGTTACACTGTGCTTCAAAAAACACATACTACTACAACCTATGGCGGTAGACCAGGGATCGAGATATACCTCTCTATAGCACAAACCTGGTCTGAATTGTAGAGACCACCATAGTATTGCCCATGTAGCATGATCGATCTCTCTCTCTCTCTCTCTCTCTCTCTCTCTCTCTCTCTCTCTCTCTCTCTCTCTCTCTCTCTCTCTCTCTCTCTCTCTCTCTCGGCCTGCCTAGTTTACTGCTGAGGAAACGTTAACACCAATACATATGGAACAAGTCAAGTTGCAGAAGCTGCTGGATCAGCAAAGCAATGCCCAAACTGTCCGCCCGTCATAGCTTAGAGTTTAGTAGACAAGTTATCAACCAAGGCTTGGAGTCGTGTATGCCCTGCCAGGACATTTAGTCTTTAGGTCGCACTTTCTCGCACCAGGATAAGGCTTGCACAATCCAAACTGCGACTCCTCCACCCGAAGCCGATGGCACAATGTGGGGTGTCGGGTTTGGTAAGCACGTCTTGAAGCGCTAGCTGTTTAATTATCCTTATTGTCTCTGCGTTTTCTTTATGTGAATTTTACTAACTGTGGAGACTTTCGGGAACATTCTATAGGAGGACGTCGGCGTCTGCGGCCTCAGGATAGGGAAAACAGTTTGAAATATGGGCCATATGTCATTTGGAATCAGGTCGCCTTGTGTTGCTTATCACAATATCTGTGAGTTTTGGCTGTTCAGACAGAAAAGACAGGCTTCTAAAATTACCTAGAAAAATCACAAAAGTCAAAAAAAAAATGCTGGGGTTAATTGCGACGTCCTCTAACATTATGTAGCTAACGCCTGTGGGAGAACAGACTATGTGTGTCCCTGCACACACACACACACACACACACACACACACACAGAGACAAACACACACACGCACACGCACACACACACACACTCTCACACACACACAGACAAAGTTTAAAAATGTTTTGCATATCCTTTACAGGACATCGCTGTCAACATCAGCATCTTTCAGCTGTATGTTGATTTCTTGGCAAGATTACTCTCAGTAGTTTGCCATTGCTTTCTGAGCGGCCGGCTCATTATCCCGCAAGTCACGAGCGCGGGTCGAACCGCTTCCAGTTCTCGCCTCGCTGCGAGACCCTGCGTGGATGAACTGGATTACGGAGAAAGTGGTGTAACCCCTCAGCCAGAGAGACCGGCCAGAGAGAAAGTAGAAAGCATTAATTGTTATTTGTTACTCGGCTCTCCGTGCCGCAGCAGAAAACGTTACAAGTACCCTCAATGAGATAACTATAATGGCTTGTTGTTCCTGTAGTTATGTCTCTAAGATAAGCACTGTCTGACAACAAGAGCCGCTAGTGGATGCCAGATGTGAATACACCCTCCATTAGTACTACTAGCCAACACATCTAATACTTGCCATATCTCGACATATTTTATTTGTGTTTGTGTCAGTGGTTCCAACAAATTGAGAAACATCTGAGTAACAGAGAAGTATGGTTTCTAACGAAAATAAAAAGTTAGTTAGTTAGTTAGTTAGTTAGTCGCAGTTCCAACTTCACAGCAACGGGTCGTCCCCATTATGCTCCATTCCTGTGCCAGTGAATATCACACAAAACACTCCCCACTGCCCAATGTGAAAAGTGGGAAAGACAGGAGTCTCGACAAACAACAGCCCGCACAGATACACTGCGTATAATGCCGCCGCCAGAATGTCAACACAATAGTCCCCCACAAAACATCCAGTTCATTTCTGATGGAATCGGCAGTCATTTTCCCATCTGGATGTTTCCTAGATGTTCACCCACACAGTCCACGAAATACAGTTCATCGTCGATGGCAGTGGCAGTCAACCAGAAGCCCAGCAGCCACGCATTTCTGCATAAGGCAAAAACCGGTCAACTCTGGGACGTAGCCATCTGCAATCGCTTCGAACATGCAGTCACGTTCTAAAAAACCTCAGGCAGATTCAAAAGCACTTCACATGAAACTCACAGCACACAGTGTCGCACCACGCACTCACTCAGTAGCAGGGCGACGGAACCATCAAGCCTCCTTAGTCGTCTCTTACGACATGCGTGGTAGGCTGCAGTGTTGCTATTCTTTGCTTTCCTTATGGGCCCCGGCAACACACAAAATAAAAAGAATACCAGAAACACGAATTAGTACTACAAGAAGTAAATGAAAACTGTTAATTTATTAGAGTAATCTTCTTCTTCTTCTGCGTTCATCCGGATGTTTTTTCCCCGGATGTGACTGCGTTGTGCCTGTTTACAGCAGAGCTGTGTTCTTGCGCCGTTAGGCCGACACATCCGACTTCTGCGGGCATTTGTTGACCGGGTTAACCTTCCCGGGGTATTAGAGTAAATAGACGTATACAGTAAATATTTTAGGACACGTTATGAGGAAAAGACTGGGGAAACTTAGTGACAACTAGCAAACTCGTTAATGAATACCGTTAATTAATAAACAGGAAAACTTAATGACAACTGGCAAATTTGAAGAAATAAATGAAAACCGTTTTATTATTAGGGTAATTATACGCATAAGTCAATATTTTGTACACGTTATGAGGAAACATAAAACGTAGTTATAACTGACAAATTTGATGGGAAAAGAGCAAAGGAAAGCACAGATAAATATTTGGATGGTTTGTCCTCATGGCGTAATCGGGACAAGAACACAGATCACATCTAAGGCTCTGGTGATTTTGACCTCCCAAGCTTATCGATGACGTTGTAATTATAAGCAAGTGACACTGGGGAGCGAGAATATTGAACGGTACAATTAAAGAAATGTCGTCATTGTAATGTTTCTTTCTCAGTGCATATTGGAAGGGAGATAACAATATATATAACTAGCTACATTAATACTATCCTCTCTCTCTCTCTCTCTCTCTCTCTCTCTCTCTCTCTCTCTCTCTCTCTCTCTCTCTCTCTCTCTCTCTCTCTCTCTCTCTCTCTCTCTCGTCCTTTATCTCACATAGGGGCATATGGCCTCAATCAACTCACTTTAATCTGTCCATCTTTAGATATCTCGTGCAGTTTTGTCCAAAGTCCTCAATGGTTATTCACATGTGCCTCTAATTCTCTTCTCCGTGTGTGTTAGGTTTCCCTCTATTTCGTTTGCCCTGTGGATTCCTGACAAATGCGTTTCTCGATATGCTATTTAATCTGTTCTCAGAATATGACCTATCCTCCACAAACGTTTTTTTTTCTTCTTCACTTACTTTGTTCGCTGGTAGCCTATTTGTTTAGTTATCCCAGTGATGTCTATGTTGATCATTCTGTCATATACATTTAATCGTATTTTGCCTAATTAGCAGTTAATAAATGTGTGTGCCTTGTTTTTAGTCGTTTTAGTCGATCTTCATGCTTCAGATTCATACAGTTGTGCTAATGTAACGTTAGCATTGTATGTTCTACATTTGGTGCTACATTTAATTTCTTGTGACTTCCGCAAATTTACCAATGCCTATAAAGCCCATCTTCTCTTGTGTATTCTTATTTGAATATCTTTATCTAGTCCCCCAGTTTGTGTCTACATTATAGCTAAATATGTATGACTCCGCCTCTTGAAGTGAGGTTTCATCAAGGGAAATCGAGTATTTATTTGCCAGATTTATTCCCATTATCTGTGTCTTTCACTTACACATTTTTATATCTAATTGCTGTGAGCTCTTATCAAATGCGTTTAGCTCATCTTGCATCTCATTTCGTATGTGAGACAGGAGAGCTATCTACATAATCCAAATTATTGAGCTGCTTTGTCCATTGAATTCCAATTCTGTCAGTGCCTGTTCATGTATTCATAGTTAAAAGTTAGTTGCATATCCTTTACAGCAGTGGTTCTCAACCTTTTTTGACCCGTGCCCCCCTTCACCATATTTTCAGAACGTCATTTCCCCCCTTTCGTATTTCCTACCTAAAAATTTTGCCCGTGGCCCCCTTCACCATATTTTCAGAACTTCATTCCCCCCCCCCCCCCCAACTTTTCGTATTTCCTACCTAAAATTCCCCCCTCCCGCCCCTACACAGTATACGTAATAATGGAAGCACATACTAAAACAAGTCTAGACGTCCACATACAACTTGATTTGTGGGTCTACTTCTTATTTATAAAAGGCGATCTCCGTCTGTCTGTATGTCCATATGTCCTTTATGCGCTCGCGAACGGCCCATCCGATTGAGATGAAATTTTCTACACGTCTTCCTTTCATTCCAGCACAGCCCACTGTCATATCTTTTTAGTGTGAAATCGGCTGCTTACCCAATATTATTTAATTTTCAATTTTTCATTATAATTTCATATATCTCAGGGGACCTAACTCTGTAAAAGTTATTTCAAGGGGAATAACTTTTCTGTATACCTTATAGTCATATTGTGGCATCGTTTTCAAAGATTTATAAACTCTTTGTCCATAGTTATGTACCGGCATATGAGTTATAATAAATAATGATAAATCTTTAAGGCATTTTCAAAGTTTTCATAAAAATAATGCATAATGCATAACATTGTAACTCATATTTTTATGCTTAAAGAATAAATAAATAATAGTTACATTATCTCTATCAAGTTTGAAGATTTTATATTTCTTTACACTATCGCCAACTCTAAGAAGACATGGAACAACTTCAGCCATTATTACATCTACAGGCATATGCGTTATATTCCTCCTCCTCCTCCTCTCCCCTCCTCCACCTCCTACCCTCTTCCTCTTCCCCTCCTCCCTCTCCCTCCTCCATCCTCCTCTTCCCTCTTTCTCCTCCCTCTCCCTCCTCCTTCCTCCTCCTCTTTCCTCCTCCTCCTTCCTCTTCCTCCCTCTTCCTCCTCCTGCCTTCTCCTAATCACTCCTCTTCCTTCCTCCTCCCTTCTCCTCCCCCTCCCTCCTCCTCCTCCTACGTCTTCCCCCTCCTCCCTCCACCTCCTTCTCCTCCCTCTTCCTCCCTCCTCCTCCTTCTCCTCCCTCCTCCTCCCCCTTCTCCTCCCTCTTCCTCCCTTCTCCTCCTCCCTCCTCATCCTCTCTCCTCCTCCCTCCTCCTCCTCCCTCTACCTCCTTCCTCCTCCTCCCTCCACATCCCTCCCTCTTCCTCCATCTCCCTCCTCCTCCCCCTCCTCCTCCTGCGTTCTTCTCCTCCCTTCTTCTCCCTCCTCCTCCTTCCTCCTCCCCCTTCTCCCTCTTCCTCCTCCTGCCTCCTCCTCCTCCCCCTTCCTCCTCTCTCCTCCTCATAATCCCTCCTCCTCCCTACTACTCCTCCTCCTTCCTCCTCCCTCCTCTTCCCTCCTCCTCCTCTCTCCGCCTATCTCTTCCTCCCTCCTACTCCTCCCTCCTCCTCCCTCCTCCACCTCCCTCTTCCTCCTCCCAGCTCCTACTCCTCCTTTTTCTTCTTCTTCTGCTGCTGCTGCCGCTGCTCCATTTACCCAAGTTAATTGTTGGGGAAGATGTAAAGATCTTTCAAGTGCTCTTTCTAATGCTTTTTGTAAGTTGGTCTTCGTTTATCTAAGGTTGTTCTAACTGCAACCAATAAATGATTAGACAGACAGACAGACAGACAGACAGACAGACAGACAGACAGACAGACAGACAGACAGACAGACAGACAGACAGACAGACAGACAGACAGTCGGGAACGGGAACTTATATGACTACTTATATGAATTAAATGAGATGCTCCCCACCAAGGACTGGGCGAAGCCGGGCCGGGTCAGCTAGTACTTTATAAAATGAATTTTAAAAGGGTGAGACATACAGAACTGTAATGTATGAAGGGAAAAACAAGATCCCCTCTGGAAACCCTGAGAACCACAGCTTTACAGGAACGTCGCAATCAAGACCGTCAAAGTTTGCTCTTGTAATTTCTTGGCACATTTATGTTCAGTAGTTTGTTATTGCCGGTCTCTCTGGCCGAGGGGTTACAACACTTTCTCCGTAATCCCGTTTATCACGCAGAGTCTCGTAGCGGGCGAGAACTGGCAGCGGTTCGACCCCCCTGGTGACTTGCGGGATAACTGAGCCGGCCGCTCAGAAAGCAATGGCAAACTACTGAGCGTAATCTTGCCAAGAGATCAACAGGCAGCTGAAAGATGCTTCTGTTGACAGCTAAGTCCTGTAAAAGGATATGCGAATTTATAAAAAAAAAAAAAAAAAAAGTTTGTTATTGCCTTTTGAACGACTGGTACTTATACTATTGTATGAATATTGTAAAGAATAATAAATAAAACGGAAGGTATCCACTGTTGTTCTTAATTCGAATCTCTCTGGTAGTTTTCCCTCATAGAGAACACTGCACTTCATGTCTCTATGCGTTGTGTTTATTAATTGATTCAGTGTCAAATAAAAAGCAGGTTTCGACCAAACAGGGTGCACAATAAAAGGAACAAGTATTACAATGCAAATGTCTGTTCACAGAGCATTGAAACTGCGGGAGATACATTGAAAAAGAAAAAAATAACACGGTGACCATAGTATAGGCGATATACTGTCCTTCTGTCCAAATGAGAAGTCGCATGTGACGATATATTATTCTTTGGCACTTAAACATTATTACATGATATTATAAAATGTTTTATCGGTTTCCAACGAGATTCCCCATCAGTGCTATCAAAAGCATTTCCATAAACCGCAGATAAAGATGTGGGTTCAGTATTTTTCTTTTTTGTAAAATATGCGCAATGTACCCTTCTAGTCAGTGCGGGATCTGTTTGATCGAAAGTCTGCCTGTTATCCCCACCGTCTGTCTGCAGTCTATAGCTAGGAGTTTGTAATTCTGGGGCACACGTGCAAGGCACAATTCTAAGACAGGTCCTGGAAACCAAAAATGTCTTGGCCATTTTAAACGCTAAATGGCTAAGAAAGAACAGTCACGGAAGGCAAGGATCTGCGCCTAGACTGCTTGCTGCCGGCCCGATCGTCATTAAAACGATTTCCCATGGAGGCAGGAATTTTTGTTAATCGATATGGACTCTCAAATGGACCCAGCCTACAATAAGTGTCAGGAAATGCTATAGCATTTAAAGACAAGCCGGGTCATTTTGTGCACATCATCCACCGGGTGACAGTTGATGAATATAAAATATGGAGCCAGATTCCTTAACCCATACTCCTCAAGGCGTGTAGAGTCCTTTTTTTTTCGCTCGCTGTGACCTCAAGTAGCCCGTACAAGTGCTACTACTTCTAGTGCACCGGACTAATTTGTGCGTGTGGGTTAGCTTTCCTTATTACCAGTGTCCCTAGCAAATTCTCATCTCATCTCATCACGTTCATCTTGTACCTTGCGGTGTCGAGGTGAAGTATAAACATCGTGAGAGTGCCCGATTATGGGCTTCATATATCGATATTCCCATGGACTCTGCTATTCCTTCCGTCCAACGTTTACGTGGTCGGCCTCTTCCTCTGTTTCCTTCTGGTCTGTACATCATTGCTTGTTGTGGTATGCTGTTGACTGGTAACCTACTTGCATGGCCAAACCATTTGACTTGCTGCTTTCTAATTGCTTTCCCTAGCAAATTAATCAAACCTATTCTGACTTCTGAGATAATTCTCATAACATACGTCCTCAATTCAAGGACGAAAAGTCAACATTTTAGTTCAATTGATCCGTGAAAGAGTTGAAACTGCTACCTCGGCATCGGCACACCTGAAGTTTAAGAGCGAGCGTTCATATCATTAAGAATAACTCGTAGCAAAATAAACAAAGGGATATAATCATAAAATATTATTATATCATGATTATCTCCCCTTTAATGTGTACTAAAGTTTATGCGTAATTCTATGTTTTAATGTCTTATTTTTAACGCGGAGATAAAACAAACAGTAAAGGGCCAGTTTTCACACCTTCATTCGTATTGGTTATGGTGCTAGCTTTACATTTTATAGACCAATCGGCACACACTGGATGATGTCACCAATATCACCCCGGTTGCCGTTATTGTCCAGGACATTTCCTGATGCTCATTTTAAACAGGGTTGGTTGACCTGGGAACCAAAGTCAATGTTTTAACAACAATGTTCTGTTTCGAATAAAGGAGCACTGAGCCAGAGGACAAGCCTGCTAGCCATTGGCTATCGCGGCTCACTCAACACGAAGGTGGTCACGGAATACCAAAGACACACTGGGCATAAACATGACTTAGGTTCATCTCTCACCACTGTCCAACCGGTATCCACGGCTAACCCAGTCTTCTACAGCTTTTGGATGCTAATAACCGCAAGTCTAGAGGACGCTGACATGGCGAGATGGGGGTGGGATACCCATGGGTTGCCCATATATTTTGGAATTCTTGTGCTTTTCTGTCTCTTGTATATTTCTACCGCCCGCTATTGGTTCCCGGACAGTTGAGTAGACACTAATGTAACTATCTTTCACAGACAAGAGAACTAACAAGTCACTGTGAAATAAGAAACAAAAGGAAGAGTTATGAGAGACCCTATCTTTAGAAAAGAAAAGAAACTAAGAAAATAACAAGAGATGATAACAAACAAAATGTCTTTAAGGCCTGTTGGCCCCATGACGCCGTAAGATGTTTGAGGACAAGTCTGTGCCAGTCTGTGTGATGGTATGTGCTAGAATGTGTCTTAAATAAACTTAATGTAAATACCATCAACAATGAACGGTCCAGGGTTGGCACACAATTCCGCATAATACCGAAGCATCAAAGGAACAGCAATGAAAGACTCGAAGGCCTTAATCTTGTTGTGTAGGCAATATTTATTTGCCCAAAGTTTAATGCTGCATACTCAATCAGACAATTGGAAAAATTATAATTGGTTTGTGCCGTGCCTATTATGTCCAGGCGGGACGGTCATAACAATAATAAGTATAAATAATCTACTGTTGAATATGCAACTATCAAGTCCGTTTCGCGGTCATTCTGTCCTTCACAAATTTGCCAATGTGTCCTTTTGCTGTGGCGTTCCAAGTCTCATTCTGATATGCCGCATCTGACCATGATTTCGGGCTGATATATAAGATGCATTACTATTCTCGTTCTCCTTTCCAATATTTGTTGGCCATGAGTACCGTTGTCCTGCCAGTAAATATCTTTCCACGTGCCAGATAACTTAGACGTGCTGCCTCTCTTCTCAAGCTCAAAGATCCGAATCCTTTTGTTGTTGTTGACAATTTTTTCTGACGTTTTCTCTTTTTTACGTCAGCTGCTTAGTTTTTTACGCTAACTTTATTTTACGTCATTTCAGCTGCTCTGCTACTTGGCAGTATGTATGTACTTAGCATCACATGTTGCCGTCCTCCCCGAGGCCCTAGACTGGAGTTTGGGTGTCTTGTCTCTTCTCAGACCGGATTTGTACGCTGTGGCTTCTCTCTCGGTGTAGATCTCTTTGATTAAGCACTGAATCGTGGGCATGTTCTAACTTCTGGTTGACTTTGGATACGATCTGGTTCTTATGGTCACCATCTAGGCAGAAATGTATGGCCTGGAACGAGAACAACACAGGTTTACCCAACCACACACACCATTCCTAGTCTACGATACTTGACATAGTCTCCCACCATCTCTTGTGTACCTTCAGCTCTGTAAGAGCAGGCCAATAATATTGACGGAAGACTAGAAAGTGATAGAACAAACGCCAAAACATATGCAGGACAAACAGATGATTTTAAGAACGCTTGTCAATATGCTTTCTTGTCCAGGTTGAGGGAGATTGGAGTGAATCAGGGGACATTGGCAGTTTGTCAAACGCACAAGACTGGATTATTCAACACTGGACTGGTGGATCAGTTGATACACGCTGCCGGGAAGAGTTCAAGGAGGATATGGTAGCACTCATGGGACTTGTTCGGAGTGCAGAGATGACAATCCTCTCTAATCAATAATCACCTAAGTCCATAGGTGCACCAATCTCCTCATCTTTTTATTCACATATCTCTAATTCTCTTCTCGATGTGTGTTAGGTCTTCCTCAATTTTTATTTTGTTGGTGCCCATATGAGGTTATTCTGCCCTAAGAATATAATAGATACCTAATATTGCATTCTTTCAATGAAGATTTTAACACCATAAACTCATACGTGTGAAGATAATGTGGTGGTTTTCATTAGGCTTTCACATCCTAATAGTCAAGACCTGTGAACGCATTTTCTAACTGGCAGGTTAGTGCGTGTCGAGATCTGCGCATGCGCAGAGTTTCAATATCCTGGTAGATATTACAGCCTGGGATTCTGAGATAAGTATCAAAAAATAATTTTTAAAAAATGAAATTTTTGTTTTTCAAATTTTTATTTTACCTTTATTGTTCTTATGTTTTAATCTTTTGATTCTTCTCATCCCGTTCGTATGCCTTAATGTAGCTACTAGAGGGTCTTATCAGTGATTATATGTTGCGTTTTGTGTATGTATTTGTTTGCTGATGAAAGCTTGTCGCTTAAACGTCCTATATTTTTCATAATTCTGTTCTGTAAATCTGCATTACTTTGTGTTATTTTATATTGACAGATACTCGAACATCGGAACCCCGTTTGCCAGAATCCTGCGTTATCCGTCTTTTACTACTAAAGATGTGCAAATATACATCAATGCAACAAATACAAAAATAAGGACAACCTAAACAGTTCATATGTCAGCAGATGGCCTAGTTTTTTTACCCGTATGTTGCCACGGGGATTACCCAGGCTGTCAGTACACGTGTATTGTCGGTCTATGTACACCAGTTACAGGAATTTACATTAGTTTAGTCGACGGATCAACATCACGACACATGGGTGTAACCCATAAGTACTCCGTTCTACTCCTAACTCAAGCCTGAGAGACCGGAGAATCTCAGCTCAGTGTACAAACTCCGTAGCACCGGTGATGATCCTGAAATATTTTGGGTAGATTTTTAATTCGAAATTTTGCCCGGGCAGTGCCGTTTTTTTTTTTTCATATCCCTTACAGGACGTTGCAATCAACATCAGCATTTTATCTGTTGGCAAGATTACGCTCAGTAGTTTGCCATTGCTTTCTAAGCGACCGGCTCACATACCCCGTAAGTTACGTTAGGCTACTCTTTCTCGATTTCCAACTGCGAAGGGATTTTTTTTACGTGCGCAACAATACACACGGGCGTCCGATCTCACTACTCAGAGACAATGGGAAATTTTGTTATTAGAAGTACACGTGAAATAATCCTGCCCTCACCCGAGCTCGAACCCGGGACCTCCAGCACCCGAGTATGACACTATACCTCGAGACCACTCATCCCCCCCCCCCCCCTAAAGGGAATTAAGTAATTCGGAAATTTACAGAAACTGAGCCTATTTGAATATCTAGTAGACTGCTGACGGGCGATGGACATGTGATGACAGAAATTATCAGAAGAGAACACGCCGTTGGGCATAAGCTAAAACAGTTAATACCAAATGTTGACTTCTTGTCCTTGACTTGGGAACCTGAATTACACGTAACTCTAAAGTCGGAGTGGGTTTGCCTTATGGCGAGGGACACTGGTAAAAGGGAAAGCTAACCCACACGCACAAATCAGTCGGGTGCACTAGAGGTACCAGCACGTGTGTGGTCCATGCTTGAGTTCAAAGCGAGTGAACGATAGGAACCGATAGAGCAACAGATTATTTAATCCATTCACCCTGTGGCATGTCGATAAGCATGGGCGGTCTTGTTTCCCCATTTCACACCATCATCACAGTCGTGTATCAGTTCACTGTTCTTGTTTTGACCATGCCACGTGGCCAAGCCATCCAGGTATTTACTTCTCTGTCTTCCCCTTGTTCTTTCCTCCTCAATCTTGCGAGTTGTCACAAAGTTTTCTAATTTATTTCTTCGTATAAATTGTCAACAACAACAAAATTGATTGTCTACAAATAATGTTTGTAATCAGTTTCCGGCTCTCATTTGCTGTTTGTAGGACTTGCCCATTGGTTTGTCTATCTGTCCATGGTGTTCTAGGCACAGACCACTTAGAGCAAGCGTATTTCCAGTGGCAATATTCGGGTATGCTACTAGAGCATATAACAAATTAGCTAAACAGCACATGAATGCATGTGAATATAATAGTTACAGAAGAGTCTTAAACGTTCACTGGATGAAAAAGAGAATACACAGATCTATTCGACTAGGACGCAGTAATGAATTTTAGTTTAGTTGCAGATCCTTTACAGGAAGTCGTAGTCAACCCCATCAATTATGTCTGTTTGGGATCTCTTTGGAAGTTTACGTTCAGAAGTTTTCCATTGCTTTCTGAACGACCGGTACCCATGCTATTTTATACAAAACCCAACGCAAGGCATTCTGCTGCCAAATAACAGCTGTGTTTCGAACACGGTATGTGGGATTACGAACTGCTTCCGTAACTCATTCGCAGTGGAAGAGGCTAATGAAGACCATTGGTTTTTACAACAAAATAAACCCCAGAAGAATTAAATATATGTTAGGCTTGTACAGAGACATGCATGTCTGGACAAGATCATAATGGAGCGAGGTGTACCAGGGAAGCGGAGACAAGGGGAATATCACAACACAGATTCTGTGTAAAACAAAAAGTAGGTCTGGACCCTGTGGAAGTTGCTAAGGACGATTAATCATCCCATGGCACTTGATAAGTTCAGATGTGATAAATTATTTACACAGGATAGCAACAGAGACAGGACATCTAGCTTATCATAGAGGGACAATTCTAAACATTGTTATAGCAACAGAGAGAGGACACCTAGCTAATGATAGCGAGACATTTCTAAACATTGTTATAGGGGCAACGTTCTACACAAGACAAGTCCCTGGATGATCACATATCAATTCTACCCCTTAATGATTTGATGTATGATAAGGCAGATGTGGTGAAGACCCTCTGGGAGAATGTGATTAATGTAGAAGAACAGATGGACTATCATGGTCTAGAGAGAATGCAATAGCAAGGGCAGGTCAGAGGATCTGGTCGACAGTCGTCATTCAGAGGTAAAGCAAGACGGATTGCAGATTGCAGGATAATCAGATTGCAGCGGGCACCAATAGTATTGGACCTCTCCACTGGCTGTTGAAGATAAAGACTGAGAGCTTATGGGAATACCCCGAGTGCAGTGATGTCAGATTTTGACTCAACTCAATTCAACTATATATATTTTTTTTTTTTCACGTCTGCATCTGACATTCTTCTGAAGATTGCACCCATGCAGATCAGACAGCACAGGAAATCGTGTCGAGCCAGTTCACATCGCGTGAAGTCACAATTTGTTTTTCCGCGGAGAAATCGTGCAAGGCGTCCACCCTCTCTAATTGCTACCTGAATGTCAGAAATACAAATAAATAAGCACATTCCATGACATAATGCTCATTGTTGTGTCGTCAGATTTGATTAAATGCAATCATTGACGCGTGTTAATATACATTTAGAAAGCTTATTGATCGCATCGCTAGGTTTGTCTCGTACAATTGTTTGTTTGTTTATTTTATTTTTATTTTTATTTTTGTCGTTTCTGTGTGTTTCTGCACAGGAAGAGATCATGGAAAGGGAAACGGAAACGAATTTACAATAACAGCGGTAAATAAAAATACAAACGTGTTGTCAGCAGCGGGCATCTATATATTTGTCAAGGTAAAGTTGCCAAAAACACAGGCAATAGCCAAGATAAGATTAGGATAGCAAAGACAACATTTATAATCATACCTTGTAATCAGTAAAAGGCAAAAATGGTTTTTAGACAAGAAAATCGGCCTCACTGTTCCGGATTTTATTCCAATTGCATCGGTGTCTTTCCGGAAGCGGCCTGCCAAAAGCGAGCCACCGGTTTCAGCAACTTACCTCCTAGGGGGCTCCGAAAATCTTGCGGCCGTGAAGCGAATGACGAAGTCCCGAAACAAAACCACTATCATCTGAGTGCGCGGTGGGCGACTAAACCACTTCCTAATGGAAACCCTCGTATAATCACTAACCACATACGACATGAATGAGGAAGCGACAGTAACAACCGAAACAGGATATGGATTGCTGAGATAAATAATAGCTACCACAAGACATAAATGGCGACAGTATAGTAATGGCCATACGAGACAAGGAATGAGTTAAAGTTAGTTACTTATCCTTTACCGGAAGTCGTAATCATGTGCAGCATTTTTTGGTTGTTTGTGGTTTCTTCAGCAGTTTCCCATTGCTTTCTCAACGACCGGCACTCATAAAATTGTATGAAAACCAACGCAAGGCGGTCTGCTTCCAAATCGCCAGCAGTTGTGTTTCGAACACGTTATGCGGGATAAGGAAAGAGAGGAGACAATAATTGACACATAAGTATTGCAGTGAACAGATGCAGTACTGGCCACACCAGGATAACAATGACCACAACACAGTAATCATAGCGCAAGATTAAGTATGGTTAAGAGACAGAGATAATAACGTCAAGATAACAAAAATACGGCATCAGGTAGGCCAAGATTTAAATGATGAGCTACAAGTAAATACAAAAAAAATACATTGGTTTAGATGGGTCAGTCACCATGGGTCGGTCACCATGGGTTGGTTATTATGGGTGAGTCATCATGGGTCGATCATCAATAATGAAAGCCTCCAAATATAATGCTGTAAACAAGATTGGCATTAGGTACGCGGAAAATACAACAACAACAACAAAACTTTATTTTGAAAGGGTTAAGAATTGGGCACGCAGGCCCGTCTAACATTCTGCCCTTTTATCACTCTCTTTCATACATTATACCATTCACACATCATTCAAGGCTAACTGAAAACAGGAACAATATAAAAGATATGCATTATAAAGGCATGTGGAAAATGAAAAATCAATACTACACGACTCAGTAATAGTAATAACTGGTGTGGCACTTGTTATTAGCTATGTGGAATATACTGGCCTACCAAAAGGGGACTGGCTGTTATACTAGGGTTTTATTATTATTATTATTATTTCTATTATTAAGGGGGAAGGTAATCCGTACTGAGATAGTGTTCAAATAATTTGCGATTATATGTATACGGATTGGTGATGTCTTTTATTTCATGTGGAAGATTGTTCCACAGCTGAGCTGCAGAGTACGTTAAACTTGTTTTGTATAAGTCTATCCTAGGCTTTGGAATGTGTAATATATTTAATCGTTTACTGTGTCTAGCATTATATTCAAACAATGGCCAAAGGTAATTTGGGGCATTCCGATGTAGGATTTTGTGAATTAGTTTGGCCTTATTGAAAAGCAGACGTTTGCGGAGTGGTAGTAACTGAAGGCGTTTATGCAGGCTAGGATTGTCAGTTGAATGTTTGCTATAAATTAAACTCATGGCCCGTTTCTGGAGCGAGTAAAGTCGCTTGGTGCTTGAATTGGAACAACCGTCCCAGATTGTAGAGCAGTAGTCAAAATGTGTCTGTATGTGAGACGTATAGAATATTTTCCTTGTGTCCTCATCAAGGAAATTTTTAATTTTGGCGAGTTGGTAGACTTTTTTCGCTGTTTGTTTAGTGAGCGCTTGAACGTGAGGATTAAAGGTTAGGTTTCTATCAATGATGAGGCCTAATGTTTTGTGCTCAATTACACTTTCTACTGGCATGTTATCGATGTGAAGTTGAAGTGATCTGTGTGAATTTAGAGTTTGAAGTCTTTGTCTGGTTGTTAATAACATAGATGTTGTTTTAGTGATGTTAATTTGCATACGGTTCGCATAGCTCCACCTAACTACATTATTTAATTCTTGTTGCAAAGATGATTCCAGCAAATTACTGCTTTCAGCGGTTGTATACACTGTACAGTCATCTGCAAATAGATCGCAGGACGACGAAAGATGCAAAGGTAGATCATTAATATATACGGCAAATAATAGAGGGCCAAGAATAGAGCCTTGCGGTACTCCAGTATTGAAGGTAGTGGTTTGGGACAGAGATTTAGTGTATGATACTACTTGCTTTCTGTTTGACAGAAAAGATGTTATTAGCGTCACAACATTAGGACCAATTTTCATTATACAACAATAGGAGACCCCCTTATGTGACAGATTAGTAGAACATCAGAGGCATCAAGTTTCATATTGTAGAAAGACCACAGGAAGACCTGGCCCATAACATTCTTGTAACCTGACGCTGAAAGGCCTAACAGGAAACGATGAGAAGTCGAAAAAAATAGCGGGAGTCCAGACACGAAAATGTTGCAGCAGAACAACATATCCTAGTACAAACCAAGAAAGGCAATGATGAGATCACGAGTCACGGTAAGACAAGGATAGCAATACTACAGTCACACTCAACAATATATATATATATACGGAACGTGTTTTTTCTGAAATGTGTATGGATTAAGTGTGTTTTTCGTGGTGAAATGGTATTCGGACCGTGCAACGGAGTTCGTGCACGCGCGCCCGGACTCCCTTCGGCGTATCATCGGCGACCGGTGGCGATAGTTAAGCCTAACATGACGACCAGACGACCGACTAGAACACGGCGTGGTAAGAGGGCGGGCACACGCAGAAGGCGTTTAAAATGTGACAGATTGGGCATCGGACACGTTCGAGTACTGTACTGGAACTGTGCATCATTTAGTCAACGCCGACCCATTCTTGAAAAACTACTGTACGGAAACGATATTGTAGTCTTACAAGAAACACAGCTCGGCGACGGAACAGTCAATGTCGCGGGATTTCAGGGATTCTTTAACAGGCGACACCTCGGACAGGCCATTCTGGTCCGCGACAACATACTAGTGTCTGAGATCGATATGTCTTCCTGGAACAGTGATGCCCTGCAAGTGCAGGCATTAAGAATAATGACACCAGTGCAGCTTGTAATCGTGAACGTGTATGCGCGAAATGGGAAGGTCGACGTGCGACAATGGCAGAGTTTGTTCGATATGGATGAAAGGCATATCATCTACTGTGGGGACTTCAATGCCAGAGGCAGTCAATGGGGGAATTGCATCACCAATAGACAGGGAGTAGATCTGGAGGACGCCCTGGCATCTGCTGCCCTAATCTGTCTGAATGATGGGAAGGTCACTAGAATAGCCACTCGACCAGGTGACTCTGACAGCGTCATTGACTTGGCTCTGGTGTCGCCCACCATAGCACCAAGGTGCCGGTGGAGCACACTGGGATACCACGATAGTGACCACTACCCTTGTGTCATCCTGATCAAGAAAGACGGGGCCATGAGTCAAAGAAACAAGACAAATGCCTTCCCGTACGACAACACTGGTCAAGACGCCATAAGCAAGATCAGAAGAAGAAAACTAACTTCCTCCCGCAGGAGACAAGAAAGATGGTTGCAGCCACCATGGTGGAATGGAGAGGTCGAGAAGGCATGGCTGGGAAAGAGGCAGGCTGTCAAAGACTGGCAAAAGGCCAGAAAGGCTAACATGCCACAGGTTGAATTGGCGAACCTGAAGACTGAGGTCGATAGGACGACGACTTTTTTCAAATCCTGCGCCAAACAGTCCAAGGCCGAGAAATGGGACGAGTTCTGCAGGAAGGTGTGCTCCGAGCGATCTCTTACGACATTCTGGCGCCTCCACAAGAGCAAGAACGGTGCTGCACAACGTAGGGGTATTCCAGACTTTCAAGGCACAGACCTCGCATGGAAAAAGTCGGATGCGGATAAAGGTAAGGCCCTTCTTGCACGCTACATAGAACAGACTGACCAGAAAGACGAGCCCGCCAGACAGAGGACCACGACGACACTCTCTCAGTTGTGCGAGGGGGTCGGGACAGACGAAGAATGGACAATCACAGCTGAGATATTGCGTGCGATGCTCAAGAAATCACCTAACACCGCCCCAGGCCCAGACGGCATCCGATATGGTGACCTACTGGTGATATCAGATGATGACATGGAAGAACTGGCCAGAGAATTCAACACCAGTATCCAGAGGGGTCAGGTCAAAGAAGAATGGCTACACAGCTACTTGCTGCCGCTGCCAAAACCGAACAAAGACCATTCCAAGATAAGCGGCTACAGAATCATTACGATGCAGAATACTGTTGGCAAGCTACTGGAGAAAATTGTAGCACACAGACTTGCTTGGGACTTGGAACAGCTCGGCTGCTTCCCGCCCACACTTGGAGGATACAGACGCAACAAAGAGTCATGGCTGAATGCGGCAGTCTTTGCTCAAGATGTTTACGAAGGATTTCAGGTCAGAGAAGAGACATGTGCGGCCGCCATAGACTTAGAGGACGCATATAACAGAGTATCTTTCGAGCACTTGACGCAAACCCTCCTCAGACTGAAAGTGCACCCTCACCTTGTACGATGGATAGCTGCAGTTCTGCTCCAAAGGAAGGTGGTGCTAAGATGCGGGAGTTGGTCTTCTGAGCCGATAACGATATGTCCAGGATTGCCGCAGGGTTCACCACTGTCACCAGTACTATTCAACGTGTATACGGTGCCGATCACTGAACAACAGTTGGACGGGAGGGATAGGACTCTGTCATTCGTTGACGACATCCTCGTGTATCGACAGGGTCGAGATAGACAGGCGGTTGCCAATGATATGCAGGGCGAATTAGATCGAATTTCCTCATGGTGTGCTGATGCCGATGCCCTTGTCAACCCTGCAAAGGCAACGGTTACATGGTTCTCACTAAACAACCATATTGTGAAAACAGACCTGCCGGCAGTAAGAATGGATGGGAGCAGTTTGAGTAGAACCCAGTCAATGACATATCTTGGCGTGAGGCTTGATCGTAGCCTGTCCTTCAGAGATCATGTCGATTATGTCATAACGAAGGCTCGAAAAGGTTTGTCAGCAATGAGAGTCATGGCGACTGCCAATATCGAGCAAAGACTGCTAATACTTCTGTTCCAAGGACTTGTACTTTCACGCATCGAGTATGCCCTGGCCATCCTCACTGTCAGCCCTACACAGATTGGAAGACTCGAAAAGGTACAAAACGAAGCCATGCGCATCATTTTGGGCTGCACGAGAGACACCAGCTGTGTAGCAATGAGATACCTCCTTGACTTCCCGACAATGGAACACAGGATCAAGATCTGGAGAGCTCGTGCATACTTAAAAATAAGTGCAGATGAGCAGCACCCTCTGCATGACGCTATATTCAGAGAAAAGGGTGACAGGCTAAAGAGGGGCAAATCATGGATGGGTCGGGCGGAAGATGTCGTCAGACAGGTCTGCAGTCTTACCAGTATCAACCCCGGCAAGGAATGGGTGCCGGTGCCTCCAGCCTTTAAGTGCACTTTCTCCTGCATTATCACTGTCGACAGACGGTGCAGAGAGCAGAACCCTGCCGCTGTCAATGCAGAGGTTAACGCGCTCATCTATGAACACTCAGATAGCCCCGAAGTGCTCATCTATACAGATGGATCTGTTGTAAAGCAGCAGAGAAGTGCGTGGGCATTTACAGCCCGTTCAGCGGGCCGAACCGTTCAAGAATCCAGTGGTGCCCACTCTATGACCACGAGCAGCATGACGATGGAGGTGATGGCAGTTACACAGGCTTTCATATGGCTGGAATCACAGCATTATACCAACGTGTGTGTACTAAGTGATTCAATGAGCATGATTCAGAAGGTCGAAGCTGGATCTGTACGTAGACAGTGGACTGAATCGCTGCGGAAGTCTGTTGTCCGTAAAGTCACCTTCATCTTCGTCCCGGGACATGCGGGAGTCGAGGGAAATGAACGAGCTGACAAACTGGCTGGCTCTGCACCCCCTGTAGATGGCCAGCCCATGGATCGTGCCGATGTTATTAACGTCCTTAAAGATTTGGCGAGAACAGAGGATTTTGACGTCAGTGATTCCACATCGCTGTCCAGGATGAAAGACCTGGGAGTAAGAATCGGCACAGCCAGACGCGAGAGGTACATCGGGAAAACAAAGTGCCTCGTCAACCAACACAGAACTGGCACTATTAGCCACCGGACGCTGATGCATATGCTGGGGGGAGGATCTGAGCACCTATGGACATGTCCGGAGTGCAACGAAGATACCCCAACTGATAACTGATAACTGATAACTGATATATATATATATATATATTATATATATATATATATATATATATATATATATATATATATATATATATATATACATACATACATACATACACACACACACACACACAAAGATCATCATCATGTGTTCTGTCAACTGGTATTCGTGTCTCTTCACAGACCACTGTAGTTGGTGTTGTGGATCAACTGCTAATTATATTCCACCATTTCGTTTCGATACCGTTTCAATCCATCCAGCATCTGTTATCTTGCTTGCTTGCTCTTGAGACGAATGGCCCCGTTCAGCCTTTGATTATATCGATTTCGTTGTATTTGGGGGCCTTTATTGTGTATCTAATACTTCTTTCGAAAATATAGATGCGTATATCTGCTTCTTTGAAAAAGTTGAGTGGCTGCTATCTTTTTTCTCGGTCTCGCGCTTCTTATTTGCCCCACTGATCTTTCTAGTCGTCACGATGTTTTCCAATGCCTCTCTGTTCATCACATTGTCAAAGAATGATCCTTGGCTCTTTCTTACTATTGTGGGTAATATGCTGTTTTAGTAGCTTGTTACAGACAATAGTTATTAGTGACCCGCCTCAGCCCAGGGTCTACGCAAAATTTGTCTCAATGAACCAAATAGCTACTATCATCATCATCCAGTGCCTTGCATGCTGGGGTGGGCGATCATGCCTCTCGACAAATTTCGATCTCTAACGTCATGGATCAATTCGTATGTTGACTCACCTCCGTGCTATGACACAAGACTGTCAATAATCTTTTCATGCTGTTTTCCTCTATCTCTCTTTCCGCAAATCTTTCCAGTTGTCACAACATGTTCCAGTTATTGTCTTCTCACAACTTGGTCGAAAAACGAGGACTGTCTCTTTTGGTGTTTTTGATAAGTTGTTTTTGCGACTCAGCTTCCCTGAAAACATCCTGATTGCTCTTTCTGGCGGTCCACATAATTGTCTATAAAACCACATCTCCAAGGCTTCCAGGGATTTTTTCGCCTGTGTACTAATTGTCCAGGACTTACAGCCGTATGTTAAAACTGGTTCTATGTAACACACAAGAACTCTTTTCCTGACTTTCAAGGACAGTAACTTATTGCACAATATATAAGGGACGTTCATTTGAAATCCGTTCGTACCATACCGCGTGTAATAGCGTACGTTGAACATGATCATGTCATAGTCATGTGATAAGTATTGACCATGAATAAAAGAGCAAGTGCTTATCGTCCCATGATGCATAGGTTCTGTTGCTGACCGTTGAGAAAATGGCCGGGTTGATCCAAAATCCGTCCAAAGAAGCTCAAAGAGCGGTGATTCATTTTCTTTCATCTGAAGGATGTCGACCAGTGGACATTCATCGAAGAATGCAGGCAGCGTACGATAACAAATGTGTGTCGAAGACAACAGTGACAGAATAGGCACGAATGTTTCGGAAAGGACGACAGTTCACGACAGATCTTCGACGGCCGAGTCAAGCGCATATTATTGCAACAGAAAAAAAACCATCGCCAGAATTGATGCAGCAGTGCAGATGAACCGTTGTCGAAGCATAAGTTCGCTAGCGAAAGAATTTGATGTGTCAATTGGGACAATTCAAAAGGTCGTTCGTAAGAAGCTGCAATTTCGGAAGGTGTGTTCACAGTGGGTACCACGGATGTTGACCGACCCTAATGTGTATGTGTGTGTGTGTGTGTATGTGTGTTTGTGTGTGTGTGTGTGTGTGTGTGTGTGTGTGCGCGTGTGCGCGTGTGCGTGTGTGCGTGTGTGTGCGTGCGTGCGTGTGTGTGTGTGGGGGGGGGGGGGGGTGCTGTATCACGGTGAATCATGTAATGTGTACATACAAATTATGAAGAGTTGGGAAGCAGCAGAGATGTAGTTCTTGAATATCTTGGGCTGCGCTAGTAACAATTAACTATTGTCTTTATCGATGTTTGATGTGGCTAATATAGGGTGTATTTTTAATGACACGTGCAGTGCTTGAAAATATTGTCTGTCCAAGTTTTGTATTCACCCTCTGTAAAGTTCATGCAACATAGCAGACAAATACAAAACTTGGACAGGCAATATTTTCAAACACTTTACAGTCATTAAAAATACACCATGTATTACGCCGGTCGACTCTGCTTCCCAAAGTAGTTCATGATAATTATGTTTGAAGGAATCCTGGGGATCCCAGGTCAATTTACATAATCCACCTCTAGAGGCTTCGATCACGGAACCACGATCGAACGAACGTACGAAAGTCTTTATTTTCAAAGGGTTAAGAGTTGGGCACGCAGGCCCGTCTGACATACTACCCTTCTTCCACCGTGCCGGTAGGCTGTGTGTGTGTTGAGAGAGAGAGAGAGAGAGAGAGAGAGAGAGAGAGAGAGAGAGAGAGAGAGAGAGAGAGAGAGAGAGACTTGCTTATCCTGTGAGAGAGACTTGCCTATCTTGTTAGCACAAGCGTAAAGAAAATATGCACAGACATTGTACAAATTATTACAAATAGAGACAGTTAATATTGTCAGATGCACACTACAGGCAGACAAGTACATAGAATTCACTTTTACAATTTTTCCTTTGCAATATCTACAAAACATAATGGGGAAAAACGAATGTTACTGCAATATACATGTCTGACGAATGCAACAAAACCACACGTTGTGCAACTTAAAGAATGTTACAGTAAATACAAAAACCAGAACGAATAACTTCTTTTCCACCATTCGTGACCGCCAGGAGCACCCTTGGTTCAAGTACACACAAAAATATACACTTTAGGGCCCTTGAATAATTTGCAAAAGCCCTTTAAACTGTCTAGAAATATAGAGTGTTTGCTTGGCTGTCAAACTATGCATTGACCTTTTGTACAGTTGGGAGGTATTTTGGATGCTTTCTATGCTATGTTGCAGTTCCCTGCCTCTGATATAACCCAGTTGTGTCATGCCTGCTGGGTAAATGACATATAGACGTGCATGCAAGGACACCCGCATTCTGTTATGTAAGGGACAGAAACATAGACTAACAGGTAGACACACAGACAAACAAATATCTAGTGATGCATACACCCATCTATATTTACACACATACTCACACACATACACACGCACACACACAAACATACCTACCTACAAACCTTCTTACCTACCTACATAATACACACATATATAAGGAACAGAGGAGGAGGAGAAGGAGTATGTGGAAATAGTGAGCAAGATGGAGCAAGGGAATACTAAGAACAAGGAAAAAAAGAAGAATGAGGAGAGATAGCAGTAATGGGAGGAGGACAAGAGGAAGATGAAGCAGCAGCAGCAGCAGCAGAAGAAGAAGAAGAAGAAGAAGAAGAAGAAGAAGAAGAAGAAGAAGAAGAAGAAGAAGAAGAAGAAGAAGAAGAAGAAGAAGAAGAAGAAGAAGAAGAAGAAGAACAACAACAACAACAACAACAACAACAACAACAACAACATGCAACAACAACAACAACAACACTAACAGAACAACAATAACAACAACAAAAATAACAACAACAAAAACAACAACAACAACAACAACAACAAAACCAATTTATCACGAGATGGAGACAAAGAAGAAGAAGAAGAAGAAGAAGAAGAAGAAGAAGAAGAAGAAGAAGAAGAAGAAGAAGAAGAAGAAGAAGAAGAAGAAGAAGAAGAAGAAGAGAAGAAGAAGAAGCTCAAAGCGACAGAGGAGACACATGTGAACATCATTCTTTTCTTTGCATCGCTTGTATGGACAGACAGACAGATAGACCACCAACATTAGAAACCAAGTTAGACAGATATGAATGCACTTCCTCTTTAGCAATTCGGTTACAATGTCGCTTATAGCTGAGCCCACAGGGATCACTTCTACATGACAACAACACAATAGACAGTAGCCACGACCTGAAACATTCCAGATCCGTGTGCCAAAACAGTTCTAGTGTTACACCGACCGGAGATAAGATCGGAACGCCTCTTGTCTGAATATTTCCGTGTTCATAAACATGTTACAGAAGGGGGGTATATTTTACTGTTTGAGGCACGTAACCGCCAATTTTGGGGTTATGTGATAATACACGAATAAAAGACAACCTGGTTTTCGCGGCTATGTGTTCAGTAATGACACGTCTTTGATAGAGACATACAACAATACATTTTGTGATGAAAGATCGGAGAGAAGATCGCTTAGCGTTGATTTTCTTAACGGGACAATCGTCGGCATGGAGTCAATACAGCGTAGAAGTTAGACATTGGCCTGTCGGCCATGTGGTCATGTATTCGGTCAGTATCGGGCCGGATTTCAATTTTAAAAACCTGTGACCTTGGTTCCCAAGTCGACCCAGACTAAAATAGGTACCACGCAATGTCTGGGAAAGTAAACAAATCCTGCGTGATACTGACCATATCACAATAAACACCTAGCTGCCTCGCGCTCCGAGTGTCGTGAGTTCGTTTCAGGACAACGTCATTGGGTTCACGGGCGCTAATTTTCTTGGAGACTCCTGCGGGTTGTCGCTGGAGTTAAGGAATTCATGCTATGTGCGAAGCTTAGGGATGATCGCTTTGAGAAAAGAGACTTATCCTTATGGGATAACACCAGGTGCAGTGACGTCTATACTCTTGCGTTTTATTATCCCCTCTTTAAAAACATAAACATGATTTATCGAGATTGATTATCCGTGTGCAGAAAACCCAAAGACAAGCAAATTTCGTCATCACAATACTCGTTGTTAACGAGAGGTAACGGGTGTATTTTTAACGACTGTGGGGTTGTTGAAAATATTGCCGTTCCAAGTTTTATATTCACCCTTTGTGAACTCTTGCAAAATGAAGGGTAAATACAAAACTTGGAACGGCAATATAATCACAAACCAGACAGTCATTAAAAATACACCCTATACATAAAAACATAAGTGATCTAAGACAATATTATCGCGTTTGCAGATTGTCTGGACTACATACAGAGGCTGAGTTCATGTATTTGAATCCTCATGGAGACGGACATTAGTTTTCATCTATCTGGTCTCCCAGTTCGACCCAGCCTACAACAGGTATCAGTACATTTTGTGTGAAGTAAAGGCCACCGGCTCTGTGACGGAGGGGTTTTAGACGCAATTCGTAATCCCGCATACCGCACTCGAAACACATCTGCGGGCGGTCTTGCAGCAGACCGCCTTGCGTTGGTATTTCATACAATGGTATGAATACCGCGCGTTCAGAAAGCAATGGCAAACTAATGAATGTAAACTTGCCAAGAAATCACAAACAGCCAAAAATGCTGGGGTTGACTATGACGTGCTGTAAAGGATATGCAACTAACTTTTTAAAAAGCAACCGATCATATCATGATTAATGGACCCTCGAGTGCCAACTGATCTAAACATTTGAAGATCGAACCATATCCCCCTTACGCCTCACAAAGGGTTATTAACTATGTTATTTTGTATGCTTCTCTGCGCCATAAAGTAAATACATGAGATATGTATCTACCAGAGTCTAGTTACAACGAATTTGTGAAAAAAAAAGTAGCAGTAAAACATCACAGGGGGCCGAGGAAATATTATCATAACATTAACATTCAATAAAGACTAGCTGCTCATATTTGAGGAGGTATATGTTGCATAATGCAGTTTACTAGGTGACTGAACCCATTCAGTGCCTCTAATCATTTGAAACACTCATAATCCACCACATTTTGCATAACTGTTTTTAATTGTCAGCCTAAGCTTTTATGGTCTATTGGCCAGCGATTCCCAAGTTTCATTCATCGAGACCTTCAGGCAGAAATATAGGATTCCCCCCCCCCCCCTTGACCTACCCCTTGGCCTGTCCGCTACGCTTCTGTCGGCATAGCTCTTAGTGCCAATGGAACAGGCAGGCTACTCCACCACGTCAAGGGCGTGCCCGTGTCATAATGATAACTTAATTCATTTTAATATTTAATTGTGTAAACACGAAGAAGTTTAATTGGTCTACATGAGGTGAGTTGAGTCAAGAACTGGCATCACAGCACTCAGGACATTCCCATGCTAGCTTCCTCCTCATCTACGACAGCCAGCGAAGAAGTCCCAATACAGATGGTACCAGTAGCAGTCTGGTTATCTGTCCGTCTGGCATGTCCTCGAAGTTTTGAGTTTGATGTGCATACAATTAATTAGTTTATTTTTACTTCAGCTTCTTACGGCTTCTTTTCCCGACATAGCGAGTTCGGAGTCAACCGTCGCCAATTTGAAAGCAGAATTCTTTGCTTTTATATCTACAATGGTATGGGCGTAGGCCGTTCAGAAAGCAAAAGCAATCTACTGAACGAAAAGTTGAAAAGGAAATCATAAACGGCTAATAAATGCTGGAGTTGATTACGACGTCCTATTAAGGACATGTGGCTAAGTTTTACATGCTTTGTTGTTTTACAAGATACTCCCTACCATCCCCCACCCCCCTTACCCACCAAGCGTTACTAATTTGGGAATCCCTGCGACAAACTACCATCTTCAATGACAATAACAAATTGTCTTTCAACGCGGTAGGTAAGTTGATTGGGGACAGTTTACCTATACAAAGATGCTCAAGATTTCTGTTCTTTTTAATGGAGGGTTTAGATACATTTCTGTAACGGGTTCGGTTATAAGGAGGGAGGGGAGTTAATCCAGTTTCGTAAAACCTATAACTTATTTTTTTCTATTGAGGTTTGAGTGTTAGGTTTTCACATAGACTAGGCCATGACATATGAGGAGGGATGGAAAGTTTCCTGCGTCGTCGGCTTTCCCTCCAATAAAATTTTCTGAAAATTATGAAAATTGCCTACGGCCCATTTGAAGCTGGGTCGACTCCAAAATCACCATTGATCAGGAAAAAATATAATCCGATATCTACAGGGGATTGAACCAAAACCACTGTCTTGACAGGCAAGAGCACTAAACATTACACCACTGAATTTAAGGTAAATAACTGAATAGTGAGTTTTAGTGTTGTAAGTAAGAAAAGGAGTCTTTGACATACCATAGCATATATGGTAAATAACTGGCTCAAGCAAGATGAAAAACATTCTGACCAATAAAAAGATGTCAATTGAAACGAGAAAAAGAGTGTTGAGGGGATACATAGAGCCTGTTCTTTTGTATGGATGTGAAACTTGGACAATGAGCAGTCAAGCTGAAAAGCATCTGATGGCTGCAGAAATGTGGTTTCTGAGGAAAATGCAAAGAATACCATGGACAGACAGAAAAACCAATGACCAAGTACTACAGGAGACAAATGAACATCGTAAACTGATTAGAGAAATTAGACGTAGACAGTCAAATTTTTTTGGACATGTTATGAGAAGAAATGGACTGGAGAACTTAGTGACAACTGGCAAGATCGAGGGGAACAGACCAAGAGGAAGACCGAGAGGAAAATACCTGGATGGTTTGGCCACATGGCATGGAAGAGACAGGAACACTGAGCTGATCCACGACACTGGTGATCGAGTGAAATGGCGAGTCATGACCGCCCACGCTTTCCGGCATGGCACATGATTGATTGATTGACTGATATAATAATTAACTGAATAGTGAGTTATAGTGATGTAAGTAAGAAAAGGAGTCTTTGACACACAATAGCATATATAATAATTAACTGAATAGTGAGTTATAGTGATGTATGTAAGAAAAGGAGCCTTTGACACACAACAGCATATATGGTAAATAACTGAATAGTGAATTATAGTGGTGTATGCTGCTTGCTTGCTTGTGTTCGTTGGCTTGAGCTCCAACGCGAAGTCCTGTATGTCGGATGAAGGCATCCTGTTGTCCAACATCAGTGTGATATCATACAGGACCTGAGGTTTGCGTGAGTATCCGTTGTCCCATGTCTGGCTTATTCGTGTGCAGACTGGTGGTTCCTTGCCGTACAGGCAGACACTCTCCGACTTCGGAGGAATCGGCGATCCTACTGACTTTAGCCAGGACCCCGAAGGGACCTGTTGCCCAGGACGCTCGACGAGGACGCGTCAATAGGTCTTGGCCCGTATATAACCCGGCCCTGGTGCCTTGGAAACACCTCTGCGTCCCACAGTGATGTATGTAAGAAAATGAGTCTTTGTCATACCATGGGCGCATTGAATATATGTTTCTCATCTCATCTCATCTCATCATCTCATCTCATCATGTTCCTCTTGTACCTTGTATAGTATATATATATGGTGAAGTATAAACAGCGGAAGAGTGCCCGCTTATGGACTTCCTGTATCGATATTCCCATGGACTCTTTTATTCCCTGCGTCCATCGTTTACGTGGTCGGCCTCTTCCTCTATTTCCCTCTGGTCTGTACATCATTGCTTGTTGTGGTATACTGTTAGTTGGTAACCTACTTCAATGGCCAAACCATTTGACTTGCTGCTTTTTAATAAAATCTAGTGCAGTTGTAACCCCGACTTTAGTCCTGATTTCTTCATTTCTGATCTTTTCTCTTCTTGATACATTGAGTATTCTTCTCAGGAATCTCATTTCTGTTGTTGTGATTTTTCTTTTCTCTTTTTCTGTCACTGTCCACGTTTGGCATTGGTAACATAGAGTTGGTAGGAAGATTGTATTGTAAAGTGATTTCTTAGTAGTTATTGATTGTGGTGAAACGCCAATGGCTCATGTCCTCATGCCTTCTTTGATTTTGGGAAAACAGGGGGAAACGGCTTTCGGAAGCTCTCAGTTCTCTTGTTCGCTCAATCTCCATGAAAGAACTATCTTTCATGGAGATTGAGCGAACAAGAGAACTTTGCTGCCAACCCTCATCCGTTCCCCGGACTTACTGTCACTCTATCTTTCGACCTCAGGGTTATTTCCTGCAGTGTATTTCTGGCTGACACAAACGTAACATGACGATTGTCTCAGTCACTATAATTATGATTTAATATCGTAATAAAGACAACACAGAAAAACACCAAGACAGATAAACCTATACAATTCCAGAAAACAAAACTGATGAGATAACTCTAGTCCAGAAATGAATCCAGAAAACTCTGAACCTCATATAGCACAGATCTTGAAATGGTCGAGTCAATACACAACTGCCTCACCGGGCAAATCTTCCGGGGATGTCTCTCTATCCAGCGTCGGTTGTTCGAACAACAGTTTCCAAGTTTCCTAGGTCACCACGGTATGTGGTGAAACGCCAATGGCTCATGTCCTCATGCCTTCTTTGATTTTGGGAAAACAGGGGGAAACGGCTTTCGGAAGCTCTCAGTTCTCTTGTTCGCTCAATCTCCATGAAAGATAGTTCTTTGGGTTACCTTCATAACACAATCTTTACATGGAGCGAGTAGATATATGTTTGGTTCTTTCGGGTAGACCCGATGGAGCGCCTTGCGCCAAATGTGCACTGGTGCGGCTTCTGGAGGATTCATGTCCGTTTCTACTGATCGCTACCTACTGCCTAATGTCAAGAGTCCAAGTTAAAGATTGCGACATTCTAAAGGCAGAATACTGATGGGTTAAGAAAGGTAATCTTGGGTTGTAATTAGTTTTGCATTTATAAATCTCTATTGTCTTAACGACTGAGAGGATATGGCGAAACAGCAGTCTTGCCATATTGGGAGGGGGTGACCGTTAGCCAATCTGGCTACGCGTCTTAATCTTGGCATGGCAAGGGAACAAATCTGAAGAATAAGTAGTTACCAAATGATATCGCTTGTTCTTGGCAGCCGATAGACGAGTGATATCTTTCTTCCTACGGCTTACCGTTACTTAGTAGCATCTCTCATTTAAATATAAGCACATTAGATAGCTACGGTGTGCCGGAAGGAGGGAAGGGCTCCTTGGGGATGGGGTCCACCAATCTATGATCTATCTTCTTGAGCCGGAAGAGGCTATCCACGGTGCTAACTCTTTCGTCTTTTAGTCGATGGGATGATGTGGGGATTATAAATAAACTTCTTTATCTCATTGAGAGAACCTGCATTTCTCTGAATCTACGTGTTAGGTGAGGCACTGCCGGTCCATGGCGGCGGCAGCTCAGACAAGAGCAGCAGCCGGAAGAGGTAGTATCTTCTTTCATATTCTTGCTGGGAATGGGGAACTACACTGCGTGCCATACACCCCCACTACTATACTATTAGTTAACGGGGAGAAACACACAGATTACTAGGCGCACCACACCACAAGATCTTGGTTGTGAGAAAGGCATGGTTTGCTAGGGAGAGAGAAGCTGGGAAACGAATGTGCCCAATAATAATAAAGGCAGGGTATGAGTGTGGAGAGTGATTCGTGTATGCAACAGGGTGCATAGTGTAGCCGACCGGACGTCTACAGATTGGAGGTCTATGCAAGCCAGGACGTAGCCAATCCAGGGGCTACCTGACATGTCCGACGCATTCAAGCAAGCCACTTATAAACTGGTGTTGGTAAGCCGAAATGCATAACTAATATGTGGTGCATGAGTCAGCTTGATCCCTCACTTGAATTTTGTTATCTACAGGATCCTTCTTTTGAAGTCTTCTCAACGACTTAATGTCGAGTTTAAACCGGAAAGTGTGGTGAAGGACTTGACAGGGCTTCTATGCCCAAACTTATAAACACATGATGAAGCCAGGGCAAGTCAGTGGACATACCAGGTATAATGTGTTTTTTTCTAATATAACTGGAGAGGCGTTACAAAAATGTAATGAGTGACAAAACAGCCAACTCAAGTCTTCCCATTGACTTAAGGTCGAGCGTTTGTGGATGAGGCGGTTTGGACTTACGCCAATTCCCATCCTTGTCCGGGACAGCGAAAGACTCTGATTCATTCCCTATATCCAATCTGGTATCATGACTTTGGTTCCCAACCTCAATTGTGCCCAGTGAACCCATGGCACTTTCCCAGACCAGATTACTGACTATATCGTGGTGACCTAGGAAACTTGGAAACTGTTGTTCGAACAACCGACGCTGGATAGAGAGACTACTGATGATTCTTATTGTGGCAACGACTGCTTTGTGGTCTGAGTTTATACCTAAGTTGGGCAGTGCCCTTGTATCTAATATATTTCTCTTTCTGTTATTTCTTGTTAATATAAAATCAATTTGGCTTTTAGTACCTAGATCAGTGTTTCCCAACGTGGGGTCCATGCCCCACAGAGGGGAAATTCGACTGTTAAGGGGGGAAATTAGAAAATAGAAGAAATCGGCTGGATATAACAAAACGGGGAGACTTGAGACTGAAGTTAACTAAATTGGAACCTGACATAAAATCTCTTTGCAGCAAGCATCAAGCGCAAGGATCTCACTTAATTTAAATAATTACTAATTTTATTCTATTTTATTTAGCACGTCATGGATGTCTTCGCAGAAGTCCTCGCATTCTTGCTCATTATTCTTTGTATTACATGATGCGTATATTTGAACATATGTTGTAATTGTTTGTCCTTTTATTCTCACTGTTATGATTCTTCCTGATATATATTTTATGTCTAGTATTCCTCTTGCTAGCCGTGGTTCAATAACTATTCCCACACTGTGTCTTGTCCTTTCTTGCTGTTCCACTCCAGAGTAGACAAACGTGTAACTGTGGTGGATCTCTATGCATCCTTCCCAATTTATTCTGGTGTCCGCTATTCCCATAAGTCCAATTTTCCTCTCTTCCATTGTTTCTATAAGTTCTTCTTCTTTACTATTAATACCGCAGACGTTCATTGTGCCTATTTTTTTTTATATCGCTGATCTATCTCGTAGTCCATTAACATTGCCGGGTCTATATCCATTAGGGTCATTCCGTTTATACTTCTTAGTTTTTCTACGAGCAATATGAAGATCCCCTGCCGGCTTGCTAGGCCAGTCGCAGGTTTAGGACACAAATCTGACCACAGGGAGTCCATCCCCTATGGCGAGCCATATCCCCGTTAGCCCATGTCATATGTTTCTAGACTCATATATTTATAGACCGGTCGACACTGGGTGTGTGATATGGTCTGTATCATGCCGGTCGCTATCCTTTCCAAGACATTTCCTGGTACTCATTGTAGGTTGGGTCGGCCTGGAAGGTTAATTTCAAAATGCCACTTCGATATAGATTCGAACCCTTGGCCACCGGCTATGTAGGCGAGCTTATGGCCACTACGCTACATGGGTTCTGTGGTCGTGTATTCGCTAGTAAAGTGGCCTAGTAACGTGATTCTTCTAGATTAATTCTTCAGAATTGGTACGACGGAACCTTATTTCACCAATGCCTCTCTGGGGACGACCCTGTCTCACAAAACGGGAACCAGCGAATTCTCACTAACCGCGAAGAAAACCGGCTTAAATTGTTAAGTGCCAAGGGATGATTAACAGTCTTAAGCGACTTCCCGTATCTGCCATGGGCTTACATATCACCGAAATGTTCCATTGCGTTATAATACAACATGTCTGCTACCACGTTAACAATGTTTAAGTCATAACTGTGGCATACACCTACTTCCTATTTTCCGTCAATTAATTTTTGTTTGCCGGCTTCCTAGCCTAGAGGTTAGCGACTTGTCTCCGTAATCTCGTATACTCTCGTAAGTAACGTGACGACGGTGAGAATCAGCAGTGGTTCGAATCGCGTCGGTAACTTACGGGGTATGTGAGCCGGCCGCTCAGAAAGCAATGGAAAACTACTGAGCGTAATCTTGCCAAGAAATCAACAATCAGCTGAAAGATTCTGATGTTGACAGCGATGTCCTGTAAAGGATATGCAAGCATTTTTTTTTAAATTTTTGTGTGGTCCAAAGCAACTGTTTGTTTGGCACATAATCTGTTAATGCTAATCATATGACTCCACTAAAGTCGCTAGACCACCAAAAGTATGTATACATTCACATAATACCAATATGTTATAATGGTGTCACCGTCAGCTGGTCTTGGTTTTTACAAAATTAATCAGGAAGTATCGGCACGAATACAAAAAGAAGTGTTATCGTAGGGAAACACTGTGGAGCCATACGCTTAAAGTACTTCTATTTGTGGCAAACATAAATCTATTTCTAGGGTCTGCCAACATTTGTTGGTGTTGGTTTTTCTACATCTAAAATAAACGGGGAAGTAATATTTTGGGGAAGTACAGAGTTACGTACGAGACGAGTACGTTTATTTGTAAGAAATTTACTATTGTTAAGTTTGTGGGAAACATTTTGTGACGTGTTCATAAAAATATAACATGTCCTTCTGTCGTAATCTAGATTTAAGATGGATGAAATGAATGGTCATCATCATTCTTGATGGACAAACAACAACAAACAACAACAACAGATTTAAGAATGTCTTTCTTTCTTTCTTTCTTTCTTTCTTTCTTTCTTTCTTTCTTTCTTTCTTTCTTTCTATCTCAAAGAGTCAGCTGGTGAGGTTAGAGCACATACAGAACGAAACTATGCGGGTCATTCTGGGATGCACCAGAAACACCCCAGTAGTGTGTATGCGTTACATCCTTGGTTTGCCGACTGTTGCAGGTAGGCTTAAGGTGATGCAGGCGAAGGCATAACTCAAAGTAACTGCAGACACAAATCACCCTTTGCATGAGGCGCTGGACGCAGTTAAGGGTCAGCGACTGATAAGAGGGATGGCTCAGGCGGAGGATACGATCAGACATGTATGCATCTTGGAGAACGTTAGGCGAGGAGAGGAGTGAGCCAGAGTGCCAACGGAGCAGTCAGACTTGTGCAGAGTTATAATCACATTGAGCCGGGAGTGCAGGGAGTGGCCAGCAGGAGCCACGGAAATGGAAATCCAACAACTAATTCAGGATAATGCTCGCTCGGGTGAAATAATTATCTACACAGATGGTTCGGTGTCGAGAGGTAGGAGAAGTGCCTGGGGGTTAATAGCAAAAGATAATGGCCGAGTTTGGTGCAGGAGAGAATGGCCACAACATCTAGCTTAAGAATGGAGGTGGAGGCGGTCATTGCAGCTTTTCGCTGGATCGAGAAAACGATATACACACATATCGTGATTGTAACTGACTCAGAAAGCATGCTAAGGAAGGTGAGGACAGGCATGCTTCGTGCAGAGTGGATTGCTTCGCTTCGGAGGTCACGGGTGGCAAGTATCGCCTGGATCTTTTCTCCGGGGCATGCCCGTGTGCTGGAGAATGAACAGGCGGACAGATTGGCTGGCTCTGCAAAACTTGGTGGAGTACTGACGCATGACAAGGCAGGCGTGGTTGCGGCCTTGTGGGAGCACGTGTACACCTAGGAGGAGCAAATGGATCATCATGGTCTGGCAAGAATGAGGCAGCGAGGAGTGAGAAGGGGATCTGGCCGACGCTCGACGCTCAGATGAAAGGCGAGACGGACATATAATCAGATTGCAACTGGTACTATTGGTGTTGGAACTCTTCGCTGGCTGCTGAGGATGGGGACGGAGCGCCTATGGGAATGCCCCGAACGCTGTTATGTCGGTTCCTAGATCAATCAATCAATCAATCAATCACATACACACGCACAAACGTACACGCACGCACGCACGCACGCACGCACACAAACGTTTGCAAATGTGTCTGAGATTCTCAATTAGTTTGGCAACTACCAAGAGAGGTTGTAATCCCTCTCTGAGAAGCACTAGTTTAAATCGACTGCGTGTCCTTGCTGTTGTATGGTATTGGAAGTGTGATTGTATGATTCATTTCCCTAGCGACACGGCACTCCGTGGATGATGTGGTCTTTTAATGTAGGACACTTTAACTCCGTGAACATTTCCTGTAACCATTTGATAAAACTGGGTCCCCATGTGGTCAAGAAAATAGAATCCCACCGAGTCATTTGAACCCACGGACCACCGGAACCTGCAGGGGACAAGAGAGTGTTGTTGTTGTGTGCTTTAAAGGGAATTCCAGTTTAAGACTTTGGTCATAAAAGCACTGTGTTAGAGTTGCAGGTTAGTAAATAAAATGTGACACAGTTTTGTCTTGATAAGAGAATTAACGGCTGAAGCATATTATATCAATCTCACAGCTGCAGCAGAATATAACAATCTTCAAAATTCTAGGAAAGCGTCGACTCAGTCCGTTCCAGGTACAAGACCAAGAAGGAGAATCCACAGAAGATGGAAAGAGAGAGAGAGAGAGAGAGTGTGTGTGTCGGACCTGGCATGATGGTAGTGACCTGGAGTCAGATCATTGGATACATAACAACATGGATGAACATTGGGACTGCAGCAAAGAGAATTAGACGCCCAAACGCCAAAAGATTATTATTATTATTATTATTATTATTATTATTATTATTATTATTATTATTATTATTATTATTATCGTAGCCTGTCTTTTAGAGATCATGTCGATTATGTCATAAAGAAAAGCTCGAAAAGGTTTGTCAGCATTGAGAGTCATGACGACTGCCAATATCGAGCAAAGACTGCTAATACTTCTGTTCCAAGGACTGGTGCTTTCACCCATCGAGTATGCCCTGGCCATCCTCACTGTCAGCCCTACACAGATTGGAAGACTTGAAAAGGTACAAAACGAAGCCATGTGCATCATATTGTGGGCTGCACGAGAGACACCAGCTGTGTAGGAATGAGATACCTCCTTGACTTCCCGACAATGGAACACAGGATCAAGATCTGGAGAGCTCGTGTATACTTAAAAATAAGTGCAGATGAGCGGCACCCTCTGCATTAAGCTATATTCAGAGAAAAGGGTGACAGGCTAAAGAGGGGGAAATCACGGATTGGTCGGGCGGAAGATGTCGTCAGACAGGTCTGCAGTCTTACCACTATCAACCCCGGCAAGGAATGGCTACCGGTGCCTCCAGCCTTTAAGTGCACTTTTTACCTGCATTATCACACGCGACAGACGGTCCAAAAAGCAGAACCCTGCCGCTGTTAATGCAGAGGTCAACGCCCTCATCTGTGAACACTCAGACAACCCCGAAGTCCTCATCTATACAGATGGATCTGTTTTAAAGCAGCAGAGAAGTGCGTGGGCATTTACAGACCGTTCAGCGGTTCGAACCGTTCAAGAATCCAGTGGTGCCCACTCCATGACCACGAGCAGCATGACGATGGAGGTGATGGCAGTAACACAGGCTTTCATGTGGCTGGAACCACAGCATTGCACCAACGTGTATGTACTAAGTGATTCAATCAGCATGATTCGGAAGGTCGAAGCTGGATCTGTACGTAAACAGTGGACTGAGTCGCTGCGGAAGTCTGTTGTCCGTAAAGTCACCTTCATCTTCGTCCCGGGACATGCGGGAGTCGAAGGAAATGAACGAGCTGATAAACTGGCTGGCTCTGCACCCCCTCCAGATGGCCAGCCCATGGATCATGCCGATGTTATTAACGCCCAGATATGGCGAGAACAGAGGACTTTGACGTCAATGAATCCACATCGCTGTCCAGGATGAAAGACTTGGGTGTAAGAATCGGCACAGCCAGACGCGAGAGGTACATCGGGAAAACAAGGCGCCTCGTCAACCAACACAGAACTGGCACTATTAGCCACCGGACGCTGATGCATATGCTGGGGGGAGGAACTGAGCACCTATGGACGAACCTGACCGGAGTGCAAAGAAGATACCCCAACTTATAACAGATACCTGATAACTGATATTATTATCATTAGTATTAATATTATCTTTTTGTTGGTTCGCATACAAGACATCGCCGTCAACATCAGCATCTTTCAGCTGATTGTTGATTTCTTAGCAAGACTACGCTCAGTAGTTTGCCATTGCTTTATGAGCGGCCGGCTCACATACCCCGTATGTTACCGACGCGGAGAGAACCGCTACCAATTCTCACGCACATCACGTTACTCACGAGAGTATACGGGATTGCGGAGAAACTCGTGTAGCCACTAGACCAGGGAGACCGGCAATACTATTACTGTCAAAACTATTTCCATAACAATAATAATAAAATCAGCGACACCAATTACTACTATTACTTTTACTACTACTACTACTACTACTACTACTACTACTACTACTGCTACTACTACTACTACTGCTACTACTACTACTACTACTACTACTACTACTAAAACTACTACTACTACTACTACGACTACTACTGCTACAACTACTTTTACTACTACTGTAACTGATACTACTACTACTACTACTACTACTACTACTACTACTACTACTACTACTACTACTACTACTACTACTACCACTACTACTACTACTACTACTACTACTACTACTACTACTACTACTACTACTGTTACTACTACTACTTTTGCTACTGCTATCCTACTACGATTACTATTACTATTGCTACTACTACAGCTTCTTCTTCTACTACTACTATTAATACTACTGCTGCTACTACAACTAGTACTTATGCTGCTACATCAATGCTACTACAACTGATGCGGTGTTGTTGCCACTACTAAACTACTAATATCGGTTTTGTTGTTGTTTTGTACTCCCTCTCTCTCTAGTAGGCTCGAAAACTTATTCTTAACGTCGTTAATATTATTATTAGTAGTAACAGTAGAAATAGTTGTGGTATTAAAAGTAGATGAAGTTGTTGCAATAGCTTATAAGTAGTAGTAGTAGTAGTAGTAGCAGCAGCAGCAGCAGCAGCAGAAGCAGCAGCAGCAGCAGTAGTAGTAGTAGTTGCAGCAGCAGCAGCAGCAGTAGTAGTAGTAGTAGTAGTAGTAGTAGTAGTAGTAGTAGTAGTAGTAGTAGTAGTAGTAGTAGCAGCAGCAGCAGGAACAGTAGTAGTAGTAGTAGTAGTAGTAGTAGTAGTAGTAGTAGTAGTAGTAGTAGTAGAAGTAGTAGTAGTAGTAGTAGTAGTAGTAGTAGTAGTAGTAGTAGTAGTAGTAGTAGTAGTAGTAGTAGTAGTAGTAGTAGTAGTAGTAGTAGTAGTAGTGATTGTTGTTGTATTATCCTTTACAGGACATCGCAGTCAACACCAACATTTATTCCTGTTGTGGTCTCTTGGCAAGTTTGCGTTCAGTAGTTTGCCATTGATTTCTGAACGACCGGCACCCATACCATGTCGTAAAAGACCAACGCAAGGTGGTGTGATATATTTTATTTTCACAAGCGTAACGTGCTGTAAATATTTCCATTCGACAATTAAAGTTTGACACCGCATCAGGGCTAGTTTGTTCCCCGCTGCGATAAATCCTACATTTTCATCGACTCATTGTGACGTCACCACCGGAACACAACTAAACTAAATAAATACCGCATGCCGGCAATGAAACTGTCTGTTTGTTAACCAACCCAGCACAAGGCGAGGAGAAGATCGTAGATAGCGGACGAAGTGATGAAATATGCCTAAACATAATATTTAAATATAAGTAAGTATTTTAAATGAAGATAGGAAACATCAGCCTACAACATCGCATCTAGATTCGCAAACCTGTCGCCGAAGTGCTGGAAGCCATCCTATTCGGATGAAGGTAAATAGAATATTTATTTTAAATCTTAGATTAGTTTGTGAGTCTGTTTCCCAGAAGAAGAGTGGTAAGTCAGTATTGTAAAACCATGTGGTAAGTTCTTAAGAAATTAATTTAGTAAGAACTAAATAATATATTCAGTTCTCATAGCCTATGGGTAAACTGTCCATTAAGAATAACTATAGTGAGTTTTATTTTTCTCCAAAGTAAACAACTGATTTAATGTATAAGCATTAGTCCAAGTTGTACATTTATTTCTTAAGTAGGTAAATCAGCAGTGATTTAGAGTGGTGAGTAACTTAAGATTTAAGAACACTCAGAATCCTTAGTGCAGTGGTAAGGACACTATGTTCCATGTGCCCACACTGGTAAGAAGAAAACTAGTTTACATGTGCCAACACTGACAGAGAAATTAGTGTAATGTGTAATAGTAAAGCGTTTTTAATTGCATGAGCACATTAGTCAGTAGATTTATTTTTGACATGAGCACATGGAAAACAAGTAGTTTCTTGTATTTCATGAACACATGAGAACCAAATAGAGTCCTATAGTGTTCCTAATTTTGTGTGTTGAATTAAAGCACCCATGTGGTGAGTCAAATGAATTTTCTATGTTGTAAACATATGGAATTAATATTATATTTGTGCCACACAATAATACTTAGTCAACCGGCATGTCAGAATGGTTAAGATTCATAATGCCTGAATGTGGATTGAGTATATCACATAAATCTATGAGAGCAAGTGGGGTGTCCATGTGTATTTTCATTTTGCTAAACCTGAGGAAGAATCCTTTGAGAATATCATAATTATGTCTAATGATCACATAAATCTATGTCATTGCTGAGAGCATGTCTGTGAGGATTCATGTGTGATTTCATTATTGTTAAACAGATGTGAATGTATCATTTGATTGAACCCATCAGTATGAATGACTAATTATCATCCAGGAATTATAATTTCTGATGAAGGATGAGATTTCACTGTAATGTCATAGTGGTTGAATCTGTGAATGTATTCTGTGTAAAGCATCTGCATATGTATGATTGTCATCCATACATATATGAATGTGTCTGAAGACTGAGTGAAATGATCATCCATACATATGAATATTATGTCTGAGAATGAGTGAATGCTGAGAATGGTATAAGCTAACAATCAATCTCATGATAGAAGGCAACTTTTATGTGTAATGTCCTGTCTATCAGCAAAGAATATGTTCGGCATAACCCAAAACACTAACTAATCATTGTAGGGTGGTAAATATAATAAATTAGAATAAGGACAAGTTTCGCTAGGGGTATTCAGTATGAATGGGGTCTAAAACTCAAACACGCCCTCTATAGGAATGAATATATTGGCTCGTAACCCCCAAGTATTGAACAAGGCAGAAAAGGGTGCAAGTTCAACACTAACATAGAAGAAATGTTCCCCATAGAAGGCTGGGAGATCCGGGAAGTTCTACCACAGACACCCGAGTACTAATCACTCTACCCAGAGGGTGTGTCCATGTGTAAGTGCCCCGCCCCACATTTAATCTCCCACATATATATATACAATGACAAGTATCCACTGTCATGCACATCCACAGTATTATACAACAGAGGGACAACAACCAATGTTAGACGCAACAACTGGATTACATGACAGAGGAAAACAGCCACTGTTAGACAAAACAGTACAATGACTCACTGTATCACATAACAGTAACCATAACTGGACTATAAACATCAATTTTGGAACAACAGGTTAACAATGAAGTAACTGCAAGGCTTTGTTAAACCAAACAAACAAACAATTGTATTGTGGAAACATTTGGGTTCTGGAAAACCCTGTTGGTGACATGGACATGAAAAATTATCATATTTCAGGTAATGCACACAAAGTATACAACCAAACAGAAGTCCCCAAAAATATTTCCCAAAAAAAGGTTCACATCAAATACATGTGTCAAACACAAAACAAAGTAAATAATCCATACAAAGAAATAGATAAAGAAAATCTATCTAATCTGTCTCTAGAAATATCCTAGGGGTCTGATGATGACTCCCTCTCCTTCAATATCCACTAGAAAAAGTCTGGCCATAATCACACTCTCTATAATCCAGGAAAACAGCTGCTTTGCATAAATCCACCTATTCAGAAAATTGGGGATTGCACACACACACACACACACAGAACTTTCACTTCTGGATCATATATCCATCGCGAAAAACATGTAGGAGTAATCCATATGAATCCAATGTGGATATACTGTAATCTCTCAAGTCACAGTTGCTAAGTCACTGGGCTAGGAGCGTTCCAGGGTGATATAACAGACAGGTATAAATAAGTCTGAAGCGTTCTGGCGTGGCGTGACACACAGGAGTCCATGTGATTGATTCGATCAGGATCAGGCACAAACACTTTCAGTATCTCTTTGGATGAGGAGTGACATCACATAATCCATTAGAATTTCCTGACAGAACTAACTTGAATTGGGCATGAATATTCCAGCCCCTTTCTCTGGGTTAAGATGTAGGTTATTCTTTCTTCAGTTGAATATACGACTTGATTGACCGGGAGTAGGTATGGTGCTTGATTGTCCCTGTCTGGGATATGGTGGATGAGAAGATTCAAAGGAAGCTGGGAGTTCACAAAATCAGTTGGTAAATCCATACTGGTAAATGATGGTGAATTCCAGACTTATCCATGAGCCTCTGGAATATGACAGTTGAACGTGAAATCAGGCGGTGACTTTTAGAAGAGGATATACGCTGAAAACCATCTAGGCCAGGCATGCCTCATGTCTTTGCAGACATTGAAAAGATTTCTCTCAAGTCACTTCAGCATATTCAAAATCCATTAAGTATCCAGGCATTGACATTCAGGTTCAGGGTGAGTAGCAGTAACCAGCACTCTCTGTAGAATATTAGGGGCCGGCTGATAACCCAGTTTCCGGCCTCTAAATCCAAACAAGTTGACCATAACTTCAGTGCCAAGCATGGTGACTAGTGCCAATACTCCACCGCCATCTCTAGCGCCTAAAACGCAGAGAATAAGTGGGCTTTAAATTAACCCATTAACAATGGGTCACCCGCTAACATTGCACTCCGACGCATGACAACACTCTGTACTATATATCACTTATGGGATCGTCATCTCGGTTTGTGCCCTAAGCACGACACAACCCATTTCATTACGCATACTACAAACATCTGGTTTTGTACCTTAAGCAAAATCCCACTTTGTACTTCATGTCACTTCTGTTACTACATATGGTTTAGTGTCCTGATGAATGTAATATAATGATGATGATGATGACTGTAATGTAATGATAATAATGTAATAATGATGATGATGAATACTGGAAATATACCTCATGAATTATGTAATTCTGTATTTATTGCAATCCCAAAGAAATCAGGAGCCTTGGAATGTGATCAACATCGAACAATTAGTATAATGAGTCACATCACGAAGATTTTGCTAAGAATTATCAAGCAAAGAGTTAGGAAGAAAATACAACCTGAAATAGGAGAAGAACAATGTGGGTTTGTAGAAGGAAAGAGTACAGTAAATGCTGTGTATTTACTGAGAACCGTAATTGAACGATCTATAGAAGTACACAAAGATCTACACCTTTACTTTATTGACTACACAAAGGCTTTCGATAAAGTGAGACATGTCGACATGATAAGGATGCTTGAAGATCTACAAATTGATGGAAAAGACCTTAGACTTATAAAAAACATATATTGGAAACAACAAGCTGCCATAAGAGTTGATAATGAAGTAGGCCAATATCAGCCTATTAAGAGAGGTGTGAGACAGGGATGTGTAATGTCTCCAGATCTGTTTTCCCTGTACAGTGAACATATTTTCAGAAATATTGAAGATATGGAAGGAATCAACATTGAGGGGCGATGCATCAATAACATTAGATATGCAGACGATACAGTCTTGATTGCAGACAATGAACAGGACCTGCAACATTTAGTAGATACAGTTGTTACACACAGTGAACAACGAGGGTTAGAATTAAATTGTAACAAGACATAGATTATGGTCGTCACTAGGAAGAACGAAATACTACAATGTAATATACAAGTAAATGGAAATATTCTTCAACAAGTGAATAGGTACAATTATCTCGGAACAGTAATAACATCTGATGGGAGATGCCTTGAAGAGATTAGAACAAGAATCGCCATGTCTAAGGTAGCCTTTAGCAAGATGAAAAACATACTGACCAATAAAAAGATGTCAATTGAAACGAGAAAAAGAGTGTTGAGGTGCTACATAGAACCTGTTCTTTTATATGGATGTGAAGCTTGGACAATGAGCAGTCAAGCTGAAAAACATCTTATGGCTGTAGAAATGTGGTGTCTGAGGAAAATGCAAAGAATACCATGGACAGCCAGAAAGACCAATGAACAGGTCCTTCAAGAAACAAACAAAGATCGTAAACTGATTAGAGTCATTAGGCGCAGACAGTCAAAATTTTTTGGGCATGTTATGAGAAGAAATGAATTGGAGAACTTGGTGACAACTGTTAAGATCGAAGGGAACAGACCAAGAGGAAGACCTAGAAGCAAATACCTGGATGGCTTGGCCTCGTGGCATGGTCGAGACAGAAACACAGAGCTGATCCACGACTCTGGTGATCGAGTGAGATTGCAAAACGTGACCGCCATGACACATGATGGATGGATGGATGATGATGATAATGATAGATCAATGTAATGATTGTAATGAGCATGATGATGATGATGATACATGAAGTACAATCTTAGTATATACACGGTGAAGAGGAGAGAATATACTCGCCGAAAAACTTTGGATTATAAAAGAATTCACCTGAATAATATACAAGAACTGATACCATAATGTACTTATATTCTTTATAAGCAAATACTCATTGCAATGGGAAATGATTTGCAAAACCCATAATGTATGAAACCTTTATTCGTGTGTATAGAACTAAACTAGGTACAGAAAAGAATGGTCAACTTAATTGGCAAATTCCAAATCAATCAAGGTATTACTTAAACTATAGACCTGAAGGACAGGCATAGGTGAAGATGAAACTGCACATCTGCTAGTTAAATCTTTAACACCTGATAGTGGAAGATTGGAGTGAGAGCAAACAACTATGGTGGTGATAACTAATTAAGAACACCAGGACTATCTTTCTTCTATGTTTATTTTCTCTAAGAACAAGATTCATTTTATTGATTCCACTTGTAATTTTATTGAAAGATACAGCATTTAATTTCTGATGTTCATATTGATGATATCATTATATTTATGATTGATGCTGGAATTTCAGATAGTGGTTCATTACCGCTAGATCCAGATCTGACTAGATTGAATGCAGGACTGGTGAAGGCTAAAGCTTGACTGAAAGTAGCTCTTTGGTGATAGTAGCAGTTTTGCTAATTGCTCTGTGAAATAATAGGGCAGAACCAAATCCACCTGCGAAAGTTCCAGTTGTTTTAGGAGCGGTAACATTTCTTTAAATATGACTTACCTGCCAAACATGGAAATCCAGAGCCACTTAGAATATCCTACAGACCGGGAGGAAATAACACACTGAAGAGTAACATAAAACACAGTGACAGCTTGAAGCAAGAATCCAGAACCCACAATTCAAGACAAAGGGGGCAGGAAAAATTTCTTTTTTTCAGATTTCTACCACAGAAGATCTGTAGGAAAAGTAACGACTAATTTACCTGTAATCTCAATGCTATGTGAGGAAGGGAGTCGCTGTGGAAACTATGTGTAAAAATCTGGATGTACATGATTTCTGATTTTTCATGGATGTAACTGATGCATTTGTAATTAATTGTTTCAAACATTTCTGTTTATTACTCAATATATAGTTAATAAATGATGACAAAATAAGGAAGTCATTTCCTCTCATGAGTGTAATTTTTACTAGTCAAAGTCAAATTGTTTTAATTTAAACTACTCTTAGATAGAATTATTTAGTTGGTATAGGAGAGGCAAGGAACCACTTAAAGGGATATTTTGGATACTCAGTAAAAACATTTTCAGTTATTTCCTGAAGGTATTCCTTGGTTCTCTAAAACTCTATTTCTGGTCTCAAACAATTGAGTCAGCACAGTTAAATTAATTAAAAACGGGCAGGATCACATTGGGAAAAAGGACTTTGTATCCTTTCTCTCTTTGGGGTAGAGCCATCAATCTCTACATATCCTACAGGTGGTATGCTGTCAGATCGCTCGCAGCTGTGTTTCGATCGCGGGTATGCAAAATTACGAACTGCGTCCGTAACACCTTCGCCACGGAGGTGGCGTAGTGACAGTAGTAGCAGCTAAAGCAACAGCAACAGCAGCGGTAGAAGTAGTAATAATAGTAGTAGCAGCAGCAATGGTTGTTGTTGTAGTAGTAATAGTGGTGGCAGTGGTGGCAGTAATAGTAGGAGTATTGTTGCTGTTGTTTCGTACTTTCTCAAGCTCGTTAAACTAAAGATTATTATTATTATTATTATTATTATTATTATTATTATTATTATTATTATTATTATTATTACTGTATTATTATTATTATTATTATTATTATTATTATTATTATTATTATTATTCATTGGCGCTCCTTATTTCCTTCCACCTTTGTTGACACGTTTATTTCAGTACTGGTGTTTCACTCCTCCGACGCCCCTTATTAAAGAAAAGATTAACTCACATTCCGAAAGACTCAACCCATCATTTCCTTCACAGATAGTAAGATGAAAAGGCGGGACATCCCAGTGATAACTAACCTGCCAAGGATGGTTGTAGTATCAGTAACACAATCCTGATAGCCAATGCTCTCGACGGAAAGACATTCTTCGGGATCAGTGGAGTCTCACCGGCTGAGGGTTTGACACCAGAAGGGCTAGTGTAATCATGTCAATGTGTTTGGGTGTTTAGCCTACCACCTATCCCAGAGGTTCCCAAATTGCCCGGAGATGATTAGATGATACTTCAAAACTATGCTATGACCAGACAGGCGTTGGAGCATGGCGGTATGATTTGTGAGTTAAAGCGAATCTATCTGCGAGCATGAATACGCTGCGCTGGATATATAAGGCAAGATGAGCTTTCATTGCGCTAGGAAATTTATGGAGGTTCAAAAAGTTAATTAAACCCATTACCACACTTAGAATATTCGATTATAATTTTTAATTAGTACTGTTGTATGGATCAAAAACACGGAGGACTAGAACGGTTACAAATAGACTGTAAACATTCATTAATTGGTGCCTGCGCGGGGGCAGGGGGATGAATGGTCTCGACGCTTGCTGTCCGCCTCGAATGCTGGAGGTCCCGGGTTCAAGCCCCGGTGAGGACTGGGATTGTTTCACGTGGACTTCTAGTAACAAAATTTCCCCTGGTCTCTGGGTAGTGAGATCGGACACCCGTGGGTATTGTTGCGCACGTAAAAAATCCCTTGGCAGTTGGAAATCGAAAAAGAGTAGCCTAAAGGCGCTGCCCGCGTAAAATTTCGAGTTTAAAAATCTACACAAAGTATTTAAGGATCCTCGCCGGTGCTACGGAGTTCGTGCACTGAGCTGAGTTTCTCCGGAATCAGGTTTGAGTTTGGAGGAGAACGGAGCACTTATGGGTTACACCCGTGTGCCGTGATGTTGATCCTTCGACTAAACTAAACTAAACTAAATAGAAGGTTTAGGATGACAAATGTGGCGCGGAAATAGAGAACGAAACAAATACTTGTGAACCAAGACGTAGGAGATCAACATGGCCGAATAGGTTGCTTGCTTCCTTGCTTGCTTGTGTTCGCTGGCTGTGAACTCCAGCGTGAAGTCCTGTATGTCGTATGGAGACATCCTGCTGTCCAACATCAGTGTGATGTCATACAGGACCTGAGGTTTGCGTGAGTATCCGTTGTCCCATGTCTCGCTTATTGGTGTGCAGACTGGTGGTTCCTCGCGGTGCAGGCAGACACTCTCCGACTACGGAGGAACCGAATAGGTAAGAGAGCTTGTTCTTAAAACACCCGGTGTCTTGATGCCAAGGTTACATACTCAACCCCTGCACAGGTCAGTTGCACTAAACTATTGACTTCTAGTCCTTGGCTTGGGGACGTAAATTACAAGTACCTCTGAAGTCGGAGTGGGCTCGCCTATTGGCAAGGGACACTAGTAATAGGGAAAACTAATCAACACGCAAAAAAAAAAAATCAGTTAAGTGCGCTAGTATACACGTGTAATGACTACGCTTGAGTTCAAGGCGAGCGTTGGCAAAAAAAAAAAAAGGAAGAAGGTTAAGGAAAGATGCTGTCTCTGGATAAGACATACATTGGAAAAACATGAGAATAGTATAAATAGAAAGGCCTGTATCTGGAATCCACAAGGGAACAAGATATAGAGACAAAGAAAGATACGGAGACGAGAAGTAGAGACATACATAATATGAGGAGGACCTGGAGGGAGCTGCATGGGATAGGTCAGGATAGGACGACTTGGAGTGAGTTGGTTGAGGCCCCATGTCCCAATGGGGGAGGATAAGGGATGAAAGAAGGAGAAGACAGCCGTGGGAGCACGGTGTTAACTGTATTGACTTATCAACAAGAAGTTTAATTCCCAGTTTCTAAACAACAAGAGTTAGAGAAGTCAAGGTTTCATTCTCACGCCTTAAGGCGCCCCGGGTATATGGTGCTAAGCCCATATGTTTATAGGCCAATCGGCGCTTAGTGGGTGATGTGGTAAGTATAAAAAATGTTTTGCATATCCTTTACAGGACATCGCTGTCAACATCAGCATCTTTCAGCTGTAATGTTGATTTCTTGGCAAGATTACGCTCTGTAGTGTGTCATTGCTTTCTGAGCGACCGGCTCCATACTCTCATGAGTCACTGGCGCGACTCGAACCGCTTCCAATTCTCGTGCGCTCACGTCAACCATGAGAGTATTCAGGGTTACGGAGAAAGCTGCTAACCACTCGGCCAGGGAGCCCGGCGGTAAGTATAAAACCGGCCAAATTTACTTCCCAAGACATTCTTAACACTAAATATAAGTTGTGTCGACCTGGGAACTCAGGTCAATTTCTGATTTCGGCCAGCAGCGGGTCGAACCTGTGAACACCGAGTCTGCAGGCGAGTATCTAGCCATTACACCACCACGACTTTCTCCCCTTCTTCAGTACTTGGGAAAAGCAATTTTCTTCATCAGTACTACACACATGTAACAATTGGTGCACATAATAGAATGGCTAACATTGTGCATCAGAACCACTAATGCCCAGTCTAGGGAAGGAACTAGATGCATTCTAGCGAATTAAGAGATGAAGAAAAGACGTTGGTGCTGAATAGGACACAGGCTGCCAAAACATGATAACAGTATAGGTAGGACGTTCGGTTTCTGGAATCAACACGGAGAAGCGAAATATAGACATAAATATGGAGACGTCATGAAGGAAGTCGTAAGAAATAGCCAAGGATACCATGGTTTTGAGTGAGTCTGTTCACTACGTTCCAATGGGAGTGTTTAAAAAAAACTAAAGTTAATCGCATATCCTTTACAGGACGTTTGCCAGTCAACACCAGCGTTTTTTGCAGTTGTTAATGTCTTGGCAAATTTAAGTTCAGTAGTTTACCATTGCTTTCTGAACGACCGGCACCAAGACCATTTCGTAAAATAACCAGCGCAACGTGGTCTGCTGCCAATTCGCACACAGCTGTGTTTCTAACGCAGGTATGCGGGATCACGAACCGCGTCCGTAACTCCTTCCAACGGGAGTAAGGGACAGACAAAGTACAGTTGTTCAGTCGATGCAGTTTTGTGGTAGATTAACCAGAGAATTCTTTTTCTCTATCAAAGACAGCGCTGAAGGTAGCTGGTCATTTCATGTCATAATGGCATGTAATTTTAAATGCTATTTTTTTTTATTCATTTTGTTTTGCATTTGGGTGTCTATATAAGCTTCCGAGTCTTTTTCTATAGATAACATAGAGAATTCCAGGACAGTGCACGAATTCTATAGTACCAGCGAGCATTCACATGTATATACATCGTTTATATAACACTTTTCTTGCACCATAATCCACACAGAATATGATTATTCTCTAGTGCAGAGGCTTTCAACAGGCGGGGAATTCTCCGAGGGGGGGGGGGGGGATTTAGGGTTTCGGGGGGGGGGGGGGGAATTAAAATTATTTCAAGGTCGCATTAATACAAGAACCAGTTACTTGATATTGTTTTTCCCTCTAAATTTTACGATTCTGTACTTCTCGCCCTATTGAAATTCGTTTTATAACGTATGTAGACCCGAAAATTACTTTTTATGTAAATGTCTAGACTTGTTCTAGTATGTGTTATTAAATTTAGCTTCCATTTGTAAGTATACTGTGTAAGGGTGGGAGGGGGGATTTATAGGGAGGGAATTCAAGGCGGGGGGGGGGGGGGGCGGGAATGACGTTCTGGTGGATATGATTAAGGGGGGCATAGGTCAAAAAAGGTTGAGAACCACTGCTCTAGTGGGTATAACTATAGGTCTCATGTATACATATTCCTGGCCGTTTCGGCTCACTCCTTACAATCTCCAACCGTTGAGCAGTTGTCGTCTTTCTGTGCCTGCACACAGTGCCTACTGTTTTTGTCCTCATCACAGAAAGCGGTGGTGACAGGATCTGGTTGTGACAACCAGGAAGATTGGAGGGTGTAGGAGAAAGAGATTGACAAAGGAATAAATTGCTGTGTATGTTGGTATAGTGACATGAAAGTCAGCAGCGGTCAAACTAACAGAGAACAAAGTGGATGGATGTGTTGCAGATGATTGGGGATAAATATGCTGGTCTACCATGACTTCACCACTCAGCACTGCACGTGATAATTGTGACACCAGCAAGCTAGATATGTTATCGCCCATTCAACGATCATCGCGTGACATCATCGGGTAATTCTTGTAAGTAAAGAATTCTTCAAATTGATATGGTGTGTGCACCTTTGGGGTGCAACGGAAATGTGATTCCTGAGACAAAAGTTACTTGGTTTGTAAGAGTGTGATGATATGTTATGTTATGTTATGTTATGTTATGTTATGTTATGTTATGTTATGTTATGCTATGCTATGCTATGTTATGTTGTATTATGCTCTGTTATGTTATGTTATGTCGAACGATGCTACTACACATTGGACATTCCCATGCATGCTCATTACCCCGATGTCAGACGGTGACTCACCATGCTAATGCAGAGGTGATGCAGTACAAAGAGCATGTGGCACAACACGAGGTGATGCACTACAAAGGGAAAGTGGCACGACACGAGGTGATGTAGTACAATCAGCATGTGGCACGACACGAGGTGATGCAGTACAAAGAGCATGTGGCACGACACGAGGTGATGCAGTACAATCAGCATGTGGCACGACACGAGCACATACATTAAAGTAACATTTGTGGGGTCGCATATCTGTCCCATGGCAACATAAGGCTGCGAGTCTTTGACCATTGGGCAGTTCTACAGAAGAATGGAATTTTTGACAGTCTTGTGTCATGGCCATCTCCGTGGCGAAGGCGTTACATACGCAGTTTGTAATCTCGCATACCCGCGTTCGAAACACAGCTGCTGGCGATTTGGCAGCAGACCGCCTTGCGTTGTTTTTTTTTACATTATGGTATGGGTGCCGGTCGTTCAGAAAACAATGGCAAACTACTGAATGCAAACTTGTCAAGCGATCACAACAGAACAAAATGCTGATGTTGACTGCGACGTCCTGTAAATGGATATGCAACTAACTTTTTTAACTTGTGTCATGGCACGGAAGGGAGTCAACTCATGAATTGAACCATACCTTCGGAGATGACATTTGTGGAGAAACAGAAACATTATCGTCCACGCGAGTTTCTATCTCTCTTTCTATAAATCTTTCCGGTTGTCAAACATGTTCCAATTTTTGTCTCCTCGTAATGTGACCAAAACACACACACACAAAATGATGATTACCTCTTTCTGATGTTTGTTATAAGTTAGGAAATGTAGTATTATAAAATGGCAAATCAGAAGACGAAATCAAAAATATATGCAATAAAGCACACTAACTCATAAGACATGGTACCAAAACTAAAGAACAGACAGATATAATTATATACTTTTTATTTTTTAAAATCGAATCTTTCTACCAACTCTATGCTACCAATGCCAAACCTGGACAATGACAGAAAAGGAGGAAAGAAAATCGGAAATGAGATTCCTGTGTAGAAACACAACGTATTAAGAAGAGAGCAAATCAGAAATGATAATTGGGACTGCAGTGGAGGTTACAGCAGCGCTAATTTCATTAGAAAACAGCAAGTGAAATGGTTCGGCCACATAATTAGCCTACGAGCTGACAGTATATCACAACATGCAACGATGGACAGACCAAATGGAACAAGAAGAAGAGTCCGGCCATGTAAACGACGGACAGAGAAAATAACAAAGAACAACAGAGAATAACAGTCAAAGGTAATCTCGATATATGAAGCACATAAACGGGCACTCTTCCGCTGTTTATGCTTCACCTAGACACCGCAAGTTACAAGAGGAATAGGATGAAATGAGGGGAAATGAAATGAGATGAGATGAAATGAGATAAGATGAAATAAGATGAGATGGGATGAAATGAGATTACTTATGAGAGACATGTTTTGCAAAGAATCTGCAACATGATGATGATGATGATGATGATGATGATGATGATGATGATGATGATGATGATGATGATGATGGCGTCACGTGTACCGGACCATAGGAACATCGCACCACACTGAACAGTAAGGGCCAGGAACATTTCTCAGGCGCGGAACATGGTACAGAGTGGTGGTAGGGATCGGCGCGGATTGCCGGCCAACTTAGCGGGTATTCGTGACCCCTGCGTGCCGAGGAAAGTTTGTGTACTTTAGGATTGTGCTTTTAAAGCCCAAGATGTGTTCACAAGGGAAGTGAATCTTATCAGGGACTATGTGACCAAACATCACCGCCCTTTTAGCTATGTACTCAAATGTGGGTTTGCGGCATGTAGAATAAGCAGTCGCAAAAAACACCTGTTATGTTGTATGAAATCGTTAATTCGTTCGTTATGTCTGCCTGCCTGCCTGCCTTCCTGCCTGCCTGCCTGTCTGTGACTTACTCTCTCACGCAATCCTAGGCATGCCATTTGCTACTGTACCGTACAGTTTGAATAAGCAATAGATATGGTTATAGCTGAGATGGAGAGATAGAGGCATTATTGATGTCATTTGTATGAGAAAGAGGGGTTACACTCGTAAGGGAGAAAGACATCATATTTGTAACTGAGACGGAAAGAGCAATAACGTTTGTAGGGGAGATGATGTCCAGTTGTAACAGAGATATAAACAGGGGTTACAGTAATTACGAGGGTAACTTAATAAGTAAGTCACAAATGGTTGTAGAAAGATAACTAAATATAATAACAACTTGAAACCATATTATTTGTATACAAACATTGTCCCTTTATTTCGCAACATAATTTCGACCAACACTGATGCACTTATCCCATAGTTTTATCAGTTCTCCCATACCGACTGCATAGATCTGCGTGCTCTGTCTTCATTTACCTGCCATCCCACAGAACTGTGTGACTTACTTATTGACTTGCCCTCGTAACTTTTTCTACCCAATTATGCACCGCTTTACTGGAAATCGCTAGGGGCTAAGTCCACTGAAAACCCACCTTGGCGGGAGACATTTCGCGAATGACGCCGAAGTTTAATGTTAAGTGAAAACGTGGTTTAGAAAACAGAGCACGTAAGTCTATGCAGCTGGTTTGGGAGAACTGATAAAACTATGGGATAAGTGCATCAATGTTGGTGGAAATTATGTGTTGTTATCATAGTTAGTTATTTTTCTACAGCCATTTGTGACTTACTTATTAACTTACCCTCGTACTAAAACTAAAACGCTTGACAGATATGGTAGATGTAACCAATATGTTGAAGACAGAAAGGTTTAAAGTAATTTCTAAATTAAAACAGTAGGTTAAAGCAACATTGCTGAACACAGAGAGTAGCCTGTCCTACCACTAAGCTCGCTCACCGCGAGCAGATAGTGGAGTGGCCTCTAGATTTTTTTTCTAGAGGTTAGTGCGAATGTTACATCAGCTGCTGTGGAGTAACACAGGCGGCGGTCATTGAGAGGAGGCGAGTTAGTTGATGGGGCAGCTATCTCTATAAAATATCTTAGAACTTTGTGACATGGTCATCGAGGGGGAGATGGGGGGAGTAATACATAATCTCCTCACTCATCTGCCTTTAAGGTCAGTCTTTTTATACGAAGGTTAGAGGAGTGAAACCGTAGACAAACCGAGCAAAGGCACAGATAAACTATTGTTGTTGAAAGTGCTTGGTAACAATAAAGTTAACATCAAGTTAACGATCCAGTTAACGACGTTCATTTGGTTTCCAGTGGACGCACCTTGTCCAGTAGGTAGGGAGGGGGGCATCATGTGCTACAGGTAATACCCGGTTGTTAGCTTGAATCTGTATACGAATGAAATGTTAAACATAGCTGAAATCTCGGTAACTGATTCAATGCGGAAAACTAAAATACACCATGAGTAATATGGATAAAGTGAAAACAAATATAATAAGCACTTCCTTCCGAGACTGATGTCTGTGGGACTGTATACTTGGTGGATGGCTTCTTTAGCACGTCGCATCCACGATGTGCCCCTCTTCAGTCGATTTCCTGTAGGTGTTGAAAGGGCAGTGTGGAGTAGGTGTTATATATCGACCTTCCCTGTAAGACCATCACGTGCTCTAGCCAATTGTATCCATAGAGGGAAAGTCCAGAAGGTATCTCATAGCTCGTCCAGAAGAACCTCTGTTGCAACCGAGGATGATCCGTGTGGCTTCATTATTTATTTTTTCAAGTCATTTTGTGTTTGCGGTACTTATTGTTAGAATGGGTAAGGTATACTCAGTGGTAGAGAGTACCAATCCCTGGTACGGCATCACAAGTAGCCGTTGTTCAAGGTTCGTCGCAGCCATTACATCCATTGCTGACAAACCTTTGCTGATCTTGGTTATGATGTGATAAATGTGATCCTTGAATGTCTGTCGAATATCACACCCAATATTTCATGGAGCTTTACTTGCAATAAGGGTCCCAACCGTTTCACTATTGAAATGAGTGTGCTAACAACACAATCATTCTATGAGAACCGTGTGATGGTAGTTTTTGATGGATTGGCTGTCGCACATGCGTTCTTGCACCATGGTGATATCCAATCTACTTCCTGTTGTAGTTCTTGGGTGGCATTAGTTCGATCTATTCTCTGCCTTTACACCAGCATGCCATCTACATATGAGAGTGTTCTGCCTCTGCCATATAATTCTTCATGAGCGATTCTAATTGTGTAGACAATGAAGATGACTGGAGATGGAAGAACCTTTCGACACGACTGGATTGATTAATATCGAATCTAACGATTAGCTGCCGCATCTGAGCACATTTTTTTTTCTTTCGAATAGGGTTCTGTTTGGCATTACATGGTTATTTTTGAGTCCGCATGCGATCTTCCTGGTAATTATTTTCTCCCTAATTTTGCTCACTGTTTTCGGCATTGTAATGATTCTTTAGCTATTAATATGTGTATCGTTTTTAAGGAGGACCGCACTGATACAAGCATCAAAGAGTAAGTTAAAGCGATATGTTGTAGACAGACACAAAATTAAAGTAATTACTAAACCCACAGAGTAACTTAAAGTAATATTCCGTGGACAGAAAGAATTAAAGTAATTACTAAAATTCATTGGCACCTTGCAGTCTTGACAGACGATAGTTTGGTACATTGTGCTACAGAAAGGCATAATAACTACAACCTATGGCGGTGGCGAATGTGGCTGATAAGGCCACTTAGCGCTGTAAATGTTCGTCCACAGTGGATGCATGTGAAAACATGGTCATTTCCACCATCATGCACCATCTTACGTCTCTCAAGTTCTGTGTATGCTTTATCTGCAATCATTTTCTCCTTTGTCTTTATTCCATTTCTGATAGTTGCCCACCATGCAACACTGTTCAGAGGCGACTTGCTCCCAATGTGCATTATCAATGCCTGTATCGTTCATGCTCCGCTTACACACATCTTTGTATCGTAGTAGAGGCCGACCTTGAGATCTCCTACCCATCTGTATTTCACCAAAAAAGATGTCTTTTTTTGGTATTCTACCATCATCCATCCTCCTAACGTGTCAAGCAATCTGACAATAACTAAGTAATTGCCTAATTCCATGCATTAACTATCAGAGTGCTAATGTAGTAACTGGATGGAACACAATGAGTTAAAAGAATAAATATAACATATTTTCTTCCTTTCGCCCTATATCCTCACTGGGGCATTAACCCTCAACAAACTTACTCCGGGCTTATCTTTTATGCATATTTAATTCAAACAGCCTCTTTGCGATGATACGTCATCCTAAAGGGAATTACACAGCACTATTTCATCAAGTACATGCAGTACACACATTCATTTTCAGACTGCTATCTCTCTTCTTTGAAGGTTCTCCTTGTATTCGCATTACAACAGACATCTTTTATGTCTGGTGCCTACCCGTCGTTCACCATTACAGGGTGATCATATTGTTACTCTTCCCCCATCGTAGCTAATTCATTCAAGCAACATCCTCTACCGCTACAAACGAAGACATTGAAGAAGGCCTTGGGAAAAGTAGTGCTACGTGCGACATGTCACTTAAACAGCCACATCAGGTAGACACATCCGTGTTGTTTTATCTGTTGCCTGGGGCAGCTTGTTACATCTTTGCACATTCAGCCGCCTGGTGTTATCTTGTCTGTAAAACTGCGTTAACAGTTAGTGACGTTGCAAATTTTATAATTTATAACACTGGTTAAGAAACGGGAGCAAAAGAGGTGTGGTTTTCGAGAAGAATGCAGACTGCGTGTACATACTCCTGATGGTTGCGGTCGTGGTCAGTTGGCGCTTTACTACCCTGGACTCTACAAACAGCCTGGGCACTGTCACGCCAGGTACAAACAGCCCTGGCATAATTACACCAGGTACAAACACCCTGGGTAATGTCACAACAGCTACGTCGGCCATCCACAAGATGGAATTGTGAAGACTAAAAACAAGCTCCATTGCTAACTAGACGTTATTGAAATCTGAAGACCCACACGCAACACCACCTCTAGAAGTGGAATAAAGGGAAAGCGCTCAATGAAAGTCTGGTGTATTGATGTAAAAATTAAACAAAAGCAATGTGAAAAATGTACAGAGAAGAAGATTAGCTTTGTAGTATTGAGACGTGCGGGTGCTACAGAATCCCTCGTGAAAGTCTTAAGGGAAAGAAAAGTCACATGTATGCTTTATATCAACAGTAGAAGCCGCGGTAGCTGACTGGCTGGGCGCTCACCTGCAGGCCACTTGATCTCTGTTCGATCCAAACAGAGGCGGATTCCAATTACACATGATGAAATTATTGAAAAATTAACCTCGGCTCCAAGGTCCTAGCCTAAACTGGGTACGAAGAAATGTCTTGGGAAGTAAAAGCGGCAGGTGTGGTACTGGTGGTGAGCGCAGCCTGGTCTATAAAATATAGTCTAACACAGTATGCTCATTACTCCTAAAGCATATACAAGGGTCCTTTACCTACTTCGCCTATTAATAGAAGACGTGGGCATTAGAAATTAGTAATATGTGGACAAATACTAGTTAGTTAGTAGTTAGTTAGTCGCAGTTCCAACTTCACAGCAACGGGTCGTCCCCATTATGCTCCGTTCCTGTGCCAGTGAATATCACACAAAATGCTCCCCCACTGCCCAATGTGAAAAGTGGAAAAGACAGGAGTCTCGACAAACAACAGCCAGCACAGATACACTGTGCATAATGCCGACACCAGAATGTCAACATACCAGTCCCCCACAAAACACCCTGTTCATCTCTGATGGAATCGGCAGTCATTTTCCTATCTGAATGTTTCCTAGATGTTCACCCACACAGTCCACGAAAATACAGTTCATCGCTGATGGCAGTGGCAGTCAACCAGAAGCCCAGCAGCCACGCATTTCTGCATAAGGCAAAAACCGGTCAACTCTGGGACATAGCCACCTGCCATCACTCCGAACATGTAGTCACGTTCCAAATAACCCCGCGCAGATTCAAAAGCATTTCACACGAAACTCACAGCTCACAGTGTCGCACCACGCACTCACTCAGTAGCAGGGCGACGGAACCATCAAGCCTCCTTAGTCGCCTCATACGACATGCGTGGTAGGCTACAGTGTTGCTATTCTTTGCTTCCCTTATAGGCCCCGGCAACACACGGGAGGACAAATACTAGACAACTGAGACAGAGGACATAGAAGGATGTAAGTGAGACGGTTAAACTAAATATCCCACTTGCACACGTGAATACCGTCCAAGACAGAAGATCACACACTCCAAGACTGCTCCGAATAAAATTTAAGGCAAACCCTTGAAGCCTAGAAAACAACACTAGACTACTGAGGTACATGTAATTTACATTCCCAAGTTAATATGTAAGTCCAGCTGACCGGCGTGCGGAAGAATCACTTATTTCATTTAAACGAAAGAAGAAGAAGAAGAAGAAGAAGAAGAAGAAGAAGAAGAAGAAGAAGAAGAAGAAGAAGAAGAAGAAGAAGAAGAAGAAGAAGAAGAAGAAGAAGAAGAAGAAGAAGAAGAAGAAGAAGAAGACGAAGAAGAAGAAGAAGAAGAAGACGAAGAAGAAGAAGAAATATGTACCATTATTTCACTTCAACGATAGAAGAATAAGACAGAAAGTGGAATTCATTTTAAAGGAACGAAAGGCGGAGCATAACAAGACAGAAATATGTAAAAATTCGCTTTAAGTGAACGAAATAAAAAGACAACACATGTGTAAAATCATAACAATTGTCATGAAAATATGATATCGTTGCGTATTGTTAGGTGGTTACGAGGGAAGCTACCAAACTATGACGTTTTAGACGTAAGCAGTGACGTATTCAGACATGTACAGTAACTGCTGACTTAGTCTACATTAGAACACACAATCATGTCAAAATAGTCATTAAGTAATAGTTGAAAGTAGTCAGAGATTCTCAGCTGTCTTTGTTGCCATCTGCACTTTTCTTGAGCTGGGTAAGTATAGTGGAAAAACAAATCAGATCACAACATCCAAGAATGAAGACAGTCCTCGAGACAAGAAGTCCTTTTTAATAAATTCGTAATGTCGCGGTAGCATTATGACTGGTGTACTTGCCTCCGGTGCGGTCATCGTGTGTTCGAATCCCCATCTAGGCGAGACGTATCTTAGTTCACACGTCGTTCCAGTCTAAAATGGGTGCAAACAATTACATGGGAAGTAAATTCGACCGGCTTAATATTGACCACATCGAATCCCGATGGGACTAAACAAGGAGACCAGCACATATTCTAATTACGAGGTCTCAAGGCCTGAAAGGTGTCATTTATTCTGTTAACTGTAATCATTGTTTGAGGCTGGGTAGATCTAACTGGCATTTGGTCATCACCTTGAGGGGATTTGAACTCATGGCCACTGGATTGACAAGTAGGTGAATAAATTAGCCGCTGGATTACCGCAACTCCAAACCTAGTTGGTGCAACAAGTAATTATTGAGAAGACAAGTCCAAGAAGTAACCAACAATAAAAGAGGACCTTTAGGAGGAGCCTTCTTGTGGGTATGTGAAGTGTTAGAACAATCACGATTTGTAATCCGACGTGCCAAGAGAAATAGGTGGCCACTCATTCTCTCCCTTAGCAAACGACGAGAGTTGCCATCGAACCCTTGTCCAACAGCTATAATGCCATTGTCAGCGTAGCGTCATAATCATTTCACCACTCACCCGATAGCAAGAAGTAATACCCAAACATAACTGCGGCAGTTTGTACTTACACGTGTCACTGAAAACTCACCCGAAATATTAATTTAAAACGCGCACATCTCCAGAAACCTACAAATCATCCAATGACATTTGGTTAAAAAATGAGTGCCGTTTCAAGTGGTGTAGGGTACGATACACATAGACTTAAATAACGACCTGCCAGAGCTGCGAGCTTCTGGCCCACCCAGCCGGCAGCGACCTGATACATATCAACAAGCGTACTAGACCTTGAGACTATCACCTTTCTACAGACATTACCGCTGAAAGGGGTGTCAGCAGAAGTAATTTTGTCTGCCAGAAACTGTGATATATTCATGTCCTGGGGAGTCTGGACTCCAGAGTTTGTCAGTTACAGAGTTATATGAGTGTTGTAGATCACGAATCTGCTTCTCTTTCATTTTTGTAGCCTTGTTTTATCTCATTGCCTCTCACCTTCAGCTGTCGACGCGTTATTGTATCTTTTGCCTTGTTTTTTTTCGGTTATGATTAGAGTAAATATGGGACACTTTGATTTTTGTGACCATAAATTTTGTAGTAAGTTCAAAACCGGGTCGCAAAATCTCACAAGTGCTTTATTTGCGTCGGGGATGGAAAAACGGAGAAGAGGAAAGCTGTTTAATTCGCTTAATATTAAAACGGTTTAATATATATGAAGTCCTTGTGTACCCAGCAACATTTGCTTATATATATCTAAATAGAACTATATAAGCAATCGTGTGTTTTAACATGTTTTTCCATTATAATAAGATTAATAAGGCAGATCTCCCAAACATATTCACCTGTGCTAACTTCTTCCAATACTTAAACTACTTTCATCTCCCAGCTGCCCTCCAGCTGTGTGAAACACATAATTATATGCCAGAAACGTGACAACGACCTGTCACTCTATAGACATTTATACATCTTTATCACTAGTTACTTTTATTTGTGACTCCCAGGGCAATGTTAACTTCATCTGCATATTACAACATTTTACGCGATTTCAGTCGAGTGTACACACACGCAGTCCGTTTCATCTCACCTGTAACTAGTACATCAAAGAACTTTACGTAGTTCTTTAGTAGATGGGGTTTTACGAGGTGATAGCATCTACAATTCAAAGGTTCTTAAATTGTGTTTGTTGGCTCTTTGTAGACCCGTTTATACAACCCAGAGTATAAAAACAAATGTTGATCATCATCATCATCATCATCATCATCATCATCATCATCATCATCATCATCATCATCATCATCATACGATATGCCGATAAGCGTGGGAGGTTATGTTTCACCATCTCACACGATCACCAGAGTCGTGAATCAGCTCTGTGTTCCTGCTTCTACCATACCAGATGGCCAAGCCATCTAGGTATTTACTTCTCTGCCTTTCCCTTGTTCATTTCCCTATAGTCTTGCCAGTTGTCACCAAGTTTTCCAACTTATTTCTTCTCATAACGTGTCAAAACAAATTGCGGCTGTCTACATCGAATTTCTTTAATCAATCTATGGTTTTCATTTGTTTCTTGTAGGACTTAGTCATTGGTAATTCTGTCTATCCATGGTATTCTTAACATTTTCCTCAGAAATCACCCTAGTTGTTCATTGTGTGTATCAACCGCATCTACTAAATATTTATCTCCCCGATCATGGTTACGTGAAGCCATGGGTGCAGGTGGTGGATGAAATTAACGAGCAGCCGACTGATAGTTGTAGGTTATTGTCTCCAATTTGTTTCAGTTCATCCTGCATAATTTCTCGTGGTCTGTCTCTACCTCTCTTCCTATTGATCTTTCCCAGTCGTCAATGCCCCTCTTCTCGTCACATGGGCAAAGACATGTCTTTGTCTCTTTCCTATCGTTGTATATAATATTCTAGTTTAATTGGCCACTTTCAGGCAATTGTCTTTAGTCACTCTTGCAGTCCAAGGAATTTGCAACACTCATCTCAGAAACCACATCGCAGTTGCTTTCAAGGTCTTTCTAATTATTAGATCCTATATAGAGGTCAGCCTGGCCGAATTGATAAGAACGCTCATTCTTAAACATCCGGTGTATTGATGCCAAGGTAAAGGGTTCAACCCCTATACTGGACAGGTGGACTAAAATGTTGACTTATCGTTCTTGACTCGGGGATGTAAATTACAAGTACCTCTGAAGTCGGAGTGGGTTCGCCTGAAGATGAGGGATACTATTAGCTAATGGACACGCAAAATTCAGTCAGCACTATTAGAAGTACTGTGTATGGACTACGATTGAATTAAAAGCGAGAGAGCGCAAAACAAAACAAACTACATTTTGTCAATCGGACCATTGTAAATGGAAATAATTAAATGGCTATCAAGTTTCGTTAGAATGTTTTTGAGTGGTAAATTGATTAGTTGCATCAAGAGAGCGACAGCAGGACAATACATGTAAGAGCCTGAAGGATGTTTAGGTAGTCTGTGGTCGTTATATTCAAGTTCAACCAGCTTTGTTGGATGATTTGATTTATTATCCCTACACCGACTTGTCACATCCGCCAGCTGGTACCAACGCCTAACCCACAGTTCTGGATAGACAGTTTGTGAGATTCTATAAACCTACTGCCGGTCTTCCTGGCCTACGGCTTTCTCCGTAATCCCGTATACTCTCGTGAGTAACGTGATGTGCGCGAGAATCGGTGGCGGTTCTCGTCGCGTCGGTAACTTACGGGGTATGTGAGCCGGTCGCCCAGAAAGCAATGGCAAACTACTGAGCGTAATCTTGCCAAGAAATCAACAATCAGCTGAAAGATGCTGATGTTGACAGCGATGTCCTGTAAAGGATATGCGAACAAAACAAAAAACAAAACAAAACATTAACCTTCTAGCCTAGAAGACGTCCGCGGCTTTTTGTGGGTCAAGGAAATTTCCCAGGGACGACTCCGACACCCTTCAACTAATACATGGTACTTTCTCCAGTTCATGAGTGTCACCTGCCGCTAGGAAGTACAGCTTCGCCACACCTGCAGACATTGCTGGTCCGTTATTGTGTGTTTCTTCTGACAGAATCTTCAGGTTAGTGACAACAACTATCCAGCGAGAAGTACTACGTGTGTCGTGGTGTGACAAGGATAACAGATCTGACGAGGTGATAGAGTAAGCGATAAGTAGCCTTGTTTCTGATCTCAGGTCACACTTCAATAGTTCTGACAATGTTCTTACAGATGCTTGATAGTGTAGTGGTCGTGATATAAGAGGAGAAGATATAACATTTTGCGACAGATAGTACAAATAATGGGAAGGAGGAGGGGGGGGGAGGATGAGGAGAAGCGATAGAGCAAGTCAGGGAGAGAAGATTCTGTTTATCCTATCATAAACAGTCTGGACAAACATCAGCACATAAATTATACATTCTCTGGGGTTTCTGCAGATGTGCAATAGCATTAGCACTCAAACAAACTGGTCAGACATCTTACAATGCTTATTATTATTATTATTATTATTATTATTATTATTATTATTATTGACGGCGCCGTGGCGAAGCAGTTACGGACGCAGCATTCCCGCGTTCGAAACACAACTGCGCGCGATTTGGTAGCAGACGGTGTTGCGTTGGTTTTTTACGAAATTGTATGGGTGCCGGACGCTCAGAAAGCAATGGAAAAAATGCTGGTGTTGACTGCAACGTCATGTAAAGGATATGCAACTAACTTTAACTTTATTATTATTGTTATTGCAGTGGTGATAGCGATGGTGATTATTATGGCGGTGGTGATAGATATGAAACAGAAATGATTAAAGCTCTAGAAGAATTTGGACTAGAGCAAGTCACTAGACTGATGAACACATTATATGATGCTAGAGATATACCTTCTGAATTATGTAATTCTGTATTTATTGCAATCCCAAAGAAATCAGGAACCTTAGAATGTGATCAACATAGAACAATTAGTATAATGAGTCACATCACAAAGATTTTGTTACGAATTATCATGCAAAGAGTGAGGAAGAAAATACAACCTGAAATAGGGGAAGAACAATGTGGTTTTGTAGAAGGAAAGGGTACAGTAAATGCTGTGTATATGCTGCGAACAGTTATTGAACGTGCTTTAGAAGTAAACAAGGATATACATCATTGCTTTATTGACTACACAAAGGCTTTTGATAGAGTTAGACATGTCAACATTGTGGATATGCTTGCAGATCTACAAATTGATGGGAAAGACATTAGACTTATAAAAAACATATATTGGAAACAACAAGCTGCCATAAGGATTGATAATGAAGTAGGACAATACCAACCTATTAAGAGAGGTGTTAGGCAGGGATGTGTAATGTCTCCAGATCTTTTTTCCCTATACAGTGAAAATATTTTCAGAAATGTAGAAGACCTAAATGGAATCAGCATTGGAGGACGAAACATAAATAACATTAGATATGCAGATGATACAGTATTGATTGCAGACAATGCACAGGATCTGCAACAATTAGTAGTCGCTGTGGTTGTACACAGTGAGCAGCTGGGGTTGGAATTAAATTGTAGGAAGACACAGGTTATGGTCGTCACTAGGAAGAACGAAGTACCACAATGTAATATACAAGTAAATGGGAATATTCTTCAACAAGTGAATCGGTTCAATTATCTCGGAACAGTCATAACATCTGATGGCAGATGCCTTGAAGAGATTAGAACAAGAATCGCCATTGCGAAAGTAGCCTTTAGCAAGATGAAAAACATTCTGACCAATAAAATGATGTCAATTGAAACGAGAAAAAGAGTGTTGGGGGATACATAGAGCCTGTTCTTTTGTATGGATGTGAAACTTGGACAATGTGCAGTCAAGCTGAAAAACATCTGATGGCTGCAGAAATGTGGTTTCTGAGGAAAATGCAAAGAATACCATGGACAGATAGAAAAACCAATGACCAAGTACTACAAGAGACAAATGAAAATCGTAGATTGATTAGAGAAATTAGACGTAGACAGTCAAAATTTTTTGGACATGTTATGAGAAGAAATGGACTGGAGAACTTAGTGACAGCTGGCAAGATCGAAGGGAACAGACCAAGAGGAAGACCGAGAGAAAAATACCTGGATGGCATGGCCACATGGCATGGACGAGACAGGAACACTGAGCTGATCCACGACTCTGGTGATCGAGTGAAATGGCGAATCATGACCGCCCACGCTTTCCGGCATGGCACATGATTGATTGATTGATAGATATGATGAAGGTGGTGGTGATGCTAATTATCATGATGGTGGTGATGGTCGTGATGATATTGATGGTGATGATGGTATGGTGATGGTTATGATGATGGTGACCAAGGGAAAGACCTAGAAGCAAATACCTGGGTGGCTTGGCCGCATGGCACGTTCGAGACAGGAACACGGAGCTGATCCATGACTCTGGTGATCGAGTGAGATGGCAGAACATGACCGCCCACGCTTACCGGCATGGCACATGATGGATGATGGATGGAGTCTAAAACATATCAGTTGTTTCGCTTACACGGCAGAATCCAATAATTTCTCGTAATAGTTTAAAAGGTATTTTATTTATTTGTTTTTGGTTTTATACAGTAACTGGCTCATGAACTGTCTGGGAAACTGAAATATCGTGGCCATATTACGCGTCACAGTGTCTTGGAAAGAACAGTGATGTAAGGCATGAGTCTTGGAAGAAGAGAAAGGGCTCGACTAGCAAGTAGGTGGACACAGGACACCGAAGGCATGGGGATGCTAGAGCCGGGCAGGCTGGCAAGGAATCGAACCATTATTTCAACAGTGAGTGGTGAGAACAACGTACAGCTATATTATATTGAGTTGTAACAAATAATAGAACTCAGTCCAGATAGTTAATTGCATATCCTTTACAGGACGTCGCAGTCAACCCCAGCATTCCTTTGGCTGTTTGTGATATCCAGTGATCGTGCCCAATTCTTCTGCCTGTCATTACTGTCTATAGTACCTTGCGGTGTAGGAGGGTAGGGGTAAGGTGTCTTGATCCTGAGGAATTAACGCCCCCCCCCCCCCCCTTGGATAGTGCAATCACTGCGAACTGTACAGGTTACGGTTTTCTTTTTACCCCCCGACAGAAAAACATTCTTCACTTGTACAAAAGAAACTTCCATTCTTAATGTCGTTCTGTTAACTTATTTTACCGTATACTCAGGTTATTGTAATTCCTATTGGCGTTTAGAATGTTCTGATCTGATTTACAATATGACTGATCGAGATGAAAGTCATATAATGCCACTAATCTAGCGAGCTTCAGATAAATTTCGATAAAACATCTGCTCTGAAACGATAGGTTTCTCCAAATCTTGGATTAGGCACCGGTCTTCTGTTTGAAGCCAGATATCAGAAAAATGTAAAACACTCCCATGACTTTCGTCCCCTGACCGTTAGGTATTTCAAATATTTTTGCAAACACAAGGCGATGATAAGTCGAAGATTAACCCTTGAACATTTCGATGAATTCGTTAACGGGTTAAACCAGTTAAACAGTTGTACACACAGTAGCACTTGATTTTGTCAGATACCCAGCAGGACTTAAATCCCAGTTTCCGGTTAGGATAATTTATTGTCGGACGAGATTAGTGGCCTGGATTCCGCATACGTTTCTTTAAACTATGGCTAATGATAGAACGGCTTGGAATGATTGGTTGATGGCTTATGCACCACTGGGGGATAAAGAGTGGAAGATGAACAATAGCAACACAAGTTTTGTATTTATTTAATTATTTTTGTGCGGCGTCTGATCGGCTTACTTTGAACTCAAGCGTAATCCATAAACATTGCTACTAGTTCTGGCACATTGGTATGATTATTTTTTTTTTGTAGTGTGGATTAGCTTTCCTATTACAGTGTACCTAGCCACCAGGCGAATCCACACCGACCTCTTAGGCACTTGTAATTAGGTCTCCAAGACACAGACGAGAAAGTCAACATTTTAGTCCAACTGACTGATGTGATGCCTCGGCATTAGCGCACCGGATGTTTAAGAGCGAGCGCGACTGTCATAAATACTTGCATCCTGTCATAAATGCAGGTCTCCTTTCATAAATATTAGTCTCGTGTCATAAATACTAGTCTCCTGTTTCTAAATGTTATGTTGATATAAATACTTGCCTCCTGTCATAAATACCAGCATTCGGCTATAAATACTAGCCTCCTGTTTCTGAATACCAGCATTCGGATATAAATACTAGCCTCCTGTCTCTGAATACCAGCATTCGGATATAAATACTAACCTCCTGTTTCTGAATACCAGCATTCGGGCATAAATACTAGCCTCCTGTCTCTGAATACCAGCATTCGGATATAAATACTAGCCTCCTATCTCTGAATACCAGCATTCGGACATAAATACTAGCCTCCTGTCTCTGAATACCAGCATTCTGTCATAAATACAGGCCTCCTGTCATAAATACTAACCTCTTGTCATAGATAATAGCATTCTGTCATAAATAGTAGCCTCTTGTCATCAATACTACCCTCATATCTTAAATACCAGCATTCTGACATAAATACTAGCTTCCTGTCATAAATACTAGCATTCTGGCAACAAAACTAGCATTCGGACATAAATACTCACCTTGTTGCATCAACACAGACCTGGCGTATTTATTATCGGGCCAATGATGTAAGAGTTAACCGCCTATTTCCAGAAATCAGTGAAAGCAGCTTTGGGAATTTCCAAACTGTTTTATTATTGTAATGGGGAAATTCGACCCTGATTGTATTAGCAGGACAGGTAAGCAACGATATCCTAATTTGTATGGCACTTGAAGCATGGGCAAACACGGGGAATTTCAGCTCTTCAACGGTCACCCAAGTAGTCGATGTGTAGAGGAGGCATCTTTGTTTGTATGTTAAACTGTATGCGTCTTTGTAATGCTTTTACGGCCTCGTCACAGCCGACAATGTGTACCATCACCTGCAGAGTTCTGTTACGTCCATTTCCATTATCAGCTTGACAGTTGATATGGCCTTTCGTTAAGTGTCGCGTCGCCAGGCTTAGGCGATAAATCCGTTCACAACGGCGGCTTCTGGTAGTGTTTATATACTGTGGAAATTCCCCAGTCTGCCGGCTAATATTAAATTTCGTGGCATTCTTGTGATGTGATGAACTCAATCCAGCGGGAGTGTTTTTGTTTTTGAAGACATTTACAGAATATATGACCACGATCAAAAAATATATTCGCACAAAGGAGAGTGGAGTCGAAAAGAACAGTTATACCGTTTCTTTCTTCTTCTTTTCTCTTGTCACTGCTCTTGTAATTTCAGAGTTTAATCAATAAAAGGAGGAGTCGGAGAAGGAGGATGAGATAGATGTAATAGTATTAGTAGTAGTACTAGTAGTAGTAGTAGTAGCAGCAGCAGCAGCAGCAGCAGTAGTAGTAGTAGTAGTAGTAGTAGTAGTAGTAGTAGTAGT
>JACEFZ010012633.1:0-47034 GCA_014155875.1 Cepaea nemoralis | reverse complement strand
TTGGTTTCGAATGTTGTTTTCCATTGTGGGATTTCTTTTTCAATGGCACTAACTATTTCCCTCCAGGTTCAGGTGCGGGGGTTTTTCCCATTTGTACTATTCTAATGTTGTTTTTTTCCCATGGTCGTGTTGTATTTCTGTTTTTGATTGGTTATTGTTCTCTTCATTTCTCCGATGTTTCGCTGTCTTCCTCGCTTGTCTCCTGTAACATCTTGTTTGCTAGTACCATGAGACCGGTTATTGCTGTTTTTATCTCAGCTATTTCCGAGTTCAAGTTTTTCCTTTCCTGTGGACCATGAGTCTGTTGTTGTAAAATGCTGAATTTTCCGCAGCGGAACAAATATCCTGGTTGCGGTGTTAATACACCACTGTTGTCCGGAGAAATTTTCACAACGCTGTTACGGATTGTGAAAAAAAATATATACTACAGCCACACCACGAAGATTTTGCCAAGAATTATCGCCCAAAGAGTTAGGAAGAAAATACAACCAGAAATAGGTGAAGAACAATGTGGGTTTGTAGAAGGAAATGGTACAGTAAATGCTGTGTACATGCTGAGAACAGTAATCGAACGTTCCATAGAAGTAAATAAAAATATATATCTTTACTTTATTGACTACACAAAGGCTTTCGATAGAGTAAGACATGTCAACATGATAGAGATGCTTGAAGATCTACAAATTGATGGGACAGACCTTAGACTTGTAAAAAACATATATTGGAAACAACAAGCTGCCATTAGAATTTATAATGAAGAAGGTCGATATAAGCCTATTAAGAGAGGTGTGAGACAGGGATGTATAATGTCTTCAGATCTGTTTTCCCTGTATAAAGAAAATATGTTAAGACATGTACAATATGTTAAAGGGATCATCATTGAAGGAAGAAACATCAGTAACATTAGATATGCAGATGATATAGTATTGATTGCAGACAATTAGGAGGATCTGCAACATTTATTAGATGCGGTTGTTGCACACAGTGAACAACAAGGGTTAGAAATAAATTGTACGAAGACACAGATTATTGTCGCCACTAGGAATACGAAATAACAAAATGTAATATACAGGTAAATGGGAATATTCTTTTAGAAATGAATCGATACAATTATCTCTGAACCGTCATAACATATGATGGGAGATGCCTTGAAGAGATTAGGACAAGAATCGCCATGGCGAAGGCAGCCTTTTGCAAGATAAAAAAACATACTGACCTATAAAAGATATCAATTGAAACGAGAAAAAGCTGGTTGAAGTGCTACATAGCGCCTGCGCTTCTGTATGGATGTGAGGCGTTAATAATGAGCAGACAAGCTGAAAAACATCAGATGGCTGTGGAAATGTGGTTTCTGAGGAGAATGCAAAGAATACCATGGACAGACAGAAAACTCAACGACCAAATCCGACCACAAACAAATGAAAATAGTAAACTGATTAGAGAAATTAGACATAGACAGTCAACATGTTTGGGACATGCTGTGAGAAGAAATAAATTAGAGAACTTGGTGACAACTGGAAAGAACGGGGGGAAGAGAACAAGGGGAAGACGGAGAAGTAAATAAATGGATGGCTTGACCACGTAGTATGGACAAGACAAGAACATTGTGTTGATTGACGACTCTGGTGATCGAGTGAAATGGCGAATCATGATCGCCCACGTTTACCGGCATGGCACATGATGGATGATGAATGGATGTTCCCCTACCAGGGCTAATAACAAGTGCCACATCATTCATTAATTTAAGTAGTTGTTCTCAGTTAGCCTCAAATGATGTGTGGGTGATATAATGTATGAAAGAGAGTGATAGAATGGCAGAATGTTAGATGGGACTGCGTGCCTAATTCTTAACCCTTTGAAAATAAAGTTAGTTCGTTCGTTCGTTCGTTCAAGGAGTGGAAAGGGGCAATATGCAATAGTAAACAAATCACACAGCTTGGTCTGTTCAATTATATAGACTATACAGTGGTAGCCAATCGTTCCAGATATATAGACTATACAGTGGTATCCAATAAACAATGGAACACCAGATACAGACACGGTTGTCACGCCCTTGTTCGTGTATCTCTGTCGCTACCAAGCAACACATCCTGTGTGTCCTGGTCACAACACAGATAATACACGTCTTGCATCTCCTATTACAAGCAGTTGTTCTATTATTGTTCCATCAAACAGGTTGATATGCTCGGTTGTATTTCGTCATTTTCTTGCAGAGGGTTATATCGTTCACTTGACAAAATCAGAGAAACGCGAATACTGTAAATGTCCAGAGGATCTCACATTCGAACAGAATAGCACTGAAACTGTGTGCAAACATTGTGGGAAGGACTACAGATTTGTAGTTAAATCTGAACTTCTGAAAACTGCGCTCAAGAAAAGTGAATTTTCAATTGCCAACAATCGTGACGGCGAAATCAGGTTCGTACTTTTCGATTTATTTTCGTTTTTTCTTAACTGATATGTGTTTCAGTATCTTGCTAACTCTCACATATTTCTTTTCTACACCATAATCACATATGCTATCAATAGACAGGTGTGTGCCGTTGGGCTGAGCGAATTGTAATTTTACTACGTGTACATGTGTCCTCCAGTTTTTTTTAAAATCCTTATCCGAGAATGTTAGATTTCCAAATGCACTACCCAATGGGATGTATATCTTCGTGTCCTTATCTTTTACAATATAGCCACCCACATGTTGAATGGAACATGTCTTCATTATCTAGAGGCGGGTGCTGTACATCTCAGCCACTGCGGAGGGGATTGAGTCGCCAGTCACAACTAATTCCAAAGAAGCAGTCATCCTCATCACATACTTTGCCGGGCCGAATTGATAAGTTCGCTCGTTTTTAAGCTTCCCATATGCTGATGACAAGGTAGCCGGGTTCAACCCCTACACTGGTCAGTTGAACTATAATCTTGAATTGTTATCCTTGACTTTGGGACGTAATATTACACTTCACTGCCCACTAACTATCTTTTACACAGTGCAGAACTACTCCTATTACTACTTCTTAGTCGCAATGCAGTTCGGTCAACAACATCACACAAACAGCACTGGCAGATCTGATTTGTCTTGTCGCTTTTTTTCCGGGCGGTGGCCAGGTCCTTCTGCTTTAACAGACCGAAAGTTAATTTTCAGTTTAGTCCTGTTTCTTATCGATCATTGATAATGCAGATTCTAATTGTATATATTTTATAGATCTTTGATTTCTTGCAGATTCTAATTGTATAAGTGCTATAGTCCATTTATGTTTTGTCGATTCTAAATGTATAAGTGATATAGTCCATTTATGTCTTGTAGATTCTAACTGTATAAGTGATATAGTTCATTGATGTCTTGTAGATTCTAATGGTAAAAGTGCAATAATCCATTGATATCTTGCAGATTCTAACTCTGTAATTGCTAAAGAGCATTCCCGCCTTGTATTTTCTAACTGTATACTTGCTACAGTCCTTATATACCCTGTCGATTATAACTGCTTAAGTGCTAAAGTTCATTGCAATTTTGTAGATTGTAACTTCATGAATGCTATAGATCAGTGGAAATTCCCCCCACCCCCAGGTGGGAATTTTAGGGTTTCCGGGGGGGGGGGGGGAGATGAAGACCATTTCAAGATCGCGTTAATACAAGAACCGATTACTTAATTTTGTTTTTCCCTTCATACTTTACAGTTATGTACGTCTCATCCTTCTAAACCTCATTTTATAGAGTAAGTAGCCCCACAAATCACGTTTTATGTAGATGGCTAGACTTGTTTTAGTATATGTTATTACATTTACCTTTCATTTTTACGTATACTGTGTAAGGGGGGGGGGTTTAGGTAGGAAATATGAAAGGGGGGAATGACGTTCTGAAAATATGGTGAAGGGGGGCACGGGCCAAAAAATGTTGAGAACCACTGCTATAGATCATTGATTACTTGCATATACAACTGTTCAAGTGCGACTGTTTATTGAGGTCTTGCAGTTTCTACTGTATGAGTGCTATATTTCATTAGTGTCTCGTAGATTACAAAAGTTAATTTTCAGTTTAGTTCTGTTTCTTATAGATCATTGATATCTCGCAGATTGTAATTGTATAGGTTCTATAGATCTTTGATGTCTTGCAGATTCTAATTTCTCGCTCGGTTCGGTGTCAAGAGGTAGGAGAAGTGCCGGGGGTTCGCAGTTAAAGCTAAAGGTCAACGTTTGGTGCAGGAGAGCCTGACATATGATACCACAACGTCTAGATTTAGAATGGAGGTGGAGGAGGTCACTGCAGCTTTCCGCTGAATGGAGAATATGATACACACACATCGTGATTGTAACCTACTCAGAGAGCATGCCGAGGAAGGTGAGGAAAGGCATGCTTCGTGCAGAGTGGCTTGCTTCGCTTCGGAGGACACAGGTGGCAAGCATCGCTTGGATCTTTTCTCCGGGGCGTGCCGGTGTGATGGGGAATGAACAGGCGGACAGATTGGCTGGCTCTGCAAAACGATATCGTTGCTTTATTGACTACACAAAGGCTTTCGATAAAGTGAGACGTGTTGGCATGATAAGGATGCTTGAAGACCTACAAATTGATGGAAAAGACCTTAGATTTGTAAAAAACATAAATTGGAAACAACAAGCTGCCATCAGAATTGATAATGGTGTAGGTCAATATCAACCTATTAAAAGAGGTGTGAGACAGGGATGTGTAATGTCACCAGATCTCTTTTCCCTGTACAGTGAAAATATTTTCAGAAATATAGAAGATATGGAAGGAATCAACATTGGGAGAAGATACATCAATAATATTAGATATGCAGATGATACAGTCTTGATTGCAGACAATGAACAGGACTTGCGACATTTAGTAGATGCGGTTGTTGCACACAGCGAGCAACTAGTCTTAGAATTAAATAGTAAGAAGACACATATTATGGACGCCACTGGGAAGAAGGAAATACCACAATGTGGTATACGAGTAAATGGGCATACTCTTAAGCAAGTTAATCGGTACAGTTATCTCGGGACAGTCATAACATCTGATGGGAGATGCCTTGAAGAGATTAGAACAAGAATTGCCATAGCGAAGGTAGCCTTTTCCAAGATGAAAAACATACTGACCAATAAAAAGATATCAATTGAAACAAGAAAAAGGGTGTTGAGGTGCTACATAGAACCTGTACTTTTGTATGGATGTGAAGTGTGGACAATGAACTGTCAGGCTGAAAAACATCTGAAGTCTGTGGAAATGAGGTTTCAGAGGAAATTGCAAAGAATGCCATGGACAGACAGAAAAACCAATGAACAAGTCCTTCTAGAAACAAATGAAGATCGTAAACTGATTAGAGTCACTAGACAGTAGACAGTCAACGTTTTTGGGCATGTTATGAGAAGTAATGACTTGGAGAACTTAGTGACAACTGGCAAGATCGAAGGGAAGAGACCAAGGGGAAGATCGAGAAGTAAATATCTGGATGGCTTGACCGAGACAGGAACACGAAGCTGATCCACGACTCTGGTGACCGAGAGAGATGGCAAAAAATGACCGCCCACGCTTATCGGCATGGCACATGATGGAATGGGATATACTGAGGGTATTAATTGAAAGTTCCACATAAGTAGATAAAAATCTAAACCTGCTTTGTGGACTACACAAAGGCTTTCGACAAAGTAAGACACGTCAACATGATGAAGATGCTTGCTGACCTACACATATGTGAGAAAGACCTTAGATTTGTTTAAAAAAAACGTATATTGGAAACAACAAACTGCCATAAAGGTTCATAATGAAATAGGTCAATCTCAGCCTATTAAGAGAGGTGTGTGACAGCGATGTGTAATGTCTCCAGATCATTTTCCCCTGTAAATTGAAAATATTTTCAGAAATATAATTCAACATGTACCATGCCGATAATCGTAATGCGGTCATGAATCGCTATCTCACTCGATCAACAGAGTTGTGGATCAGTTCAGTGTTCTTTTCTCGACCACACCACGTGGCCAGGCAATCCAGGTATTTACTTCTCTGCCTTCCCCCCTTAATCTTTTCCCCTCAATCTTGACAGTTGTAACCAAGTCCTACAAATTATTTCTTCTCCTAAGTTGGCCAAAGAATTGTCACTGTCTACCTCTAATTTCCCTGATCAGTTTACGAGAAGACAGAGAAGTAAACACCTGCATAGCTTGGCCACATAGTATGGTCGAGGCAAGAACACAGAGCTGATCCTACATTCTGGTGATCGTGGGAGATGGCAAAATATGACCGCCCACGCTTACCGGCATGGGACATGTTAATGAGTTAACAGGCATCAATTTCTGCTGAGAAATGTTGATACATAAGAAAGAATATTGTTCTTTCCTCTGAAGTCCAAGAGACGACACTGTAGTAAGAGCTGCATGCACACTTGGGCCTACCAGATATAGTGTATGTCGATACAATTGTGAGCATTTTGTCAACTGGTGTCGGTACAACTCCCCTATCAGCAAACAGGTAATTCACTCACTAATTAATTAATTATTTTTTTTCTTTCGTTCTTTCTTTCCAGTTTTTAATTTTCTAAACAGACCTTCATGATTAATATCGTCAGACAAATATATTTTACATCTCCTTTTTTCCAGGATATCGCTGTCAACACCAGTATTTTATTGCTGTTGTTGATTTCTTGGCAAGTTTACATTCAGTAGCTTGCCATTGCTTTCTGAACGACTGGATTACATACCAAATCATTAAAATGCAGCGTTTCGTGGTCTGCTGCCAAATCGGACACAGTTATGTTTCGAACGCGAGTAAGCGGGCTTACTTTCTTTGTCAGTTTCTTTGATACATCCATCCATCATGTGCCATGCCGGTAAGCGTGGGCGGTCATGTTCTGCCATCTCACTCGATCAACAGAGTCGTGGATCAGTTCCGTGTTTCTGTCTCGACCATGCCACAAGGCCAAGCCATCCAGATACTTGTTTCTAGGTCTTCCCCTTGGTCTGTTCCCCTCGATCTTACCAGTTGTCACCAAGTTCTCCAAATCATTTCTTCTCATAACATGCCCAAAAAATTGTGACTTCCTTACGTCTAATGTCTCTGATTAATTTACGATCTTCATTTGTTTCTTGAAGGACTTGTTCATTGGTCTTTCTGGCTGTCCATGGTATTCTTTGCATTTTCCTCAGAAACCACATTTCTACAGCCATCAGATGTTTTTCAGCCTGGCTGCTCATTGTCCAAGCTTCATATCCATATAAAAGTACAGGTTCTATGTAGCATCTCAACACTCTTTTTCTCGTTTCAATTGACATCTTTTTATTGGTCAGTATGTTTTTCATCTTGCTAAAGGCTACTTTTGCCATGGCGATTCTTGTTCTAATCTCTTCAAGGCATCTCCCATCAGATGTTATTACTGTTCCGAGATAATTGTACCTATTCACTTGTTGAAGAATATTCCCATTTACTTGTATATTACACTGTGGTATTTCGTTCTTCCTAGTGACGACCATAATCTGTGTCTTTTTACAATTTAATTCTAACCCTTGTTGTTCACTGTGTGTAACAACCGCATCTACTAAATTTTGCAGGTCCTGTTCATTGTCTGCAATCAAGACTGTATCATCTGCATATCTAATGTTATTGATGCATCGTCCCCCAATGTTGATTCCTTCCATATTTTCAATATTTCTGAAAATATTTTCACTGTACAGGGAAAACAGATCTGGAGACATTACACATCCCTGTCTCACACCTCTCTTAATAGGCTGATATTGGCTTACTTCATTATCAACTCTTATGGCAGCTTGTTGTTTCCAATATATGTTTTTTACAAGTCTAAGGTCTTTCCCATCAATTTGTAGATCTTCAAGCATCCTTATCATGTTGACATGTCTCACTTTATCAAAAGCCTTTGTGTAGTCAATAAAGCAAAGGTGTAGATCTTTGTTTACTTCTATAGAACGTTCGATTACGGTTCTCAGTATATACACAGCATTTACTGTACCCTTGCCTACTACAAACCCACATTGTTCTTCTCCTATTTCAGGTTGTATTTTCCTCCTAACTCTTTGCATGATAATTCTTAGCAAAATCTTTGTGATGTGACTCATTATACTAATTGTTCGATGTTGATCACATTCCAAGGCTCCTGATTTCTTTGGGATTGCAATAAATACAGAATTACATAACTCATGAGGTATATTTCCAGTATCATATATTGTATTAAGCAGACTGGTAACTTTATCTATTCCATATTCTTCTAAAGCATTAATCATTTCTGTTGTGACGCTGTCTGGACCGGGGGTTTTGCCAGATTTCATATGATTAAGAGCATTCTGAACCTCCATCTTCAAAATTGCTGGCCCTTCATTGTTATTTTGAACAATATATTGTTCGTCTCTGTTATCGTCATAAAGGTTTTTCACGTAATCTGACCATACATGTAAAATCTGATCTTTTTCTATTATGACTCTTCCATCTTTTGTCTTTAGGCAGCCTGCTGATGTACGTGTTCTTTGATTAGTAATCTCCTGAATTCTTTTGTGCATTAGTTTCGCATTTTTACTGTTGTGTTGTTTTTCAATTTCTCTGCAATTTTTCTCAAGCCATGTTTCTTTAGCCTCCTTACATAAGGTTCTGACTTTTCTGTGAATTTCTTCATATTTGGCAGGATTATTTTTGTTCTGTCTTCTTGTTTCCATTAGTTGTAAAATTTCTTCAGTCATCCATGTCTTACGGCCCACTTTCTTTACTTTTGGAATAGTTTTTTCTGCTGCACAACTGATTGAATTCTTCAGCATTTCCCATTGATCATCTACATCTTGAAATAGGATCTCTAGATCAGACAATAAATCAAATTTGTTCTTTACTTCTATGTTAAAATTATCTTGTATTTCTTTGTCAGTTTTCAATTTGCACAAGTCATATTTAGGGTTTCCTGCTGTATACTTGACTTTCTTTAACTTTACCCTCAATGTGCCAGTAATTAATCTGTGATCACTGTAACAGTCTGCATTTGGAACTGTTTTTACAACTGTTAATGCATTTCGAAACCTTTTGCTTATCAGGATGTAATCTATCTGGTTTTTAATCCTGCTGTCTGGACTCCTCCATGTCCATAATCTTCTAGGATGTTGTTTAAACCAGGTGTTTCCTACAACCATTTCTTGTTCTTTTGCCCATTCTACAAGTCTGTAACCTCTTTCATTTCTCTCTCCCAAACCATGGTTGCCTACACTGCATCCATCGCTTTGCTTTCCTATTTTTGCGTTGAAATCACCCATTATGATATTTATTTCTGATTTTTTACAGTTCTTCAAAGCAGACTCCATGTCATTATAAAATTCCTCTATACTTTCTTCACTGCTTTCACTTGTTGGGGCATATACTTGAATTACATTTATTTTAAAAGGTCTTCCGTTTAATTTTACTAATAGAACTCTGTCTGACACAGCCCAATATCCTTTGACAGAATTTGATGTTTGCTTATCTAATATAATGGCTACACCTCTTTGCTGTTCTTCTCCCCCCGAGTAAATAATCTTACAATCCTCTCCTGTCCTTATCCCTGCTCCTCTCCATCTCGTTTCCGATATTCCTAATATGTTAATCTTCTCTCTCTCCATTTCTTTTTTGATGTCCTCCAACTTTCCATCTGCATTCATTGTTCTAACATTCCAAGTTCCTACTTTCAATTATATTAATCTTTTGTACCTAGTAGCCTGTTGACGGTCTGGAGTCACCTGGTGCGCATGACTATCCCTACCGGGCGAGGCTGCTCCTATGGAGCACCCATTTACGCCGTTTCTCTGATTATCGATAAGTGAACACAACATGATTTTCTTGGCATGTGTAAAGAAGGTAGTTTGCCATTGCTTTCCTTCCCAGCAGTGACCATACTGGTCAGTGACCGTAGCCATTGTCTCCTCAAAAAAGGAGATCCTCTGCCTACCGTCGTGAAGGTGGAGACCATAACCTACAACTATCTGTCGGCTGCTCTCCATCTTCATCCACCACCTGCACCCATGGCTTCACGTAACCCTGATCGGGGGGCTAAACGGGTACTCCACCTTGCCCAAGGGTGTCCCGTAGGCTAGCGGAGGGAAGGAGGCGCCTTACTTCTCCTTTGATAGGGGATACCCCTACCCCGATACCCGTCTTTGATACATGCAATATCTATATTAATAAAGTGAGAGTAATATTCCCCTGGCATATTTTTTATATCGTTATCAAAACACTGCAGCTAATGAGAAAGCCTCAAGAGATCTAGATGGCTCTATTTTTTTAACACAATATGAAAATATTTGCACGCTTACTTCATCATATTTACATCAGGTTTATCAGATGTGTGTGTGTGTGTGTGTGTGTGTGTGCGCGCGTGCATGAATGTATGTATGTATGTATGTATGTATGTATGTATGTATGTATGTATGTATGTATGTATGTATGTATGTATGTATGTATGTATGTATGTATGTATGTATGTATGTATGTATGTATGTATGTATGTATGTATGTATGTATGTATGTATGTATGTATGTATGTATGTATGTATGTATGTATGTATGTATGTATGTATGTATGTATGTATGTATGTATGTATGTATGTATGTATGTATGTATGTATGTATGTATGTATGTATGTATGTATGTATGTATGTATGTATGTATGTATGTATGTATGTATGTATGTATGTATGTATGTATGTATGTATGTATGTATGTATGTATGTATGTATGTATGTATGTATGTATGTATGTATGTATGTATGTATGTATGTATGTATGTATGTATGTATGTATGTATGTATGTATGTATGTATGTATGTATGTATGTATGTATGTATGTATGTATGTATGTATGTATGTATGTATGTATGTATGTATGTATGTATGTATGTATGTATGTATGTATGTATGTATGTATGTATGTATGTATGTATGTATGTATGTATGTATGTATGTATGTATGTATGTATGTATGTATGTATGTATGTATGTATGTATGTATGTATGTATGTATGTATGTATGTATGTATGTATGTATGTATGTATGTATGTATGTATGTATGTATGTATGTATGTATGTATGTATGTATGTATGTATGTATGTATGTATGTATGTATGTATGTATGTATGTATGTATGTATGTATGTATGTATGTATGTATGTATGTATGTATGTATGTATGTATGTATGTATGTATGTATGTATGTATGTATGTATGTATGTATGTATGTATGTATGTATGTATGTATGTATGTATGTATGTATGTATGTATGTATGTATGTATGTATGTATGTATGTATGTATGTATGTATGTATGTATGTATGTATGTATGTATGTATGTATGTATGTATGTATGTATGTATGTATGTATGTATGTATGTATGTATGTATGTATGTATGTATGTATGTATGTATGTATGTATGTATGTATGTATGTATGTATGTATGTATGTATGTATGTATGTATGTATGTATGTATGTATGTATGTATGTATGTATGTATGTATGTATGTATGTATGTATGTATGTATGTATGTATGTATGTATGTATGTATGTGTATGCATGTATGTGTACGGATGGTTGCGTTAAGGTGGGTGGTAAGTGAAAGTATGTATGTGTGAGTGTGTGTGTGTGCGTGTGAGTGAGTGCGTATTGTTTATGTATTTACTTACGTAAGTACGAACGTAAGTGGGTGGTTGGATGGCTTTGTGTGTATGTTCTTAATTGTTGGATAATAATTTCCAGATCGTATTAATCGTCTCAATCACGAACACACAATATCATCTCTCAACACTCATAATAAGATGTTTGTGAATGTGAATACTTACCTGTACTTATGATTTTCCACATTGTATTCTGGTCATAATTGTATACATCGATTATTCATGATGAATGTGCACACGTAATAAATTAATGAATGTGAACATTGAATTGAAATCATGAATTTGTGCATTGAATTGTTTTCAAAATTACCAATATAGCTCCGTTGAATTCTCTAAGCACAAGTAATAGAGGTTAATAAAACTATTGCATCTGTTGCAGTCTTTAATCAAGTGGTTCAACGTAGGAAGGTACGAAAAGAAAATCAAGAGGGTTATCAATAAGTTCAGGCAATAAAACACGTTGTGAACCGCAGTGAGTACACCTCTTTTATCACTCATTGTATTGCACTTTATGTGACTCTGTGCAATACATCATTAAGAGATCAGCATGACCGAATGAATAAGTGAGCTCGTGTTTAAACACTCGATGTGCTGATGCTGATGTAGGCAGTTGAAGCCCTTTAACGGTCAGTTGGACTGAAATATTCACTTCTCGTCCTTGACTTGGGGACGTAAAATACAAGTGCCTCTGAAGTTGGAGTGAGTTCGCCTGATGGCGAGGGACACTAATAATAGGGAAAGCTAATTCATACGCAAAATTCAGTCCAGTGCTACTAGAAGTAGCTTGTATAGACTACGCTTGCGTTCAAAGCGAGCTGGAGCCAAAAAGAAAATCATTATGATCTGGTCTACATTGTATTGATGTTGTTGTTTATTATTATTCATTATTGTTTTATCCTGTAACCCCGGACGTGTGTTGTGTCGGTATCATGATGGAAACATCAGTAATCAGAGTCTCCCCCTACTCTCTGTCCTTAACAAAGAACCTGGTAGACATATTACAGGCTATCCACTCGATAATGTTATCAGTCCAAGACTTCCTCTGACTTACCCTTTACCATGTTCCCCCACCTGATCTCTGAAGGATTACATTTGAAAGTGTGGCATGATATTGCCAGTAATGTTATTATCGTTAAGTCTCTATAACAGGAGCCGTATGAGGGATTACGAATTGCATTCGTAAGCCATTCGCCACACTACCAGCTGGCCGTATAAGGTCCACGAAATAATTGTGTCTTGCCCTGATAAGGCAACCGCAGGCGGGGCTTGAATTTAAATACATCTTAGAGCTTTATAAACAAGCATCAGTACATCTAGTAGAAGCATCATCAATACCAGTTAACATCACACGCCTCACCAAAGAGAAGCAGTTCCAGCCACCATATAAAAGATTATTTTGAACAAATGTTTGAACAAATATTGCAGGCTAATTTTTCAGTTGATAATTGTGTTTAGCCCGCGAATGATACTATAAATATGCAACGCAGATATAATTCAAATTCCGTTCGAGTGAGATATGGATGTCTGTTGTCTCCTCTGTTATTCTTACTGACCATAGACTGGACGGAAGAACCCTGTGACAGATCGGGGTGTACTGTTATTGGTTCAGAGGTGCAGATGCCACATTTGAATTCTACCTTCCGCTCTAAGAGTTTCGCAGAGATCCAGATAAATAGGAATGGAATGTTTTTTGAGTTCACGAATTGGAATCAGTAAGAAATCCAAAGGCACTCCTGTCTATGCATCCTAAAGGTTAAAGGCGATAGCAAATGCTTCAATGAAAGAGTGAAACCAACCATACTCATCGTTGGCAAAACTGAAGCATTACCTCGGGTTTCTCTTTTTGGCCTGTACCCTCCAAGGGTAGGTGGAACGAGACATCGCCTCTCAAGCTGGCAGGACATTTGTCTGGCAGTTATCTTCTCCACGCGCTTACCTATCGTATTCTGCACAGTGATTACCTGTTGTACCCAAATCTTTATGTGGTCTTTGTCAGGCCCCGTCAGGGTATCAATTATCGATGTATCCTAACTCCTTGATCACAATGTTAGTGATGTGTCTTTTCTTTCCCTATCACGTACTCCCACCCACTTTTCACTTTTTGTTGTTTTTACTGCTACCTTTAAAGCGGTCGGCATTGTTGCTTGCGTCTTGTTTTAAAAGCAGGACATATTCAGTTTGGCCGATTCTGCTATTGTTGGTATTTTGCTACTTTCCTCAGCACAACTCGTCTCTAGCCTGGCATGTATCGCTGCATCTCGTCAAGTGCATACAGCAGAGTTATATATTATATGAAGTCAATAGGCGAATAAGACCCTGCCATAAATAATAAAAACACATAGTCGCAGGTATTGTTCGAATGTGGAGCATTACAAATTTAAAGCGAACTCTTTCTGTTTGCACAACAATTTCTGGAACCACTTAATTGCTAAGGCCTGCTATATCTGAACAATCTTTTCTTGTTTGCTGAGTACAGTATACCAACGAAGCAACGAACAAACTTTATTTTCAAAGGATTAAGAATTGGGCACGCAGGCCCGTCTGACATTCTGTCCTTCGTCTCTCTTTCCTCGCATATGTTATTTCATTCATACATCACTTATGAATTTAGTCTTAATAAAAACAGAACAATATGCATTTAAAACGCATGGAAAATAATCATAAATACATGACTCACTATGGCAATTTTTAACATAGTCATTATAAATACCTAAGGAAGAGGTAACGCACCATACATATGGGAATGTTTATTATACTAGCTCTCGTTTGAGATACCTTTTATTATTATTTTTATGGTGTGTTGTTTGCAGTCTTGTTTACTATGCCTACAATGCATGTACTATGCACGTTTGTATGCTATGCACTACAACATCTACTAAAATTAAATGCGCTATCTCGTAACACCAAGATCACAATATACAAAACACTGATTAGACCAATTGTGCTGTATGCCTCTGAAACCTGGAGTACAACGACGAAGCCTTGCTACAAACCTTTGAGAACAAAGTTTTAAGACGCATCTTTGGACCCATTAGGGATACACAAAGTGGAGAGTGGAAAAGAAGAAGTAACAAAGACATTTATGATCTGTTTAAGTCCCCGCTAATCACTGCTATCATGAATGCTAATAGACTAAAATGGCTGGGACATATAGAAAGAATGGAAAATAATAGGGAAACAAAACTCGCTTACACTCAGGAAATAAATTACCGTAGACCCCGAGGTAGACCAAGAAGACGGTGGAGAGATAATATATATACAGACCTACAAGCACCTGGATTCAACGACTGGCAAGAGAAGGTCAACCAGAGAGACGAATGGAGATGGATTGTATCTGCAGCAAAAAACCTTAATGGCTCGTAACGCTGAAGAAGAAGAAGAAGTTGTTTGTAGTCTGTACTGAGATAGTGTTCAAACAGTTTGCTACTGTATGTATAGTGATTGGTGGTGTCTTTGATTTCTTGTGGAAGATTGTTCCACAACTGAACGGCAGAGCACGCTAAGCTTGTTTTATATAAGTCTATCCTAGGTTTAGAGACATGAAGTATGTTTAGTAGTTAACCATGCCTTGCGTTATATTTAAACAATGGCCAAAGGTAGCGTGGAACATTTTGAAATATAATTTTGTGAATTAGTGTGGCCTTAGTGAGAATTTTAAAAATACTTATGATAGTGTCCATAGGAATAGTCTATGGAATGCTATGCAGGAATTTGGAATACCAAGGAAGTTAATCAACATGACCAGACTATGCATGGAAGATACATATAATATAGTAACATATAAAGGCAGGAAATCAGACCCTTTCCAATTAACATCTAGCATGAAACAGGGTGATGCACTATCGCCGCTACTCTTCAATCTGGCTCTAGAGAAAGTTGTAAGGAAGGTAAAGGAGGAATGTGATATTGGAGGAACATCCAAGCTGCTTGGTTATGCAGATGATATAGATATTATAGGGGAACATGAACAAAAGACATTAGAAATATTGACTCACTTAAAGGAAAAAGCCCAACAGATGGGGCTGGTTATCAACCAAGATAAGACAGAATATATGGTAATTTCAAGAGAAGGAATGGCTAAACACTCTGGCCACATACAAATAGATAATATGACCATTAAAAGAACGGAAACATACAAATACGTAAGCTGTTTACCATTAATTAAAAGCACTGTTCTGGAGTGAATAAAGGCGTTTTGTTATTGATTTGGAGCATCCATCCCAGACTGTGGAGCAATAGTCGATACTTTATTGTATGTGGGAAGTATAGAATATGCTTCTTGTGTTTTCATCAAGGAAATCTTTAGTTTTGGCAAGTTTTTGTCTCTATACTTTTGTCTCTGTTTGTTTAACGAGAGCGAGAACATGGGAATACAACTTTTGATTTATGTCTATGATAAGACCCAGTGCTTTGTGCTCGGTTACACTTTCTACAGGCATGCTACCAATGTGCAGCTGAAATGTTCTCTGTGAGTTTAGAGTGTTAATTCTTTACATGGTTGCTATTAACATAGATTGTGTTTTAGGAATGCTAATTTGCATGCGGTTTGCATAACTCCTGTTAACTATATTTGATTCCTGTTGCAAGGACGATTCTAGCACATTACAAACGCTCGAAGTGTTGAGAACTTGCCTGTCATAAGTACGGTCATAAAGTTAACAAAACAAGCTAAAGGGGGCTGCGTGGTCTCGAAGTATGGTGTCCGCCTGTGTTGGAGGTCCCGGGTTCAAGCCCCGGTGAGGACCGGGATTTTTTCACGTGGACTTCTAGTAAAAATGTACCCTGGTCTCTGGGTAGTGAGATCGGACGCCCGTGTGTATTGTTGCGCACGTAAAAAATCCCTTGGCAGTTGAAAATCGAAAAAGAGTAGCCTAACGGCGCTGCCGTTGAAGGGCCGAATGTAAGACGGGCCTGCGCGCCCAATTTGTGACCCTAATAAAGTTGATTTGATTTGATTTGATTTTGATTTGCCCGGGCAAAATTTCGTGTTAAAAATCTACCCAAAGTATTTCAGGATCCTCGCCGGTGCTACGGAGTTCGTGCACTGAGATGAGTTTCTCCAGACTCAAGTTTGAGTTAGGAGAAGAACGGAGCACTTATGGGTTGCACCCTTGTGCCGTGTTGTTGATCCGTCGACTAAACTAAACTAAACTAGTTAACAAAGGAAAAGTGGGTGTTCTGCAAGGAGACATACAGACTGAAAATAATAAATGGAAAAAGCAACGAGCACGACATGCTGACAACAAACATTCTTAGGAATTACGACTTGGCGTAACACATATTATCATTTTCGATTCTTTAATGAAAGGTCTATGTAGACGTCGAATGGCCACATCAAAGACATCATGTTCATAAGCACCTGGAATGGAGTAAAAGGACGGGAGACCTGGGCTCGTTTGCCTCGGTAAGGTGTGGAGTTTTTTTTTTCTGTCCTGGGCAAAAAGAAAACTCTAACCAGCACAGTTCGCTGCGACTGTACTAGCCAGGCGGCCTAAATTCCCCAGGCTCAAGACCTCCCTGCCAAACACCGCAAGGTACTATATTGGCAGTAAATGACAGACAGTACTATCATGTATAGACATAGGTGTCAACGAAAACATGGGCAACGAACAGATTACAGTGTCTTATCTGATAGCAGTCTTGGGTGTGCTACTTGACACTTGTCCAAACCCATATATTTTCTTTCCTTCCATCATATCCCACGTTTTATATTCTAGCGTTGTCTGACAGACATAAACAACGACATTTTACAGAACTGTTGTTCTCACAACAACGGACATTTCATCAACAACACGCTGCCACGATGCCAGTGTGAAGGTGTTGACTTAAGTATACCACTGCTCACAGTTTAGTTTAGTTTAGTTTAGTTTAATTTAGTTTAGTCGACGGATCAACATTACGGCACATGGGTGTAAACCATAAGTGATCCGTTCTACTCCTAACTTAAGCCTGAGTCTCAGTTCAGTGCACGAGCTCAGGCATGGATCCTTAAATACTTTGGGTAGATTTTTAACTCGAAATTTTGCGCGGGAGCGCCGTTAGACTACGCGTGTTTTTTTCGATTTCCAACTACCAAGGGATTTGTTGACGTGCGCAACAATACACACGGGCGTCCGATCTCACTACCCAGAGACCAGGGGAAATTTTATTACTAGAAGTCCACGTGAAATAAAAAATCCCGTCCTCACCGGGGCTAGAACCCGGGACCTCCAGCACTCTTGAGACCACTCATCCCCCATAACTGCTGACAGTGATTACTTGAAACAATGGTTAGTCAATCAATCAATCATGTGCCATGCTGGAAAGCGTGGGCGGTCATGATTCGCCATTTCACTCGATCACCAGAGTCGTTGATCAGCTCAGTGTTCCTGTCTCGTCCATGCCATGTGGCCAAGCCATCCAGGTATTTTCCTCTCGGTCTTCCTCTTGGTCTGTTCCCTTCGATCTTGCCAGCTGTCACTAAGTTCTCCAGTCCATTTCTTCTCATAACATGTCCAAAAAATTTTGACTGTCTACGTCTAATTTCTCTAATCAATCTACGATTTTCATTTGTCTCTTGTAGTACTTGGTCATTGGTTTTTCTATCTGTCCATGGTATTCTTTGCATTTTCCTCAGAAACCACATTTCTGCAGCCATCAGATGTTTTTCAGCTTGACTGCACATTGTCCAAGTTTCACATCCATACAAAAGAACAGGCTCTATGTATCCCCTCAACACTCTTTTTCTCGTTTCAATTGACATCATTTTATTGGTCAGAATGTTTTTCATCTTGCTAAAGGCTACTTTCGCAATGGCGATTCTTGTTCTAATCTCTTCAAGGACATCTGCCATCAGATGTTATGACTGTTCCGAGATAATTGAACCGATTCACTTGTTGAAGAATATTCCCATTTACTTGTATATTACATTGTGGTACTTCGTTCTTCCTAGTGACGACCATAACCTGTGTCTTCCTACAATTTAACTTCCAACCCCAGCTGCTCACTGTGTACAACCACAGCGTCTACTAATTGTTGCAGATCCTGTGCATTGTCTGCAATCAATACTGTATCATCTGCATATCTAATGTTATTTATGTTTCGTCCTCCAATGCTGATTCCATTTAGGTCTTCTACATTTCTGAAAATATTTTCACTGTATAGGGAAAAAAGATCTGGAGACATTACACATCCCTGCCTAACACCTCTCTTAATAGGTTGGTATTGTCCTACTTCATTATCAATTCTTATGGCAGCTTGTTGTTTCCAATATATGTTTTTTATAAGTCTAATGTCTTTCCCATCAATTTGTAGATCTGCAAGCATATCCACAATGTTGACATGTCTAACTCTATCAAAAGCCTTTGTGTAGTCAATAAAGCAAAGATGTATATCCTTGTTTACTTCTAAAGCACGTTCAATAACTGTTCGCAGCATATACACAGCATTTACTGTACCCTTTCCTTCTACAAAACCACATTGTTCTTCCCCTATTTCAGGTTGTATTTTCTTCCTCACTCTTTGCATGATAATTCGTAACAAAATCTTTGTGATGTGACTCATTATACTAATTGTTCTATGTTGATCACATTCTAAGGTTCCTGATTTCTTTGGGATTGCAATAAATACAGAATTACATAATTACAGAAGGTATATCTCCAGTATCATATAATGTGTTCAGCAGTCTAGTGACTTGCTCTAGTCCAAATTCTTCTAAAGCTTTAATCATTTCTGTTGTGATGTTATCTGCACCGGGGGCCTTGCCAGCTTTCATATGCTTAAGAACATTTTGAACCTCCATCTTTAAAATTGCTGGTCCTTCATTATTAAATCTAATAGCATACTGTTCCTCTCTGTTATCATTATACAGGTCTTTCACATAATCTGTCCATACATGTAGAATCTGATCTTTTTCTATTATGATTTTGCCATCTTTAGTTTTTAGACAGCCTGTTGATGTACTTGTTCTTTTATTAGTAAGTTCCTGAATGGTTAGTACACACACGAATTTGGCAGTAGCTGGGACGAAACGATCAAACCAGACTCACGGCGACAGCTGGTATAACATTTAATTCCCAGAGGATGTACATCCGATAAGCTCCCATAACAGGCTAAGATACTTTAAGTCACAATAGACAGTCGTACCTATACATTTCTCGATCCTGGGTAGTTCACTTAATGGCCCTCAATAATGTCAACACAGTCCAATCGTAGAAATCATTATCACACTGCACTCTCGCTCTGCTGCTCAATAGATCAGTTTATTACTCTATGGTGTACACAATGGACGTGAACTCACTCTTTCTTAGTGATGTTTACACTCGATGATTACCTCTGCCATCAACTACTGGAACTTTCCATCACTCCTTCTAGTTTGTAATTGCACACTCCTGTCTTGTGAATATTAGCAGAATGCCACTTGCGAATTCCCTTACGGTGTAGGATGTTTGTTGATAGTGTCAGGTGTGAATAGTATGCGAGTTGATGTTGGAGTATCGCCGATTAATTGTAACAGTGTGACGACTGTTACAGGCAATTGGGTCTGGTATCAGAAGGTTGGGGCTGATTTAAGAAGGCAGTATATTAAACAGGATTTTCCCAAAAAGGGAACGCCAGGTAAACGCACCAGATGGTCACCATCCTGATGTAAATAAAAACTGAGAAATACGTAGTGTGGTAACCAAAACATAAGGGGCAGTTACGTTCCGGAAGCCATCAAGTAAGCATGTTAAAGAATGTTGCCTGGGTTACATCTAAGGAGTTTGAAGTGGATCATCATGAGATGGAATATGATTATCCTACTATTAAAATGTTATAGTAGAAGATTAAGGAACTCATATGCAAACGTTCAAATAAAATTATTATGAGAGAAGAAAGAAGAATGGAATGAAAAATGAACCTGCACAAACTAATCAATCGATTTTTGTACAACTGACCTTTTTCTGGTCGCAACGGGGATTGTGATTCCTGCTCCTTTCGTTTTTTTTTTTTGTTGTATTACCGCCAATTAGTCGTTTAGTCGTTGGATCAACATCACGGCACGCGGGTTTAACCCATAAGTGCTCCGTTTTCCTCCTAACTCAAACCTGAGTATGGAGAAACTCAGCTCAATGCACGAACTCCGTTGCATCGGCGAGGATCCTGAAATACTTTGGGTAGATTTTTAACTCGAAATTTTGCCCGGGCAGCGCCGTTAGGCCACTCTTTTTCGATTTCCAACTGCCAAGGGATTTTTTACGTGCGCAACAATACACACGGACATCCGATCTCACTACCCAGAGACCAGGGAAAATTTTATTACTGGAAGTCCAGGTGGATTTTTTAAATTAATCCCGGTCCTCACCGGGGCCTGAACCCGGGCCTGAACCCGGGATCTCCAGCACTCGAGGCGGACACCATACCTCGAGACCACTCAGCCTGCCATGCCCTACAACATCTCTCCGGAGGAATGAAGATACTTTAATAAAGAACCGAAAATCTCATCGTTGGAACTTGATGACTTTTATACCAGTAATTGATTGAGTTGCCCGTTGCCTGCTTGCTTTTTGAATTCATTTCGTTTTGAACAACATGTTCTAGAACGTTTGGGAATTCAGATCATGGTAGAAAGTATCCTTTCCAAACCATCAAAACTGGATGTCAACAGATTCACTTGAGTACTCCTGTCGCGATAGCTGGACCGCAATGGGGCAGTGAGGCTGGACACTGTGATACTAGAGGTGTGTGTTGTCCGACCTAATTGTGTCTACTATATGACTTGATTGACTTGTCGCTAAGCTTGGATGACATGTAGCTTATCTGCCTCGGGATTAGATGAGGGATTCTTTTTTGTCCGATTCGGAACGACAACCTGGTCATTACCTTTTTAGTGCTAATCCGATTATTTGTCACTAGAGCTCACTGGCTAATCGCTTGACTGACTTTCTAAGCATGTCCCGTATGTGTCTTGCTATAATTTGTTTAAGTTGAACTGTTGTGTAAATGTCTTTAACTCTACACGCCTTGTCTTTCAGTCATAATTAACGTTATCTAAATACCTGACACACGTTCTTCTTTGTCTCACTGACAGGCGCACCGAAAGAACGTCTCAATAAAGATCGAACACATACATCTGCATCAGCTTGCCATCACGCTGCCTTTCAAAAACATCAAGCACCCTGAGTACACACAACACACACCAAATACAGGAGTGCGAAAACTATCCACAACTGTTGCACGTGAAATTCAAGTCAAATGACATACTCCCATCACATCAAGTACGAACCTGACAGAAGTGAGAAAAACATTCATAACTACTGCACCTGCAATTCCAGTCAAACGGAACACCACTATTACATCAAGTCCCTATATCGCAACACATGGAAATTGATTTCACTATAATACACCCTCCTTCACACAAGAGAGTGATAATCATGAAGACATGTTCCCACCTCTTCCCAAAAAGAACGCATCCAGGAGCGTGCCACTACAGCTTTCTGCTAGCCATATATCATAGACTGTAGTTTGTAATCATTACACACCAGAGGGACATCAACCGTATCCATTTCATTGGAAACAAGAATACTTTTCACCCCATGCGTTTTAATCCAGCTACACTTTGTCAAGCATGCATGTTGTCACTTCACCACAGACCAAGGAAAATGATATTTATAAGCAATTCAGCAAAAATCTACACAGGATCTCGGGAAAGAACATCTCCTGGAATGTTTATCTGAGCATTTGGTTATTATGTTATCTATTAAAGTAGTAGTGGATTCATCCTCACCATTCATGTGCCATGCCTGTTAGCGTGGGCGTTCATCTTTCTTCACATATCTCGGTGTTTTGTGTTCTGGATCAACCCTTATGCTGATATTCCTCCATGCCAAGGCCTCAATCCATCCAGCATCATTTCTCTTGGTTGGCCTCTGCCTCTCTTACCTTCGATCTTTCTAATCGGCACGATGTTCTCCAATGCTTCTCTTCTCCTCACATGACCAAAGAAAGCTGTTTATATCTTTCTTATTATTGTATATACTGTTCTAGTTTCATTAGCCTCTTTCGGCAATCGTCGTTAGTTACTATAATAGTCCAAGGAATTCGCAACGTTCGTCTTAGGAACCACATCTCTGTTGCTTCCAAGTTCTTCTTAACTTGTTCATTTACATTCCAAGATTCACTGCCATACAGCAAAACATGTTCTATATAGCACTTCAGCACTCTCTTTCAATGATAGTGACTTAGTGCATAAGATACCTCTCATTTTCTGAAATACAGCTGTTGCTTGCCCTATTCTGCTCTTAATCTCAGTTGTGCACCTTCCGTCTGATGTTATAAAAGCCCGTAGATATTTAACATTATCCACTTGGTAAAGAATTTCCCCTTCTATTTATATTTCACATTTAGGTGTCACATATTTCTTTTATATCACCATTGTTACTGTTCTCTTGATATTCAAGGAGAGTTCTTTCTTTGCACTCTCCGTTACTACAGTGTCGAACAACTGTTGTAGATCTTTAGCATTATCTACCACCAAAGGATGTGCAAACTCAATTTTAAGGTACATATTGCATTGTTTGTACACTCACCATCTCCATATTCACACTGTTCTTCGCCAATTTCCATCTTTTCTTCTTGTTCTTCTCATTATAATTCTGAGTAAAAGCTTAGTGTTATGGTTTATGAGGTTAATTGTACGAAATTCTTCGCATTCATTTGCTCGTGGTCTTTCTTTTTTTTTTTTTGGTATAGCTATTAATACATACATAGCATATCACGTGAGAAATAGCCGCTGCTGTAAATAGCATTCAATATTAACTTGGTTAATATATCTACTCGAAATTCTCACAGGTACTTCTAATTCTTCAATTGTCATTAAATCTAACTCAGTTGTTTTTCCTTTCTTCAAATGTTTGACAGCGTCAGCGATTTCTTCCTTTAGAATAGGTGGACCTTCTAAATTACTTGCTTCTGTTTATTCTTCCCTTTCCCCATCATATAATTCTATTATATGCTCATTCCATCTCTTCATTATGGCCCCTTCCTCCAATAGTATCGTTCCTGTTTTTGATTGTCAACCATTCTGTATTTACTCCTATTATTTTCTTCATGTGAGCTTACTGATCTGTCTGTGCATATATTTTGTATCGTTAATGGTATTTAACTCAATTTTCTTGCTCTTCTCGTTTAGCCAACTTTCTTATGCCTTCGCACGTTTATCTATTATTTCTTTATCTATCTCATCATACTATTGTTTGTCATTTTACTCTAGTTTACTTTTGTCTTAAGATTTCCTCATTCATCAAATATTTTTCGTTTCCTTTTTGTTATTGAAAACAATGGATGTAGTGGATTACGAAACCACGCACATTGACTTGCATAATTACCTACATTTATTGAGCGTATTCAGAAGGGTATTTTTTTATAATCCAGCTTGACTTAGTTTTACTGTGAGTGGAGACGCTTTCGCTCCTATCTTTACTAATTATATATATTTTATATATCGATAATTATATCACTGTTTCTGTATACTTTAGGGTCTAATTGTAACAAATGACGTACTTTGTTATTATTTTGCATTGCTAAAATTTAAAACGCATAGTTGGAATTCTAGCAAGCATGAATATTGGCTCAATAAAGATGGCCATATAGTAGGCCAACTCAAAACTTACCATCCCCAAGGTAAGCTGCCCGAACTATAGCTTATTCGCAATTAAAATATGCACATGTTCGACATTAGCAAAAGTCGACTACATGGTAACATTTAAAATGACTTCATCGTAATTAAACTTGTCTAAGCTATTAAAAGAGCTCCTTATAAGAAACTAGAGCCAGGTATTGCAGTTTGTATTTATTATTCGCTTAACGTCGACGGTAGTTACAATTTTGAAAGCGGTGAGCTTGAATATATATGACTAGAGGTTACATTTCAGAATTGCATACGCCTTGTAGTTGGTTATATTTATCGAAACCCCAGTGCAGGAAGCACCGCATATAAAAACTGCACCACCCTGTTGGACGTTGTGTTCAGGAATGTGAAAGAAATCTTATTCCCTGAGGACTTCAACACTGACATCAACAAGTCCAACTAATATAATTGAAAATAAATATGTATCATACAACTTTCAACAATTAGTCAAACACGCAACTAGAATAATGAACACATCTTCAAAACTTATAGATCACATTTAGGTTACATATGCTGACAATGTGATACAAAATATGCAATACGGCAATGAATGATCACTACCCGGTGTTTTGTTTTGCGATTGGTCTAAAAGCTTTATAAAAGCTCCGAAATTAAAAAAAAAAAACACATCAGTATAACATGTGGAGGCTATAAAGATGTCAGTCAAGACATATTCTTACAAGACCTGCTGAATTCATGTCTGGACTATGTATATCAACTTCATGTCTCAGATGATACAATGGATTACTAGCTGAAGATCCGTCTAAGTATGTTTCACGAGTATTTCAATTTAAGAAAGTCGAGTTAAGCATCACGCTAAATCCCCGAGGATCACCCAGGTTATAGTCGATATTATAAGAGAAAGTGGTAGGGTACATACAAATAGAGGCCTAATCACATACCGTCGTCTGAGAAATGAAGTTCAATATGGGGTTCGAAAGGTGAAGAAAAACTTTAGGAAATTAGTAATCGTTAAAACAAACTACAAACTTTAAAGGTAAATGGAAAGCAATTAATACCTTGACAAACAAACACAATTCATCATATTAATTACCATAACATGATAGTATATGTGACAAATTTAATAGTTTTCACTGACATAGATTAGTTGAAGGCTGCAATACAAGATGCTCCTCATGATCTATCTGTATTTGATCACTTTATGAGAATACATGCGCTAGAGATGTTTGTAATAACATACCGCTAATGATGGTCACTGAATGTATTTACTCATCTCAGTAACCCAAACAAACAGAACAAAAAACAGCTCGTCTGGTTTACATGCAATCGGGCAATCAGTTGTTTCTATGCGTTGCACCAGTGATCTGAGTGACACTAAACTTCATTATAATCATTGCTTTTCCAAAGGCCACGTTATATCATAATTATAATTCTCAGAGTGTATCGTCATCTAAAATTGATTCATTGGTCGATGGTCTTCTGAGCAATTATAAGTCAATTTCCTTATCATCATCGCTATCTAAACACTAGAAAGGCAACATTAGAACATTTAATTCAGAACGAATGAAGTCGAAGTCAACGAGGCGTTCGTTAAAATATTCTTGTCATAAGGCCCTAATAAATATGATATAAACCTGGCATCTAAATATTAACAACAATACTCTATGCGGGGCGATGTTTAAAGACTTTTGAAAACCATTCGATATGATAGGCATACTATTCTTCTTCTTCTTCTGCTGCTTCTGCTTCTGCTTCTGCTTCTTCTTCTTCTTCTTCTTCTTCTTCTTCTTCTTCTTCTTCTTCTTCTTCTTCTTCTTCTTCTTCTTCTTCTTCTTCTTCTTCTTCTTCTTCTTCTTCTTCTTCTTCTTCTTCTTCTTCTTCTTCTTCTTCTTCTTCTTCTTCTTCTTCTTCTTCTTCTTCTTCTTCTTCTTCTTCTTCTTCTTCTTCTTCTTCTTCTTCTTCTTCTTCTTCTTCTTCTTCTTCTTCTTCTTCTTCTTCTTCTTCTTCTTCTTCTTCTTCTTCTTCTTCTTCTTCTTCTTCTTCTTCTTCTTCTTCTTCTTCTTCTTCTTCTTCAGCGTTCCGAGCCATTGAGGTTCTTTGCTGCAGATACAATTCGTCTCCATTCGTCTCTCTGGTTGACCTTCTCTTGCCATACTATGTTCATTTTAAATAAAAATAAAAACTAGAAACAAAGAAAGTGAGCTTTCAGGTTCTCTATTTGGATCTAAAATCTGCACATTTTGTAAACAGAAGAAAAAACCCATAGCAATATACTGTTTGTGAATTCTGAGTTTAAATTCTCTAAGGGAATGCATTGTTTTCAATGTCCACATTGTATTAATTAAATGAGTTATTCTTATTGCTGTTGCTGTTGTTTGTTGTTGTTGATGTTTGTTATTGTTTGTTGATGTTGATTTAAATACTGTTCAATTGTCTACCATTGGTAGCTCAAAGCCATTCTGTTGAAGTTTCAGGCCTCTACTGTCGTCCCCTTCGAATCGTAGAGCAGCACGCACATTAGAGGAAGTACAGTAAAATGGTCGCAATTCTGAGATAGGAAGGATATACTTTCAGTAGAGGTATACTAGAGTAGAGATATACTATTCGCGGTAGAGGCAGGTGCAAGAAGTCTAATCTACACCTCATTGTACGACGTGCTTAAGCAGCCAGGCATAAAAGAACAAGCGAGGACTTTGGCACAAAAACAACGGTGTGATACAGGAGAAGGGGACCTCATGTTGGCCCTGGAGCAATGGGATTGTTGAGTGAGTACATCACTGCAGTAATCTGGTTCACGTTCCTGTCCGCAATTCGAAGTTTATAGTGTTAAGATCTAAATCGAAGCCAGCGAGCAATCTCTCATTAAGATCTGCCTTTTACTGCCGAGTGGTCGATTCCGTAGGCATCCCTTAAAATTAGTGCAGTGCACCTGAGAACGGGACTCTGCAATGTAATGGAAACACCACGTTGTAGCAATCACCGAGTTTAAAGAATGTCAGCCCAAGCCCAACACCAGGCAATGTTGTTTGTGGTAATGTAAGTCGTCATGCAAGAACCGCGCTCAGCAGCATAGACTGTGCGCGGGTTATGGTTCCTTGAGCAATGAACGGGTTACGAAAAAGACAACATAACGGCAACGACGTCTACTGGTGCATAGCGAACCACCAATGCGAAGGCGAATAGGGGGACGAACGGTAGGGGGAGGAGCTAGTTTCGCACAGCCGAAGGTACTATAGTATGTCCACATTTGTTTGCCGCAATATAAACATCCATATCTAAGTAACCAACTGAGGGAAAATTATGAGATTTAGTATATAACCTTATCATTATGTCCACCCAACAAAAAAATCTTTGTTCTGGATATTTTACAGCAGATTTCAAAGTTTGTTTATATGCGGTATATAATTTACGACTTAGAGATTACGTCCATCATTTTAACAGTATTACACAGCTTCACCAAGACACATCCCCGGATTTTTAAAAATTTCCTCCTGATTTTTGTTTTGAAACAAACAGCGCGAAGTTAAATCGGATTGTTCAGAGGTGTCTCCAAATGGGGGTTCTTTCAAGAAACGTGATTATATAAATAAACTAGCTGACAAGGCACGGCTTCTGGCGGGGATCTATCTATCTATCTATCTATCTATCTATCTATCTATCTATCTATCTATCTATCTATCTATCTATCTATCTATCTATCTATCTATCTATCTATCTATCTATCTATCTATCTATCTATCTATCTATCTATCTATCTATCTATCTATCTATCTATCTATCTATCTATCTATCTATCTATCTATCTATCTATCCATCCATCCATCCATCCATCCATCCATCCATCCATCCATCCATCCATCCATCCATCCATCCATCCATCCATCCACCCACCCACCTACCGATCGACCGACCCACCGGCCGACGTACCTACCTACCTACCTCCCTCCTACATACCTACCTACCTACCTACCTACCTACCGAGTGTGTGTGTGTGTGTTTTTTTTTTGCCTCAATATAAAAGAGACACTGACAACTATTTTCTTAGTGCAAAACAAGTAATCATGTTCCGTCTCTGAACGGTAAACAGCAGATTAGACAGTCTTTCACGAAGACTCAAAGCGGGTCTGTCACCCATGTGTACGTGGGAACAAACAGACAGCTGAACAGATCCTTAAAAATGGAAACATGATGGCTAAATTGCGGTATCATTTCTTGTCACTCCATACGCACATTAACGCACAGCTATTTAGAAGCTTTCACGAACTCGATATAAAAAGCTAACATGATTACTTGTGTACACTTTATTAACCAGCAGCTGAAGAAACAAGAAGGAAATGAAAAATAAGGTAAGAAATATATTCCTTCTACTTTCCTGTTAATTTACAAATTATTTACCCCGTGCCTCTGTAAATTCTCTGTCTTTACTAATATTACACATTGCACCCCTCTCGGGATTCTCCGTGGTGAAGTGGTCAAGCCGTCTGACTCGGGCTCCGAAGGTTGTATGTTCGATTCCGGGCCGCGTCCTTCATTTCAAGAGTGCATTTTTTCAGAGACTCCCGAGGGTCGTCGCTGGAGCTACGGAGTTCGTGCTTTGTGCGACGCTTTCCGCGCTGCGGAAAGAAACTGAGCCATATGGGATAAAAACCCGGTGCAATGCAGCCGACCCTGTCGACTGTAAGCTACTTCTTTCATTGCACCCACTCCCATACGAATCCGGATACGCCTTTGTGTGTCATCAGAATTGGCAGGTCTCCCATTACTGTAAAGATAACTTTGTTAGCGAGAAATCACTAGTTGTTCAGCAAAACATCAAAGGAATGTCGCCGCTTTCAATGATTTAAGTTTTTTTTTGGCCTATCAAAGACATATTCCTTGGGTGGGGGTAAATATAAGACGGCTGGAAAAATTTCATAACGATGCAACAGACAGTTTTCAAAATAATTGATCGTGAATGAAGGCATTCAAATCGAGACATATTATAGGATCTGTGGAGGACATGAAATATCGGATGAACGATGTTGTCCTCATCGAGAGCAGAGTGGTTCGGGAGCAGGCACAAACAGCATGTGTGGGACAAGTGGAATATTAATCGAACGTCTCGAAACTGGGTACGAATGACTAGCAGGTGACAGACATCCCAAATCATGACTCCGGTGAGCCTTTCCCCCCTCAGAGTGTCATAAAGGTAACGAACCGAGACATTCCGGAAAGGGGAAATACATCTGACGTTGTGCTAGATCCAAAGCGGAGTTTTTATCATCACTGTATTTCATATAGCTTCCTTTTAACATACATGTAAACACTCACACATGTATTCTGGCCCTACGATTCATATATTATTTTTCCATGATAATAAAAGAAATGCGGTCATCTGTAACAACTGTGGACATTCCATTAGAGTTTTATCTAAATGTTTAAATAGAAAAGCTGGTAAAGTTGGCGCGTGTTCATCCAGAACTGAATTCATTAAAACATCATATCAGTTCGTGCGTTACCTTCTTCCGGGTTCTTAAATATCAGCTCTGGGACATAGTCGTCACGAAATGTGATGAATTCATTACCCTAAATTATGTCATATTCGCTAAGTTCATTGTCGGGGATATACAAAGGCAAAATCCGATGGCTGTGGTAGTGTGAAAGGGTTGAATGTTATGTCAGCCCAGCAAAATGTCTGCTTCAGTGCATTTATAACTAAACAAAATGGCGGTTTTGTGACATCGTGAATGGACGGGATTCAATCAGCCGTGAGTGAAGTCACGATTAACTGACAACGGTACGAAAAACGCATGTGTCGGGAACACTTCTCACCTAGTGACAAGTACGTTAGGTCAAATATACATATAGAGGAAGGTACAATTGAGTGCTGGTTTAGCGAAAGAAGGTTAGAGTTTACCATCGAGTGAATGTTTCTGTAGTCCACTGTGAGCAGTGTTTGATCTGCAGCCAGCAGTTTGCAAGCTTGAGCCGCTTTTATTAACCAGCGAATGTGCTACCAATACTTCAGCGTGGTGTATGAGTCATGAAACTGATATTCTCCAGAAGTGAGAATCATGCTCAATTAGTATTAACATATCATTGATGAGTCGATATAATTGATGACACCAAATTGGAGATAGTAGGTCATTTTACATATCTAGCATCAAAGGTAAATAGCAAATTATCCCTAGATCAGGAAATCAACATCAGGATTGGTAAGGGAGCAACAACGTGGACAGGTGAACAAAAAGAGCCTGGGAAAACAGGAAGCTTACTGCCAAGACACAAATTCCTGGTCTATCAAGCCTGTGTCCTTAGTATAACTAGGCTACAAACAATGATGTACAGACCAAATGGAACCAAAAGAAGAGGCCGACAATTTAAACGATGGACAGGGGGAATACCAGACTCCATGGATATCTTGGAATATAAATCCCATAAACGGACACTCTCCAGCTGTGTATGCTTCTCATCGATACCACAAGGTGCAAGAGGAACCAAATGAGATGAGATGAGATTAGATAGTATTAGTATCAAGAACACAAACTGAATCTAAGAAACTAATAAGGTCAGTGTAAGAGGAAAGCGAACAACAAAATTCACGAGAAAACATCTAATGGAAGTGGAAATGTGGTTTCTGGTGAAAATGCAAAATATACCATGGAAGACAGAAAACATCACAAGAAGCAAATGAAAACTGGAAACTGATGCGAGTAATTAGACGTAGACAGTCAAGATTAAATAAGCGCCTAATGGATAGAATATACATGGAGAAAACCTGTGACTAGTATAACTAAAGAAGCGTTAGAATGTAACCACGGATCAAAAGAAATATAGGAAGACATAAAAACTTACGTAGAAGAGAAAAAGTAATGTACAATATGGGATGGACATGAACAGGGCATAGGATTGTTTCTTCTTCTTTTGTTTGCTTTAAATATGTCTATATCTGCACTGTGGTCTCTTTATATGAACTTTACTCTCTTTGTTTAGTTCACATGGGATAGCAAAAGAGGGGAAGAGTGGGGCGATTGGAGTGAATTGTCCCATTGGGGGATAGCAGTGATGATAGCGCAACGTTCTTGCAATTGATCTACGCATACATTAAAGAGTTAGTTGCGTGTCCTTTATAGGCACTTCAGTCAACACCCGCATGTGATTACTGTTTGTGATTTACCTGACCTTACAAAACACAGAAATCAACACGAAGCAATCTGCTTTGATATCGCCCGCAGCAGATTTACAACACTCGACTGACTATGTCGGAGGAATTAATACTAGGATTTATTATGCCCTATGCCAAAAAAGCCGACATATATGCATTAATAACCTGTTTTGAATACAATTCTGGCTGCCTTTTACAACCACGTATATTTGTTATACACAATAGTGCCATTGTAAACAGTTACAAATACACTTTTTTTTTCCTGCAGGCTTTAAGGATGCGAGGACTGGCTCTATTTTGCCCAGTTGGCTTCTTGTTTATGGGGCTCTTTAGAGAACAGGAATTGTTCGTATGAGATTACGAGTACATACATCTAGATTCCACTTCCTGGTTTATTCACGCATCGCTTGGCGTCTGTGTGATGTGACGATTCTCGACCAACAAACCAACCTATCAACGAACCAATCAGTCAACCATCCAATCAACCAATCAACCAGCTAACCAATCAAACCAACCAGTTAATAAACAAACCAATCAACCAACTAATTAAATCAACAACCTAATAAACAAACCAACCATCTAATCAACAAACCAACCAGCTAACCAACAATATAAAAAACAAACCAACCAATGGAATAATAAATCAATCAATCAACAATCAAATCAAACAAACAAACTCTTAACCAATCAACCAACAAACCAACCAGTCACCAAGTCAAACAAACAATCAACTAATCATCCAATAAACCAAATAGCCACCTAACCAATCAACCAGAAAACCAATCAATAAACAAATCGACCAACAAACAAACCAACAATTCGACCATTAAACAAAACAGAATACTAACCAACCAACCAACCACCAACCAACCAACCAACCAATAAACGAATAAGCAAACCAACCAATCAACGAATAAGCAAACCAACCAATCAACGAATAAGCAAACCAACCAATCAACGAATAAGCAAGCCAACCAGTCAACCAACAAGCAAACAACCAATCAACCAACAAATACACCAACCAATCAATCAACAAATAAACCATTTAACAAACCAACAAATTATGCAACTAACTAACCAACCAGTCATCCACTAAAACAAACAACCACCTAATCAACCAACAAACCAGACAACCCAACATCCAATCAACCAACCAATCAATCAACCAACCTGTCACCAACTGGCTTGGGGTAGCTCCCGGTTGGGCAACCACTCAGCCAAAATCATTTTCTCCTACTGGTGGTTAGTTCTGGATGCAGTTTGAGATCCCCTAACTCTGTCAGAAGGGACTAATTACCACTCCAGATCCCAGAGAGAAAACGTGGAACAAATGTCTGTTATGCTGATTTAAGACACTGTCCCTGATACTCAAGAAAACAGCCAAGAAGTGGCTCGTTGAAGCTATAATATATCTATATAGTTTTGGCTGTACTTGGTATCACCAGAAGTGAGAAAGGAGGAGTTAAGACATGCAACGTAATCTGGTTACTTATGACTGCATAGGCAAGATATCTCCCGGACATAGATTCCCACTTCTGGACAATATGTGTGAACCTCCACTAAATGATACAAAATGTGTGTACTTGATTACGCTACACAAACATTTATAAACATTTAGAATTATACGGACAAATTGAGTTTTAAAATACAACAACTGTGTTTATTATTTCTAGTCTTGATGATCATATGATGATGATGATTATATTATGGTATACGTAACTTAAGAGGTCACATAGGTCATGCTTCCCCCAGTGAGACGCAGTTCACTGTCAGATTGAAGGAGTCCAAAGTGGTCCCTTCACAAGGCTCAGTCACTTCCGGATATGAGTTGACTGTCCATTGCCCCTAAGAGATCTGGAATGAAACGAACGGAGATGGGTAGTATCTACGTCTACACATCTCAAACACATATGTCTATACATTCATATAAACATACATTCAAGTCAAAATATATGATGGTATGATGATATATATGATGGCATGTTACATAAACATATATCAGTTCTAATATATATATATATATATATATATATATATATATATATATATATATATATATATATATATATATATATATATATATATATATATATATATATATATATATATATTCATAAAACCATTTAGAACATCTATAGCTCAAAACATACATCATCACATACATTTATGTAATGGGGTGTTTCCCATATAAGTTCACCTCACTTACACTCTCCCTTTCTGATTCATTCATACTGTCTTGTCGGAAGGACTGGTCGCACAGTCCTGTCGAACATTAAATGCCTTCCCTGAATCTGTCTGGGATATTGAATGTCCTAAGTCATGTCTGTCCTCATGCAGACATCATGCAGACAAGGTGAACTGGTGCCATTCCTCAAACCAAGTGGTTTCCCCACAATCTTGGTAGGCACTCGTGTTGGTCCAAATAATCAATGTTAATTGGACGCTATCAAGAGACTGGTAGCTCTCAGGAATTTATCCTAAGTAGTCAGTCTCCCCAATGTTTAACATCATACAGGATGAATCTACATGTATCTCCTGTACATGCATAAGCCACACGCTCATGTAGCTTGGATAATGGATTTCTCCAAATTATCACATACAAAAAATCAGACAACCAAGTGGTGAATGAAAGAAGAAAATAGTTCTCAGTGAAATTGTAAAGCTAGAACTGGAACATTAAGTACAAAGAAAATCCACCAGTGTAAAGTTTGGGAGAATATGTAGAAACAGGAAACTACACAAGCCTTCAGACTAGCAGACAAACTAATGGTATTACCTGGGTTTTATAGCTAGGAAATTCCATCATAATACTTCGTACAGAAGTCCAACAGAACGAAATGTTAATATTTCTCCAGTAGGTATCCTAAGAATGCTATTGTGAATTTGCGTCTGAAGTCTTGCTGGCCATGCATGTAGTTTTATTCTCTTCATCCCTGGCTAGTTTTCACGTTGGCTAATTACTATGTCCCATTTTCATTAACTCCGCCTATTTTTCCATGTACGATGACGGGATGGATTAAGTCCCAAACTCTTCTCACCCCTCCTCCTTTCCTGTGAAGGGTAGTTTCATCTGTCAATCAAATTGACCGATGCCCCACCATGGCCTGAAACAATAAAACATGCTTCGCTAGCGATGCAATAGACGTTGCGTCATAACTACATACCAATCTGTGGTTAACACAAGCCTTCCCGGTTGCTGGCAGGAATGTGTCAGCCATGTGTTCCTACTTTGCCGCCCGTATTGCAGTGAGGTGTTAAGCATCTGGTCCTAATTGCTCCTTTGTGGTGGCAATTACAGACGTCCCGGCTCCACAAAGTCTGGACTTTTAAATAGGTGTTAGGCCTGCATTAAATTGCCGTGTTTTCCCCTGAGTAGAACCGCCATGTATCCATGTCGTCCCCAGCCCAGATTTCACACTTTTCCCTCTTTCTCTTCCCTTCTACTGAAAACAATGAGTTTTCAACCTTTGATAGCGCCGCCGACTGGTGCCGTGGTGTCTGGGTTTTACGTTTGATCTGGACATCAAAGCTTTCTCAGACCTAGCATTACAGAAATGATGGGGCGTGCGTGGTCAAAATGTAATTTTCTCTTGTTTTCAATCTCTGTTAGTTTTTCCTTATTCCTTGGTTGGGGACTAGATTATTTTCTGGTGGACAATTATTCTTTTACTTAGAGAATGATAGAATAATTCTTGTGGGCTCTTTAATTCCTTTCAAACTTGTGTAATTCGGATGCTGCCGGGGCTGTCCCGTCACATAGCTCCCCAATTTAAGTAGGTTCAGCAATGAAGCCTATAACAGAGCCTCGGCAGCATTCAAGAATGTATCTAAGTTATCTCCCTTCTAGAACTGCCTCCAAGTCTGGGTTCCCAATATTCCTTGTGGCAGTGGGTTGTTCTATGAGTCAAAAGAAATATCCCATGTCCATCATCCCAGGATAAATCTTGCAAATCTTTGCTCCTGGTGTTGTGTCGGATTTCCGGGCTATTGCTCGGTAATGTCCTGTCCTCTGGAGGTTTTACTTTTTCCCAGCCGGGAAATTGCAAAATGTATAACAAGATTCTCCTGCGCCGCAGAGAGACTGTTATTGTCCACTTCAATTTCTGGCCCTTGTCCTATAAGCAGAGGAAGTGCCATCAGTGTTTTCTTAAAAGAATTGGTCGCAGTAATGTTGCTCCATTTTCTTTTCCTCCGTCGGCCAAAGATCATAAAATCCTTTAATCTCCTCCTTTTGGCAGGAAATTTGCTAAACATCATAATTTTATGATGTGCATTCAACTCATACTTGCCTCTTTCTTGGTAGGGCGTCCGTTTACTCCCTCCTGATTTAAGAGTTTTCTTCCCTTGATAATTCTTTATCCAGGTGAGTTCCTCTTCAACAGAGTTCCATTTTGAATCTGTGTTTGAAAGTATTAGGCTAGTAGCAGTTGTCCAGCTTTGAGAAATCCTGTGGTTCCCCAAGAACTGTGAATTTGTATCACTCCTTGTAGAAGTATACATAAACAGCTGTTCTCCACATCCAACATTGGTTGAAGTGAAAGGTAAACAAGGTCCTGAGTGTTGAGTATACCAACCGCTCCGGGTTTGTTCCGCTGCAGAGTCCATCATTTGTGATCCCCTGTTAGCTTCAGCTGTGTTGATGATAGGTATTACCTTCATCTTGTCCAAAGAAGTATTTTCTTCTTTGTTGGTAGCAAACATGTTTATCGTCCCTGAATCAGAGTCCGTAGTATAATCTACATGAATGCTTTCTTTATCTTGAATTTCCTTTTTGAAAGACTCCAAGATACTGACATCGTAAGAATTCTCCTCCGTGTCTTGATTGTCCTCCATGGCCGGGCTCTCTTGTGCCAAGTCCAATTGAGGTATTCTCTCCCTGGTCTGGTTTTCTTGTGCCAAATCCAATAGAAGTGAATGTTGTGAGGTGTCATTTTCAATGCCATCTCCCACCTGAGATAAGTAATTCATACTGATAATTATTTCATCTTGTGTGGCCACACCGTGAGAAACACTGGAATCCTGTTTTACATCCATTCCAGTCTCAGCTGAATTCATTTCCACTCCTAGTTTCTTTGAACTGAAGGGAATAAAAGAGTCGGGTAAGGTCTCGCCTTCGATCTCTTTAATAGTTTTCCTCAGGTCCTCCTCCTCCTGGATTTTTCTCCTTTGGGAAGTCTTAGGAAGCTCCTGAGATTGCTGGGTTGCCAAGCCAGCTAATCCGCTTTTATTGCGCTGTAAACATTTATCACGTTTGTGACTGTTTATTGTACGCTTGGTACATTTATTCCTATTCCGTTTATTTTTCGGAATTGAGGGGGAAGCATCTGCCTTTCTGTGCCTAAGTTTTTGTTTTTCTGAGCCATGGGGATTTGCAAAGGAATGCATGCCTCTTCTTTGTGACGGTCAGCTTCCCCGCTTTCTATCAGAGTTTCGGCTTGAGTGATTGGCTTTTCCTCAGTCGAGCTGGTAGATTCCTCCACGTTCAGTATTTCAATTTGCTTCTTCTTAATCTCATCTTCTTCAGCTTTGTGACGCATATCTGCTTCTAATTCTGCAAGTCTTTTCATCATCTGTTCATCTTCTTTGTCCCACCAATCCATTTCATCTCTAATAAATAGTTCTAGCTTCTCTCCTACTAAGCCGAGCCTTATGCCCCATCCTCTAGCGGACTCTAAGAAATCTGTGCGTGCATCCATGATCTCTTCTACAGCTTAAACTCAGGTAAGTAATTATATTATTACCCTACAGAGAGCTAGTCAGATTTATAGCTAGAGCAGGATAGTGACAAGAGGAACTGACACTGCTATGAGAATGATAGTAGTGAATTTGAGTGAGAAAGTTGATGCAAAGCAGTCTGTCATACACTGAAGTAATTATGCATTATCAAATTATTCATGATTAAATCAAATGATAAAGCATGTAATCAAAAATCATCAAGTAAATCATCAATAAACTAATTAATATCACTAATTAATGTGATTATTAATTCTACAGTGGTGAATGATGTAAATTAACTCATATGATATTATCCATTATTAACTTTTTAACAAGTTATTTAAATTCTACAGACTTCCCTAGAAACAAATTCCTAAGTTAATACTTAGCAAATGTAATGGGTGAAGAATGAAAGAATGGTTTATAAACATCAATAGTCTAGAATTTATTCTCTGATTCTATCATGGATGAGAAGTCCTAATGTGTCAAAATCTTGCCTACAATCAAGCAAGCTATTACATTAGAAATAAATTATAACTAACTAATGCTGCTAAGAATGTAAGTGAGAATGACCTAGGTTCTATCCATGGGCAAGACCGGAATAATACCAGACTAACAGATTTGAAATAGGTTCGTTCCTTGGAAGCGAACCAGAGTGTTCTAGGGTTTACTCCCGGATTCTATAGCGGACGAGCAGACCAATATGTCACCAACTGGCTTGGGGTAGCTCCCGGTTGGGCAACCACTCAGCCAAAATCATTTTCTCCTACTGGTGGTTAGTTCTGGATGCAGTTTGAGATCCCCTAACTCTGTCAGAAGGGACTAATTACCACTCCAGATCCCAGAGAGAAAACGTGGAACAAATGTCTGTTATGCTGATTTAAGACACTGTCCCTGATACTCAAGAAAACAGCCAAGAAGTGGCTCGTTGAAGATAGAATATATCTATATAGTTTTGGCTGTACTTGGTATCACCAGAAGTGAGAAAGGAGGAGTTAAGACATGCAACGTAATCTGGTTACTTATGACTGCATAGGCAAGATACCTCCCGGACATAGATTCCCACTTCTGGACAATATGTGTGAACCCCCACTAAATGATACAAAATGTGTGTACTTGATTACGCTACACAAACATTTATAAACATTTAGAATTATACGGGCAAATTTAGTTTTAAAATACAACAACTGTGTTTATTATTTCTAGTCTTGATGATCATATGATGATGATGATTATATTATGGTATACGTAACTTAAGAGGTCACATAGGTCATGCTTCCCCCAGTGAGACGCAGTTCACTGTCAGATTGAAGGAGTCCAAAGTGGTCCCTTCACAAGGCTAAGTCACTTCCGGATATGGGTTGTTGACTGTCCATTGCTCCTAAGAGATCTGGAATGAAACGAACGGAGATGGGTAGTATCTACGTCTACACATCTCAAACACATATGTCTATACATTCATATAAACATACATTCAAGTCATAATATATGATGGTATGATGATATATGATGGCATGTTACATAAACATATATCAGTTCTATATATATATATATATATATATATATATATATATATATATATATATATATATATATATATATATATATATATATATATATATATATATATATATTAATAAAACCTATTTAGAACATCTATAGCTCTAAACATACATCATCACATACATTTATGTAATGGGGTGTTTCCCATATAAGTTCACCTCACTTACACTCTCCCTTTCTGATTCATTCATACTGTCTTGTCGGAAGGACTGGTCGCACAGTCCTGTCGAACATTAAATGCCTTCCCTGAATCTGTCTGGGATATTGAATGTCCTAAGTCATGTCTGTCCTCATGCAGACATCATGCAGACAAGGTGAACTGGTGCCATTCCTCAAACCAAGTGGTTTCCCCACAATCTTGGTAGGCACTCGTGTTGGTCCAAATAATCAATGTTAATTGGACGCTATCAAGAGACTGGTAGCTCTCAGGAATTTATCCTAAGTAGTCAGTCTCCCCAATGTTTAACATCATACAGGATGAATCTAAATGTATCTCCTGTACATGCATAAGCCACACGCTCATGTAGCTTGGATAATGGATTTCTCCAAATTATCACATACAACAAATCAGACAACCAAGTGGTGAATGAAAGAAGAAAATAGTTCTCAGTGAAATTGTAAAGCTAGAACTGGAACATTAAGTACAAAGAAAATCCACCAGTGTAAAGTTTGGGAGAATATGTAGAAACAGGAAACTACACAAGCCTTCAGACTAGCAGACAAACTAATCAGATAATGGTATTACCTGGGTTTATAGCTAGGAAATTCCATTCATAATACTTCGTACAGAAGTCCAACAGAACGAAATGTTAATATTTCTCCAGTAGGTATCCTAAGAATGCTATTGTGAATTTGCGTCTGAAGTCTTGCTGGCCATGCATGTAGTTTTATTCTCTTCATCCCTGGCTAGTTTTCACGTTGGCTAATTACTATGTCCCATTTTCATTAACTCCGCCTATTTTTCCATGTACGATGACGGGATGGATTAAGTCCCAAACTCTTCTCACCCCTCCTCCTTTCCTGTGAAGGGTAGTTTCATCTGTCAATCAAATTGACCGATGCCCCACCATGGCCTGAAACAATAAAACATGCTTCGCTAGCGATGCAATAGACGTTGCGTCATAACTACATACCAATCTGTGGTTAACACAAGCCTTCCCGGTTGCTGGCAGGAATGTGTCAGCCATGTGTTCCTACTTTGCCGCCCGTATTGCAGTGAGGTGTTAAGCATCTGGTCCTAATTGCTCCTTTGTGGTGGCAATTACAGACGTCCCGGCTCCACAAAGTCTGGACTTTTAGATAGGTGTTAGGCCTGCATTAAATTGCCGTGTTTTCCCCTGAGTAGAACCGCCATGTAATCCATGTCGTCCCCAGCCCGGATTTCACACTTTTCCCTCTTTCTCTTCCCTTCTACTGAAAACAATGAGTTTTCAACCTTTGATAGCGCCGCCGACTGGTGCCGTGGTGTCTGGGTTTTACGTTTGATCTGGACATCAAAGCTTTCTCAGACCTAGCATTACAGAAATGATGGGGCGTGCGTGGTCAAAATGTAATTTTCTCTTGTTTTCAATCTCTGTTAGTTTTTCCTTATTCCTTGGTTGGGGACTAGATTATTTTCTGGTGGACAATTATTCTTTTACTTAGAGAATGATAGAATAATTCTTGTGGGCTCTTTAATTCCTTTCAAACTTGTGTAATTCGGATGCTGCCGGGGCTGTCCCGTCACACAACCAATCAATCAACAAACCAACCAGCTAAACTACAAACAAATTAATCTATCAACAAACGAGCCAATAAGTCAATAAAATAACAAACAATCAAATCAACCAATTATGAACTCGAGCTAGCAGAATGGGAGAGGAAAGAAGAAAGCAGAGCACTCGAAATGGACAAGAGGCACGAAAGAATCAACAGGGAGAGGAAAGAGATATTGCGCAAACAAGAAATTGAAACCGCCGAGAAGCTCCTACATAAAATACACAAAAAAGAAGGCAAAAAAAAAACACACCAAAAAACAAAAAACAAATAAAAAGTCCGTTTAAGGACTGCAACCTTCCACGCTAGAGGAACCAGCAACCTTCAACAACAACAACAAACACCACCAGAGGAGACGGGTCCTTCTAAGGACTGCAGCCAGTCAAGTCAGACGAGCCAGGAACTTGCACCAATAAGAAAACCACAATAGGAGACGGGCACAAAGAATAGCCGCCGACCAACCCCCAGCTGACGTCACAGACACAAACCAACACAACCAGTCCGAGAAAGACTCACTCGTAAGAGAGCACAAGACAAGAATTAGGGTGAATAAACCCACAAAAACCACGGACCTCAACAATAACCACAGCTGAAGAGGCAGGTTGAACGAGGCCGAATTTGGAATTTTTGTTTTGAAAATTGGAATTGGAATTGGAACTTACACCCGTCTAGATTTCAAATCTTGGCATATTCACTCATCAATAGGCTTCTTCGTGGTAAGCGCAGCTCTCTGGTTCAGCGGCTGAATGGGTCTAAAATCATTCACTAGACGGTCATGAGCTTCAATGTACAGAGCTCGGAACTTCTTCATCAGTGGTCAAGTGACACAGAATACATTGTTACGAGGAGCAATCATCTGGAGAAATTGAGTAGCGGCTAGCAAAATTGACGGAGAACAACAAGATACATACATTATCATCATCATGTGTCTTGCCATCTGGCATAGGCAGCCATGTATCTCCTCAGATTCCGGTTCTTTATGTTTTGGATCAACTCTGCGGATGATATTCTTCCATGCCGTCCTCTGAGTCAATCCTGTATCATCTCTCGCCATCTGCTTTTGCCTCTATTCCTGCTGCTTGCCTTTGGCTGTGAATTCCAGCGTGAAGTCCTGTATGTCGGATGAAGACATTCTGTTATCCAACATCAGATGATGTCATACCGGACTGAGGTTTGCGTGAGTATCTGTTGTTCCATGTCTGGCTTATTGGTGTGCAGACCTGGTGGTTCCTCGTTTTGCAGGCAGATACTTTCCGACTTCAGAAGAACCAGCAATCCTACTACGTTAGCCAGGACCCCGAAGGGACCTGTTGCCTAGGACACACGGCTAGGACGTGTTAGTAGGTTTTGACCAGTATAGAACCCGGCCCTGGTGCTTTGGAAACACCTCTGCGTTCCTCTATTCCTACTGATTTTTCCAGTTGTCACGATGTTCTCCAATGCTGCTCATCACGTGTTCAAAGAAAGCTGTTTGTCTCTTTCTTATGATTATCTCTAACTTTTCATGTTTCATTAGTCTCTTCCAGGCAATCGTTGTTAGTTACTCTTGTTGTCCACGGTATTCGCTACATTCTGCTCAGGAAACATACATCCTTCGTCTCTAAGTGATTCCTGATTTGTTCATAAATGTGCATACCTGGATGGCCTGGCGTCTTGGCAAAATGGGGACAAGAACACAGACCTGATCCAAGATACTTGTGCTCGAGTGAGATGTCGAATTATGACCGCTCACGCGTATCGGCACAGCACATGACAATTGTGACGACCAATTAACTAATGCATGGCTGTTCAGTTTAATTTCTCTGTAAGTGCTTCAGTCCCCTCCCATAGATCACAATTAATGAAAGGGTTGGGGGTGTGTAGTGGGGATGTTAAAGAGGGGAGGGGGTCCTTACTACAGTACACGAACTCCGTTGCTCTGCCTAGGCTCCAAATGTATCTATGTACAGAATGCGTGGGCATTCACGGCTCTTTCAGTGGCCTGAACCATTCAAGAAGCCAGTGGTACTCTGTGACCACGAGCAGTATGACGATAGAGTTGATGGTGGTGGCATGTGCTGTCATGTGCCTGGAATCAAGGAACTATACCAAGGTGTGTGTACTAAGTGATTCAATGAGCATGATCCGAAAGGTGGAGGCGGGTTCTGTACGTAGTCAGTGGACAGAATCGCTGCGAAAATTGGTTGTCCGTGATAATTTAGTGTAGTTGTGAATTTGTATTCTCTTGTATTATTGCTTAATTGTGCTTAATTTACACTTAATGCATGGGTTATGTGTCAGGCAAGTGTCAACACTGGCTCAGCAAATCAAGAATCCGCCTTGGGTACTTAAACATTTGCCACCTGTTTAATAAGCTGAAAGAGTTATTAACAGCCCTTATTCTTAAACAAAATTTTCATTTGTTTGGCCTTAGTGAAAGTAGACTAAATGAAAAACATTTCACATCAATATAAAAGGGTATACATTTTTAAAAGAGACCCTTTCGGGAAGCAAGAGACAGATCTAGCAGTCTATGTTTCTAATTTACTAAATGTGCACCGTAGGCAAGACTTTGAAACTAGGGAGATAGAATGTATTTGGTTGGAACTAAAACTTCAGAACTGCACACCTCTGATAATTGGCTATCTCTATCGAAATCCTAGCACTGGACACGTCTCGTACGAGAACGTCACTACCATGATGAATGTGGTGTTTACTACAGGGAAAGAAATCATGCTACTTGGTGACTTTAACATTGACACCAACAAAGCCAACATAACATAGGGAAATAAAATTTCATTATACAGTGTCCAACAAATAGTAAAAAAGCTACTAGAACAACTAAATCATCTTCAACACTTATAGATTACATTTATGTAACTCGGTCAGACAATGTAATAGCATGTACCGTACACAAATGTGCAATGAGCGATCACTACCCAATATGCTGCACATGGTCTAATAAAGGATTTAAAACCCCAAACATAAATACATAAGTGTACAATATAAAAGTTACAAACATTTAAATTAAAATGCATTTTTACAGGACTTGCTCAGGTCACCTCCTAGACATTATTTATCACCTTCCTAATCCAGAGGAAGCTCTGGAATTCTGGATGAAGACCTGTATTAATGTGTTTGATAGACATGTGCCAGTCAAGGAAGTTCGAGTAAAACATCACATCAAACGGCCGTGGATCACACGGGATATTCTTGAAAGTATTAGAGATAGAGATAAAGCACATAAAAAGAGGGTCCTCAACATATACATAACTCTTAGAAACAAAGTGCAATATATCATATGAAAAAAAACAGAAAAATTATTTCAGAACTTAGTAATGGACAGAACAAATAATAAGGATATATGGAAGGCAATTAACACCGTGACAAACAAATATAACTCTTCCAAGTCACTACCATCAAATTATTTGATGGTAGTGAATTTGAAGAGTTGTATTCGTTTGTTAAGGTGTTAATTGCCTTCCATATGACCAATTCAGTAACTTTTTTTTTTTCAACCTGACATAGAACAACTGAAGGCTTCAATACCAAATTCTCCTTACAACTTATCTTTACTGTCATCATTTTGGGAGAATAGATGCTACCAGAATACTCCTCCCGATATACCACTAATAACCACCACTGAAGTATTTACCTACCTCAGTAACCTAAGAAATAATAACTCGTCAGGGTTAGATGACATCAACAAACGGATTCTCCGTTGTGCTGCGCCAGTGAGCTTTGTGTCACTAACATATGAATATAATCAGTGTGACGCCAAAGGTCACTTTTCATCAGCTCTCAAAATCGCTAAAGTGTATGTATCCTCTTCTCAAATCTGGCTCATTGGACGATGGTCTCCTGAATAATTATAGGCCTATTTCCTTACTATCATCACTATCTAGACCACTAGAAAAGCGCATTCATAAAGCAAACTTACAGTATTTAATTCACTCAAAGATTCATTTGAGGTGAGTAAAATAAGGCGCGACAAGCGCAGAAACATTCAGAGCCGGAATAAAAGCTGGGAACAGACACCTAGTGGAAGTTTGTTGTGGAAAAGGCCTGGGTGGATAAGCGTAGTGCTGTAAGGAATGGCAAAACATCAAGAAGAACAGAGTTGTCCATCCTAGTACCTGCTGGCACTTGGAAAGAGAGATGCACACAAAAGTAAGCTATTTCTTCTTCTTCTTCTTCTTCTTCTTCTTCTTCTTCTTCTCTTCTTCTTCTTTCTTCTTCTTCTTCTTTCTTCTTCTTCTTCTCTTCTTCTTCTTCTCATTCTTCTTCTAATTCTTTTTCTTCTTCATTCTTCTTCTTCTCTTCTTCTTCTTCTTCTTCTTCTTATTCTTCTTCTTCTTCTTCTTCTTCTTCTTCTCTTCTTCTTCTTCTTCTTCTTCTTCTTCTTCTTCTTCTTCTTCTTCTTCTTCTTCTTCCTCGTCTTCTTCTTCTTCTTCTTCTTCTTCTTCTTCTTCTTCTTCTTCTTCTTCTTCTTCTTCTTCTTCTTCTTCTTCTTCTTCTTCTTCTTCTTCTTCTTCTTCTTCTTCTTCTTTTGTTCGCTTGAAATAAGTCTACAACTGCAATGTTGCCTCTTGTATGGATCTAACTAATTTTTTTTTTTAGTTCACTCAGTGGTCCATAGAGTTTATCTTCCACTGTTGTCTCTCTAGGCCAGAAGGTTTGCCGGGATATGTTGTAGTTTGGGCAGTCCAGGAGTATGTGCTCTGCTGTCTGCGACGCCAAACCACATGTACACTTGGCTGAGACACCAATCTTGAATTTTGTAAACATGTGGTTGCGTAATCTATTGCGTCCTGTTCTGAGGCGCAGAAGAATGACCTGTTCTGGTCTGTCCATAACGTGGTAGTCGTCTTGAGAAGGTTTTAGTGGCCTTGTGACTGATTTGATCAGTCTTTTCTTTTGGTAATATGTAATGGGAACATCAGGCTGTTCTTCTTTTGCTCCTTCCTTAGCTAATCGATCAGCTCTGTCATTTCCGGGTACTCTACAGTATGGTATCCACTGTAAGGTGACCTTATGCTTACTGCTAAGTTCAGAAAATGTCCTTGGAACTGGCAATTTCCCAGACAGGAGCGCCTCTAGTACTGATTTTGCGTCTGTCAATAGTACAACAAGTTGTGTACCATGGCTTGTATTTAGTCATTTCTCTGTTACTATCTTGTGATGGCGGCGGTTATTTTAAAAATAAAACCGATTAAGGTGGTTAAAAGTTAAAAAGGGGCAGAGATATGTCAAAGATTAAGCACTGATAAGTCACTGAAATTGTTCTGGCGACTACATAAAAGTATGAATGGGGAGGTCAAGAATAAGAGTATTCTTGACTTTCAAGGTGCCGACCTCATCTGGCAGAGAACTGATGAGAACAAGGGCAAAGCCCTCTTCGAAAGCTATCTAGAGCAGAGCAATCAGACAGACATGAGAGGCCGCAATCTTGCCAAGGAGGTCACCTCACATAGGTGAAAATATGAACTGGAAACAAATCATCATCATCAAGTGCCGTGCCGGCTGGCGTAGGCGTTCATGGCTCTCCACAGATCTCGGTCTTTGGTGTTCTGGATCAACTCTGCTGATGATATTCCTCCATGCCACCGTCTCAGTCCGTCCAGCATCATTTCTCTTGGTCTGCCTCTGCCTCTCTTCCCCTCGATATTTCCAGTTGTCACGATGTTCTCTAATGCCTCTCTTCTCATCACATGACCAAAGAAAGATGTTTGTCTCTTTCTTATTGTTGTATATAGTGTTCTAGTTTCATTAGCCTCTTTCAGGCAATCGTTGTTAGTTACTCTGGCAGTCCAAGGAATTCGCAATATTCGTCTTAAAAACCACATCTCTGTTGCTTCTAAGTTCTTCCTAATATGTTCATTTACATTCCAAGATTCGCTGCCATACAGCAAAACTGGTTCTATATAGCATTTTAGTACTCTCTTTCTTACATTCATTGATAGCGACTTATTGCATAAGATACTCTTCATTTTCTGAAATGCTGTCTTTGCCTGCCCTATTCTGCTCTTAATCTCCTTTGTACATCTTCCATCTGATGTTATAAGTGCCCCTAGGTATTTAAAATTATCCACTTGGTTGAGAATTTCCCCTTCTATATCTATGTCACATTTTGGCGTCCCCATTTTCTTTGATATCACCATTGTTACTGTTTTCTTGATATTCAAGGACAGTCCTTTATGTGCACTCTCTGTTACTACACTGTCCAACAATTGTTGTAGGTCTGTTGCATTATCCGCTACCAATACTGTGTCATCTGCATAGCGTATATTGTTTATATTATATCCTCCGATTAGTATTCCTGGCTTCTCTTTGATCTCTCTCATTATTACTTCGCTATACAGGGAGAAGAGATCGGGTGACAAGACACACCCCTGTCATACTCCTAGCTTTATCTGTTCGTAACTACCCTCTTTATTTCCCATTTTAATTGCTGCTACTTGGTTCCAGTATATATTCTTTATTATTCTTAAATCTTTCCCATCAATGTTGATATCTTCCAAACATTTAATCAGCTCATCATGTTTTACTTTATCAAATGCCTTAGTATAATCTATGAAGCAGAAATATATGTCTCTTTGTTTCTCTTTTGATCTTTCTATTTTGTTCGTAAAATATATATTGCATTGTTT
>JACEFZ010012632.1:0-198879 GCA_014155875.1 Cepaea nemoralis | reverse complement strand
TCATCCTAGACATGTAGAATGCACAAGGGGTTTTGGTTGCGAATCTGCATGAGTGTACTACATTCCTCAAGCATACGCAACCAGTCACAAAAGGGATTGATAGGCATTTGGAGTATACAGCGTGAAAGACGTGTAAAGGGTTGAAGAGCATTATCCAGAATACTGGCGCACAGAAGTTAGGTTTTCCACTTTCACACATTATTCATAAAATACTCATATTCTTCTCTTTCGTACATCAGGTTTAGCCACAACATTAAAGTATGTTTTAAAGTGGTACCTGTTGTCCAGAGAACAATATATTGAATCTACAAGGGCATTGTTGGGTCCTCACATCACTCTAGCGACCGCTCCTGGTGAAATTCCCGCTCCTACTAATTAGATTTTAAAATATGGCCCAGGGATAGCGTGGGCTCATTATTTATGAACCAATCATAAGACAAGTGCATACCGCCGCCTCCCCCAACTCGTTCTGGAACCTTCGATCTAAGAATAGCCCTTATTTTGGGATGGTCCCTGTTAAGACTCAAAGTATATTTATGAAATGTGTCGGACTGGAAATGGGGATTCTGTTCCATCATGCTACAGCTAGTATGGTGTAATTGTTTGTTATAAGTCTGTGATATGGTTGCTTCTTGCATGTCTCTGTTTGCTTGTCAATTATCAAGTTTTGTTTTACTAACATTTACCATCATGCCACATACTTTATGATGACTTGATAATCTGCAAATTTGGTAGCATATGTATACAACCATTGATTTTAATCACCATCTGATGCTTTTAGCTGCTTCATCCAATGTTCTCCTCCCGATAAGCATCTCATATTTTGGTGACAATGTACCACTTGCCTCATTCCTTTCCTGACTGGACTTGGGCTTTTTATTCCTTCTTTGAGAGCAGTATAATTGATGTCAGATTGAAACATCCACTATTCTTAGCTGAACTTTGACTAAGTTAGCTGCTGCCTTTCACTAGACTTTGCAGTCAACCCCATCCACAAGTTCTGGCCAAAACTTAGACAGTGATAGTCAACTTTACCTACAGTTTGAAACAGAAGAGAGTTGTGAGATGGTCTAACTGGCATTGTTGGGGGATGGAGTATGCAAGTGTGGGTGTGCAAATGTATGGGTGTGTAAGTATATGTGCTTGTTTCCAGTCCTGGGTGGGTGGGGAGATGTGTGTGTGGGTGAGAGATGTGTGGGCGGGGATGTGTATGAGGAATGCATGTGGGGGATGTGTGTGTGTGTGGGGGGAATGTGTTTATGGGTGGAGTTTTGTGTGGGAGGGGAGATGTGTGAGAGGTGGGGGAGGTGTGGGATGTGCAGGTGGATGACGGATGTATGTGATTATGGGGATGTGTGTTTGGCTGGGTGGTTAGTGTGTGTGTGGGTGGGAGGGAGGGTATATGAGAGATGCATGTGTTGATGGGCAGGTGGGTGATGTGTGAGTGGTTGATGGATGAGTATGTGAGTGGGTGGATGTGTGTGAGAGATGAGTGTATGGTTGGGGGAATGTGTGTGTTTGTGGGAAGATGTGTTTGAGCGGCGGATGTGTGTGGGTGGGGTATATGTGGGTGGAGGGGTGTGGGTGGGAGGGGTGTGTTTTTGGGTGTTTATGTGTGGGCAGGTGGGGAGACGTGTTTGTGGGTGGGGATGTGTGTATAGGTGGAGGATGTGTAGTTGAGAGGTGGCGGAAATTGGGTGGGTTAGTGGGTGTAGGTTGGCTGATGTGTGTGTGGGTGGGTGGGGAAAATTGTGAGGATGCAGGATGTATGTATGGATAGGTGCGGGATGTGTGGGTTGACGGGGGGTATGTGATGTGTGTTTTGCTGGGTGGTTGCGGGTGTGTGGGTGGGTGGTGGAGAATATGTGGGTAGATGTGTGAGAGTCGGGTTATGGGATGGGTTGGGGGTGTATGTGTGGGTGGGGAAATTTGTATGGGTGGGGGATCGGTAGGTGTGTGGCGGCATGTATGTTTGCCTGAATCTGTGTGAGTGTGTGGAGGTATGTGTGGGTGGGGAAATTTGTATGGGTGGGGGATCAGTGGGTGTGTGGCGGCATGTATGTTTGCCTGAATCTGTGTGAGTGTGTGGAGGTATGTGTGGGTGGGTGGTGGGGTGTGATGGGTGGGGGATGTGTGGGTGGTTGAGGGATGTGTGGGTGGCTGTGGGGTGTGAGGGTGGATGGGGGATGTGTCTCACAACATTGCAATATTCACTGTTTATGTTTACAACTTTCATTTGACAAGGTTTTTTTCCCATGTGAATGTACCATGCGTAAAATGCATTGTTTATGCTTACAAAATCAATTTGACAATGTTTATTCCCCTTTGAAAATGTAACATGCACATTTGATGAATGAAAGATGAGTGATCGAAAGGGCCAAATGTAAGACGGGCCTGTGTGCCCAATTTGTTACCCTTTTTTTTGTTTGTTCGTTCTTTCGTTCATTCATTCCCCAACATGGAGGATAGGCATTTAAACGGTTAAGGCCTCTGGAGTGTTTGGGCTTGTGGGAACCATAAAAGCTGTTGCAGATCTTCAATAACAGCTCAGGCAGCATTCCACAAGCCTAGAGAAGCAATCATGATACCCCTCCTAAAATCAGGGAAAGATATTTCCATTGCCTCCAGCTACAGACCAGTTAGTCTCACCAGCTATCTCAGCAAACCATTGGAGTGCATCATCAATCACAGACTGCATTGGTACATTGAAAGTGAAAACATCCTTGTGCCACAGCAGGCTGGCTTTAGGCAGTGCTACTCTACGGAACATCAGACAACCTACCTCTCTCAAGAAATTGAGAATGCATTCCTAAGAGAAGAAACTGGTGCTTGCGGCTGGATAGATCTGAAGAAAGCTTTGACGAAGGTCTGATGAAGAAACTGAGAAACTAAAGTCAATGGAAGAATGTACAAATGGCGAAAGGATACTTGCACAACAGAAGAGCCCGAGTACATAAGACACACTCAAGATGCAAGAAAATACTATTTGCATCACGGTGTTCCCCAGGGCAGAGTCTTGTCCACCACACTTTTTCTAATCTTCATCAATGATCTTGTTGTTAATCTACCACACAGAATTAAAGCGGCAATGTACGCTGATGACCTGGTTCTATGGAGCACAAATGAACATGCATCAGTGGCCAACAGATAGCTACAAGAGCTGTAGGTGTATTTGTTACATGGGCAAATCGATGGGTGTCAGCATAAAACATGACAAATGCAGCACCGCTCTGTTTTACCCCCCTCTCCAAAACAAAAGGCAGGGACCCTCCAGATTGCTTTCCTTGCTTTGCATTTGCTGGCTGTGAACTCCAGCATGAAGTCCAGTATGTCGGGTGAAGACATCCTGTTGTCCAACATCAGTGTGGATGTCATACCGGACCTGAGGTTTGGCGTGAGTATCCGTTGTCCCATGTCTGGCTTATTGGTGTGGCAGACTGGTGGTTCCTCACCGTGCAGGCAGATACTCTCTGACTACGGAAGAATCAGCGATTCTACTACGTTAGCCAGGACCCCGAAGGGACCTGTTGCCCAGGACGCATGACTAGGACGTGTTAGTAGGCCTTGACCAGTATAAAACCTGGCCCTGGTTCCTTGGAAACACCTGTGCGTCCCATGTAATTCAATTCTGGTTACGGGTGTCAGGGTTTTACTTGAACATACTCCTGCTCGCATTTCAAGACAGTGGTGAAACAATTACATGCGTTCAATAACTACACTCTCACACACGGCAACGATAGTTTTAACCTGTTTATTCACAAAACGATTCACATGGGCTCTTGGCAACCCGCAACTTGTACAACATCAGTATCACAACATCAGTATCACAGTGTTATAATCATTCATGAGAAATAATACAATATAATAGCATAACATAGCTCTCACACTGTCTCCGCTCAAACACAGCTCGCTTCACAACTCAATCACACCATCAATATTACAATCATATCACAATGCTCACGAAACACAACCACTGCCTTATGTCTGTCCGTCTCGCTGTCCTGAACCCGTCTGACCAACACAGGTACGTTTGGCTAGTTCACGCTGCTCACAGTTTGTGAGACCCGTGCGGTGTGGTGCGCTGACCACGGGCCTTAGCCTGGTTGTAGGTTGATTCGCACTCGGTGACCTTGCTGCAGGACGCCAGGCTATCTGCCCTGTTCTCCTGCTTTGACCTGTCTCCTGTTTATCCCTGTCATACAGGTTATTGGGTCCCTGACACTCTCCCCCTGTCTCCTATGAAAGGGACACCCTTTTATTATGTGAGGATAGTTATACACTGTACGTGTGTAAGGTTTAATTTACTGTCAGGACCCAATGGTGCTGTTTTTTCACACTGATGGATTATATTGCAAGGTGCTTTCTGTCGGGACATGATGCATGATCTATAATTAATTCATTGTCGACATCTGGCTTACTCAAATCAAGTGTAGTCCCCTGGTTGGACTAGTACTTAGTTTGAATAATGAACTCAGCACAGACCGGAAGTTAACAACAATTGACACTATCTTTCAAGCTACGTCCTCCCTCTTAACAAAAATCATGTTAGGTGTCAAGTCATCACTCTATGTGATAACTTCAGGAACAGTATACTAGCCCCTATGGCCAGATATTCTACTCCTGGTCCTGTCAAATTTCGGTACCCAACGCCCATCTCTAGCTGACGAAACCTTGTATTCGGCAGTCATTTGACTCCTATGAAAAAAAAATACAGAATGTACCAATTTTACCCTTATCAGATTACTTCCCTTTGATGCAATCATAAATAGTTATGCACAGTAATCTTTGGAAAATTTCAACAAATAAAGTTTTACATTTGTAGTTCGGTCTAAGTGTCAAACGTTTGGCCTCAAGTTATTCAATATTGTGGCACGTATGGCACAATTGAATGTTGGTGTCATCAACCGATGTCACAGGCATTCCGGGATAACTTCTCTCGCACCACACAAAAAGACTTGTTAGTCGTACGAGAGGAATTGATTACACATTTTTATTGCCACTGGCTCTTTGCATCACATCAATGTACCACAAACAGTCGCTAACAAATCACACAAGAATAAATGCACAGAATTGCCTATCACTAGTCGTTTCCTAACCCTATTGCTAATCTATCTACTCGGCTAATGAAATAAGCATCGACGCTAAGCGATGTGTTCACTACGAAGTCTGTGTCCCGTCTCCTCATTCCTCCCGTGCTGTTTACACAGTACGCGGAAGGACTTGGGGCGCACTACGGCTTTTGCGTGCGGCCTCATTCAGCACGCTAGAGTAGTGGCCTCTCTTGAGTTTCAGTTTAGTTCTCCGTGTCTATCACGTTGGCGTGATCATGCCGTGACCAGAGTGCTTACTCTCTGGTTGACACCTCCGTGTCCCATGAGAGAACTATTTAATAGTTCCCCTTCTTATTTATTCCCTACACCTACCCTGCCCTCATGAAAGGGCACTGGGTTACCTCTATTCTACTTGAGGTAGACCACTCTTTCAGGGTGGTCTTCATTCCTATATAACTGAGTCTTTGACACACACCCTCCCCTCCTGTGTTGCGTTACAAACTTTGACTCATGGTTGTGACGCAAGAGGTTTCTAAAAATTAGTGTATCTAATTTTTGTCAAAGACTACTGATAACTTGGTTCTGGTTACCTCAATAGACTTCTACTGACTATTGTCACAGTGTAGTATCACTTTACTTGGCTACTGGTGATCGCCACAAACTTGTCTGGTTGGCGTGAGCCCTCTTCTCAATCTCAATATTATATTAATTAGAGGTTTGTCTGAACCGGACCATTGTCTTATAAGACCTGCCCTCAAATAGTAAATTAACTCACTACCCATACAAAGTTGACTTTTTTAGGGTCAACACATGAATTGCTTCATGTCCCCCATATAATATTAAACAACCCTTGCACAAGCTGTGTGCGACAGGCTTTACCTATCTCGCTTCCGCGTGTAAAGTTATCTTCCACTGTTAAGTTAGTGTTTCGTTGTCTATTGTGTCCCCTGACCCGGAGTTATATCCCTTTGTTCTAAAACATGTATGTGCTTTACATGTGTGTTTTCCTGTTTGTTTGCGTGTTTGAATCTACCTAATAATATCATTTAACTTCTAACATGTGTGTCTGTCTATAAATATGTATGTAAGTTAGTTTTCAAGTGCCATAATTCGGTTAAATGTGGCCACAAACAAGTGTATAACACTAATTCGTGACTACGTTTCCGTCTTATGAGACTTAAAATACTTTCTCTAAGGTTTACCCTAAACTACACACAATACATTTGAGACAGCACATTTCAACATTGAAAGCAAACGCTTGAAGCAGACAAATAATAAAAAGTCGCGCTGAGCGGCAGAAAAAATCCGCTGGCTGCCTTCACTCTCCATTGTATATTTACCATTTTCTCTCACTTTCACACTTCTGTCACACATCTTTTATTCTCACAATTATTTAAAAACCTTGAAGTGACACTGTACAAGTTTGGCTCAGTTTGAAAAGAGTTGAGCTCAATGACTGTGCGTAACTTACTGCACGAGTCATGTATTTACAAAATATTTACATGGATGAAATAGGGTTGATAGTTTATACCCTGATATTATTAAACACTATATTCTATTGAAATACTAATACTAATTCTCTAACTATCTATATTCTATTTTGTTGTACAAAATTAACCTAATTTAAGGGAAGTAATCTAACTATCTACAAAAATGAAAATGATGCGAGATGAGTTATGTATCTTTATTAAATGGGTAATTTGAAATGTAACAAAAATTCTAAATAATGTTTTTAATGTTTAAATGAAAAAAATTATAATGGATATTTTTAATCTACATGGTCTAAATGATGTATGTTCATAAGTATAATCCTTTTATCCTATAAAATATAAGCTAATTTTAGCCCTAAATGATGATGTTGTTAACCCTTTTAATGCTACGTAATTCTGAGTAGCGTCCCGCCCGGTGCTAAATACTTTCTCCGCCGACTGCCCCGCCTGTGCTAAATACTTTCTTGACCTCTAAGAAACTGGAAATGTCACGGCGGTGTTGACCATTTTTGTAACACCGGAAAATTTAAGCACTCCTAAACTGGGTAGGTTGGCACCATTGTTTGAACAAACACTTTTACAAAGAGATAAAACAACAAAATAGCTTATTCATGTTTTAAAAATGTTTAGTTTAAAGTTATTTTAATTATATATAAATAATAATGTATTAATATTAAGATATTAGGTAAAAGATATAAAAATTAAAAAAATAAAATGTAACAATATGGTGGAATGACGATGTTACAGAAGCAATAACAGAGAAAAATAAACTATTCACATTATTTTAAAATTCAAAAGATAAGATTCAATAACAAGATGGATTGATAGTGTAACGGAACATACGCAAAACAAGGAATGGAATGACAAGAAAAGACCAAAGGAAAGTTAATAATTTAGTTGTTTGTGGAAGACCCCGAAGCAAGGTACGACACAGAGAGGTACATCACAATCCTTGCACATATATCTTGATTCCCGTCGTTTTTTATTTTTAGAGCACACCACACACTTTCTTGTTGGCCCCTTCTTCTGTGACGTTGTGGACTCTATTGTAGATGGGAAATGACGATGTACCAATCGTAGTGGCAGATCTTCGCTCCTTCGTCCCCCTCCACTCTTTCTTCTCTCCGTAGAATATTTTTGTAGAATTTCACGAATTAAAGATAAATGAAAATCAGCAAGAGGAATATTATTCCCCGTTACCAATTTGTACATGGAATATGCATTTAAAATAGACAGATCTAGAACATGAAAAAACAGTTTCTTGTACCACTTTACAGTTTTCCTAATTGACTCAATAGAACTGAGAAGCATGTCAGTCCGATCAACCGCGCCCATATTTTTATTGTAGTCAACAATGCACTTTGGCTTTTGTGTATTTTCTCCGGTTTTCCAATCTTTTTTCTCTGTTGGTACAATGTCTGAATTGTGACATGTAGACAGCATCCAAATTTCTCTTTTGTCGCACCATTTCAGGGCTAATAAACAGCTTGTAGACCTATAGCAAATTCCTTTTTTAAATAATTTTTCTTCCATTTTAGGCAAATTCTGTCTATTCTTTCTGACCGTGCCACATGCATTAGTTGCATGATCGTGAAGCCACATAAACAAATTAGGACTGGTGTACCAATTATCTTCAAAAAGGGTATGCCCGTTTTGGAGATATGGTGCCAGTAAAGTAGTAACAATATCAGCCCCCTTCCCAAGACCTGATACAGTAATGTCACTGTTGGCACCAGTGTAGACAATAAAATCTAAAATATAACCCGTTCTGCAGTCACACATAACAAATGTTTTCACACCAAATCTGCTTCTCTTTGATGGAATGTATTGCTTGAATGATAATCGTCCTTTGAACAAAAGGAGCGATTCATCAATAACAACATTCTGATACGGCGAAAATGCACTCTTGAACGACGTACGCAAACTGTCAATCACACCTCTAATCTTGTAAAGTCTGTCTCCGCCGGCGTCAACGTTGTTGTCTGCGAAGTGCAGCATTCGCAAAAGTAGTAAAAATCGATCCCGAGGCATTACCTCGCTGAACACAGGAGTACGGAGCAAAAAGTCCTTTGACCAGTACTCAACAATTTTAAGTTTCTTTACTCTTGGCATTAGCATGCACAAAGCAAAAAAGCAAAAAAAGTTCGTCATAATTAGTATCTGTCCAGCGGGAAAGACGAGCGCTAACAGTGTCAGGAGCATTCTCTAAAATGTTCTTGTAAAACCTGTTGCATTCATCAGCGATGCCTATAACAAGTGTTTCAGTGAAAAATAGTAAAAAAAACTCAAGCACTGAACTGTCCTTATTGACAGCCGCTTTACAGCCAGAGCTGGAATCATCAAAACCATGTATAACCGGTCTCAAATCATTGGAAGTCCATGCCATTGAGTCGGTTTTCTGCCGTTTTGAGGGCATCTCCTCATTCTCACTGGACTCTGCTTCCGATGATGATGAGGACGCAGGACTGGCAAATAACCTCTTTTCAGTTACGCCGGTTTTTTCTTTCGATGTAGATGGTTGCATGATCTCGTCATCTTCGTCGCTCATTTGGAATTCATCTTCACTGTCACTTCGTGAAAGAAACTCCATTAATTCTTCATCTATACGAACTGGTTTCTTCGCCATTTTATAAAACAATTATGTGAAAAGCACAAATACTCTATCACAAACGCGCACAAATACTCTATCACAAACGCGGGGGTATTATAAAACCAGTACACCGTAGAAATTAAAACGAACAAAACAGGCTTGTTGCTGGTGAAGCTGCCTCAACAACACATTATCAGCACACTAACGCCTGTTGAGCCTGTGAAATAGGTCATTTGGATCTAAAAATAGGTAACCTTTGTGCCCCATTCATAAACGCTTGAAAACGCCTATAGCCTTCTTGTATAGATGTTATAAACAGGTTAGCTCGTCCATAGCACCGGGGGGACAGATTACGGGAGGCGAGTCAACTCGTCAACAGCATCGTACCGCGATACTACTTAACTCGTCTATAGCCGCGAAAGGGTTAAAGTGTTCATAAAGATGGAATGAAATAAAATGCAATTAAATGACTACATGGTGTTATTTCTATCTTAAGCTTTTTATACTAATGTTTAATTCGCTGTTATTAAGTTTAGAGTACTATCCTAATCTACTTTTATGCTAAGTAAGTGGGTAAATCAATGATTTATGTAAACTAGAAAAAAAAATCTATTATATTCCCTAAATCTAATCTAACTCTATATTAAAGTAACTAATCTAACTATAATTTACCACTATATTAAAACCGTTATATTACATATCACAATAAATATATATATACATGGTATTTATTTACCTCAGGTTAGTGGTTGCCATAACGTATAGAAATTGCTTTTGTTGGCATAGTTTATATATACACACTTATCCTGGGTATACTAACTATACTACACAGTCATACTTGTGTCTTATGGGTATTCTTCCACTCGTCGAGTCTGCTGGTGTCGTAGACAAGTATCTGCGTGTCTGTTATTTTACAATGTTCTGACACTGTTTTCATGTGATTAACACAGGTGCTTCACCGGAACACAAATGGAGCATAGTAAGTAACGAGCTGTCTGTGTACACACGGTGATTCCCTTGTTCTTGGCGCACAATTCTTATTCTGCTGTCTACGGACACATGGTAGTTCACTGTTCTTAGCACACAGTCCTGATCCTGATGTCTATGTATTCAATAGTATATTCTATACAGGATATTTTAAGTGTACTAAATTAACATTTCTTACACTACCTATTCATGTGGAATATCAGGTATTTGTACCTCAGATGGTCGACTAAGGGTATCAGCAAGAATGTTGTCCCTACCCTTAATATGCTCTATACTAAAAGTATAATTCTGTAATATTAATGACCACCTGTAGATGCGGTCATTGCGATGTACCCCACTTTGTATGACCGTGATTGGGGAGTTGTCAGTCTGGACTACGAAGTTATTACCCGCCAGAAATCGATGCAACTTCCTCACCGAATAGATGACGCTTAGGGCTTCCAACTCTGATATGGAATATCTGGACTCAGCCGGTGTGATCTTGCGGCTCACGTAGCAAATTGGATGGAAGATGCCATCATAAAACTGGCCTAGTACTGCAGCGATGGAAATCCTGCTGGCATCTGTCCTAAGATAATAAACGAGCCTAGGATTAGGCAAACGGAGGATTGGTACATTACTAAATAGGATTTTCAATTTTGACAATGCAGAAATTAATAATGCATCTTTGACATCTAATTTTACTGATGCTTTTAAAACATTTGAAAATACACTTGTAATTTCAGCTAAGTTCGGTATGAACTTGCTATAATAATTTACTAAACCCAAAAGGCTCCTGACCTGCTTCTTTGTTGTAGGCATGGTCAGGTTCATAATTTTAGTAATAATTCTATTGTCAGTTTTCATTTGTCCTTGTGAAATGACATAACCCAAAAAATCAATTTCTTGTAGGCCCAATTCGACTTTGCTCGGTTTGACAGTGAGACCGAAGAGTCGCAACCTATCGAAGGAGTTTCAGTAAGTGTGTTGTCCAGTCATCTGTATGGACACAAATATCATCTATATATGTCACTGTATTCGTCACTCCATGTAGTAAATCTCTAGTTAAATGTACGAAAGTGGCAGGAGCATTACGAAGTCCGAAAGGAAGAAATCGCCACTCGTAAAGCCCTAGAGGTGTTGAGAATGCAGTAAGATGGATAGATTGAGTCTGCATAGGGACCTGCCAATATCCCTTAGTAAGGTCTAGTTTAGAGAAGATTTTGGAGGTGGACATATCGAGAATAAGATCTTCGCAGGAAGGAATTGGTTCTGCATCGATATTAGTGACATTGTTGAGTTTTCTATAGTCCACACAAAGACGAATTGTGGAGTCTTTTTTCTTGACCAAGACGATTGGAAAAGAGTACTCAGATGTAGATTTTTGAATGATTCCACTAGCTTCTAAATTAAGAATTTCCTTATTTAGACTTTCTCTATAGCTAAGTGGAATAGAGTACGGCCTGCATTTGATAGGCTTCGAGTCCGAAAGAAGGATGGAGTGCTCGATCCTGTCCGTCCTACCTTGAATGTCGGAAAATATGTCCTTATATTCAGTCACTAATTCTATTATATGTCGTCGTTGCTCTTCTGTCAGTCCCGTTTCTAATCGTATACAATCTAATGTCGCAGTCTTGTCTACAATTGGAACAGGTAGTTCCATCCCGTCGTCGTCTACCTGATTCAGTACGGTTGTGGTGCTAAGTGCATTTTCTGTAAACTCACTAAGTGTATGCATCTCGTCGGCTTTGCCAGTCTCGCTAACTAGTGTAGTTGCGTTGTGTACGTCTGTCGTCTCATTCATAGGTGTGGGTGCATTGTGTTCGTCTGTCTCTAATTCTGTCTCTTGTCGTGAAAAGTAGGGTTTCAACATGTTGATATGAAATATCTTTAAGTGTCTGTTTATCGATATTTCATAATCGACATCCGAAACTCTTCGTACCACTTTGAATGGCCCTTGCCATGAGGTCAATAATAGATTCCGTTTGTCTGGAAGTAAAAGCAGTATGTCTTGATCTGGTTCAAGATTAATAGTTCTTGCACCTTTGTTTGCGTATTGGCGGTAGATTTGACCCTTCCTCTCCAAAGCTGCCTTAGCTATGATACACGATTTCATGATTTTATCTTGTGTTTCTGTTACAATTTCATAAGGTGTTTTGGGGGTTGGAATTTCAATCGAATTAGTTACTACCTGATGATAAATTGTTAGGGTCCACGTGGGTTAGCTCCGTATACTAATTCAAATGGTGAGAAACCCGTGCTTGAATGGGGGATCTCCCGATAGGCGAACAGCACTGTTGGTAACAGTGTATCCCAATCAGCTGGGTTTTCTGCTGTCACCTTAGCCAGCATATGCTTAAGGTCTCCGTTAATTTTCTCTACTATTCCATTGCTGGCTGGATGATAAGATGTTGTAAAATGCTGTTTAATCCCTAACATTTTCGTAAGGGCTTGCGTTGCAGCCGATATGAATTGAGTTCCACGGTCGGATAAGATGGTACATGGGAATCCGAATCGTGAGAACAAGTGTAGAAATACATTGGCAACGTCTTTGGAGGTGATGTATTTCAAAGCTACTGCCTCAACCCACCTTGAACATAGGTCTACCATCGTTAAGATGAAGCGATTTCCTTTGCTGGACACCTGGTTCAGGGGTCCAACAATATCTACCGCCACGCTCTCAAATGGCCTAGAGGCCAGTGTTGAAGGTTGCACTTCAGCTGTAGGATGTTTACCCTTACGTACTAGTTGACAGACATTACATGAATGACAAAATTGTTTTATGTCATTACAAAAACCTGGCCAATAAAAATGAGTCTGAATTCTGGCCCTGGTTTTGTCGTATGCAAGGTGACCAGCAAACGGTGACTCATGTGCAATCTTTAGCACAGTTTGGCGGTGTTGTACAGGTAACACCGTTTGCTGAATCTCATGGTTACCAGTTGTATAATACCGAGTGAGAATACCATTATTAAGTCTAAAGAACCATGATGCGTTTTTTGCCACTTTGGCTTTTTCTTTCAATAGCTTTAGATATGGAGACACACTAGGATCAGCTTTTTGCTGTTCTATGAATTTTTGTCTGGTGGTATCATCCGTGCTAGTTGGTGATAGCAACAGTAGTCTCTCATCTTGTAGTGTGTCTTGGTGTTTCATAGTGTCTGCTCTGGTTGTTGCATTAGCTGCATTTAACTTTTCCCATGCAGCTATTTCTTCGTTAGTGCAATGTTTCAATTGGGGTAAGCATCCCAGAATTAAATCAGTACAAGGGCTATCTAAAATAGCACATGTAAAGGTACCAGAAAGGAAAGGAGTGTTAATCCGGGCTTTCGCCAAAGGGTAAATTTCAATATTACCCGAAAAGGTACGGCATTTGACTGAGTCACCTGTATAATCATTTGGATTCACCAGTTCCTTTCTAAGACCAATAAGGGTGCTGCCGCTGTCCAGCAAACATTGGCATGGTCTGTCGTTGACCATTGCATTGTGGAACACCAAATTGCCTCTGGAGGCTAATGCTGCATTTACACTCTCAGTTGAGAATGGTACTGTATGTCCATATTCTAATCTTCCGTCTGCATGAAATTGGTGACATCTTCACAACTGTCAAAGCTTAATATATCGTTTACATAACAAACATCTTCAGATTGGTTAACAGGTAATTCATTCTCGATCTCACACTCAGTCTCACTACCACTATCAGAAGATGTATCAATCAAAATTGCATTGTTGGCCTTCATTCTTTGGCGGCCTAGGCACTTATTGGAATAGTGCCCGTAGCTTGAACAGAAGAAGCATTTGACTGCACGCCTGTATGCAGTTCTTTTGTTTTGTTGTTTCTTAATGACCATCTCAAGATGTGTCGGATAGTTTGGTGATTTATCACACATAGAATAAGTATCATGAAAAAGTTGGCAATAGACACATTTCGACACTTTTTTTTATTCTTTCTTGTCGACTCTATGAAATGGTTTTTTATTGCTCTGGTAGCTTTTAGGTTGGTCTTTGACAAAAGAGACTATTTCAGAGTCGCTATTTGATGTCTTAAAAATCTCTCTATTTGAGGAAAAATATGCAGAGCCTTTCTTTTCAAATTGTTCTATGGTCTCAATGTCTGACTGCTGTAGGAATTTAGCGAAAGGAGATGGTATTGTGGATATGACTTTATCCATGGCTATTAAATTTTTAAGTCTTTCAAAATCTTTTCCTATGTTTGCTGCACTAGGCCATCTATTTAGTACGCTTTGGACATTTGAGACATAATCGATAAAGGTCTCGGTTGGCTTTGGTTTTAAATTGGAAAACTGTACTTGATACCCAGGGGCATCAAGTAAGAAATGTTGCATTATCCTATCGTGGATGTACTGATAGTTAGATCTAAGATCAGTTGGTATTGATTCTATCACTTTAAGGGGCTCCCCACTGAGGTTCTTCATGTAGATCATGGCCCACATATCGATTGGTACTTGGTGGTATTTCAGTTGATACTCGACATGTTCTGTCCAGGCTGATATGAAATCTTCTTTACAGAATGGCTTAATAATATTTTTGTACTTATTAAATTTATTCTCTTCTTGCTGAATTTTTAGTTTTGTAGCGGAGATCTCTAAGTGTGAATCTACATCCATACCTTTCATCTTTAACTGTGTCTCTGATTCAACTTGTATTTGTTTTTCTTTCACCCTTGCCATTTCATCTATTTCTTTTTGTTTTAATTCTACTTCTTTTTGTTTAATTTCTAATTCCTTCTGTTTAATTTCCTTATCCTGTTCTAATTGTTTTTGCTTAATCTCTTTATCTTGTTCTATTTGCTTTTGTTTTGTTATCTCCGCTAGTTCTACAATCTCCTTCTGATGTTGTCTCTCTCGTGCACGTTCATCTCTCTCAGCATCTTTTGCTTCCCTAAATTTCTGATCAGCATATTGCTCTAAGTCCTTTCCTGTGTATTCTAATTCCTTGCCTGCCTTTATGAAATCAGCTAATGTTGCCATGTTGTTGGGTAATTCGATAGAGTTGATAGGCACTCAAATATTTACTAACTTATTTATATTAGATATGTTAGGTTTTTAAATCCCTGAGTACAAAAAATATACTGTTAGATTATAACCTGAAAAACAGATCACAAAATTATACTAATACATCACACGCTGAAAAAGAGATGCATTATTAATCATATTGCATGCAAAATCATTTGGGTATACTCATCTTAACATTCCAGATCAATCATGTACACCCATTTGGCATCTCAAGTCCAATCGTCTGGTAATACCACACACAGCTTGCGTTATTCTTATGACCAGATGTCGTTCTGCCTGGTTATCAAGAGCATCAACAATTAACCACTTGTAAACGATATCTAATTCTAGACAATTTTGTACAATCACATGCCCCAGGACAATACAATGTGGTTTAATTAATCATTAATGTCACTGTCCTGTCTTCGTTCTAACGTCTTCTGCCTTCCCTAACTCTAGCTGTTTAATTTATGGAAGTGTTGTGCAGACTGCGTCTTATTTGCATCGCAAAAGTAGTGCCATCGCGACGGTAAGAACTAGAAAAAGTATATAAATAATTAAATAAATGCTTTGAAGTAAATATAAAGGTATTAATAATGTTCAAATAAATAAATATATTCAATAATTAAGTTCTATAAACAAATAATATTCGATATAAGTCAACGATTCAGGCGAGCAGCCGCTTTGCGATTTGTCAACAATCAGTCGCTGATTGCAAATGGCGTAATGCAGCTGTTTGTCAGTCGCGATACGTCACCGGCGCAGCGCTATTTTTAGATTGGAAAAATCGATATTGTTGTCGGCTCAATTTTGTGTATCGCTCCGCCGTGAATCATATTTGACAAATACTAGTAAATAAGTAAGTAATTGTAGAAATAAATGATACAAAACTATAACAATAATACTTACAAATCAGAAGAAAACATGTTCATAACACAAAACAATTCAGTAAGCATAAATAAACATAACTTGGTCACGATGGGCACAGCTCACACTTTGTTCTGTCTGCACACGCCATTACCACTAACATAAACTAAACCCTGTGATTATCTAACCGTAATACTGTTTTAGAGCCGTGGGTGAGTGTTCTAGCTTGAACAATTGTCCAAGCTACACTTCTGACACCACTTTATCCTAGCCTGTCATCAACCGATGTCACAGGCATTCCGGGATAACTTCTCTCGCACCACACAAAAAGACTTGTTAGTCGTACGAGAGGAATTGATTACACATTTTTATTGCCACTGGCTCTTTGCATCACATCAATGTACCACAAACAGTCGCTAACAAATCACACAAGAATAAATGCACAGAATTGCCTATCACTAGTCGTTTCCTAACCCTATTGCTAATCTATCTACTCGGCTAACGAAATAAGCATCGACGCTAAGCGATGCGTTCACTATGAAGTCTGTGTCCCGTCTCCTCATTCCTCCCGTGCTGTTTACACAGTACGCGGAAGGACTTGGGGCGCACTACGGCTTTTGCGTGCGGCCTCACTCAGCACGCTAGAGTAGTGGCCTCTCTTGAGTTTCAGTTTAGTTCTCCGTGTCTATCACATTGGCGTGATCATGCCGTGACCAGAGTGCTTACTCTCTGGTTGACACCTCCGTGTCCCATGAGAGAACTATTTAATAGTTCCCCTTCTTATTTATTCCCTACACCTACCCTGCCCTCATGTAGGGGCACTGGGTTACCTCTATTCTACTTGAGGTAGACCACTCTTTCAGGGTGGTCTTCATTCCTATGTAACTGAGTCTTTGACAGTTGGGGTCAATTGATGATTCTTAGATAACACATATTTAAATCCTTTCTCTCAAATTCTCATATGCAAATTTAAGTGTTATATATTTCATTCACTTGCTCAGTCATACTTAACTAATTATGTTAATTAATGAATGCGTCTGCTATCGCAGTAAATCTGGAACAAATGGGAAATGTTTCTCACTTAAGCAAACTGTTAAAGTCAGCTACCTCGGGAAACGGTATCGTTCAACTAACACAGTTCATATTTGAAATTGAAATCGTTGGCACATTTTAGTGCAATATGTACACAGGATTCTCAAATGCCGAAAAGTTGTTAACTTTCGCTAGTTCTATACTTCCATCGTAATGCACTTGAGAACTATTGCACCTGTCATTGTCTCTGTACACTATTTTCATTTATTCACCACATTTATCGGTTAAAAATGTACTTTGCAAATAAAACAAGAAATAGTCCATATTACATTAACTTAAGTTATATCAGCGCTATCATTTGACGGGGTGATGTACTGCTCTAGTATGTGATTTTGCCTTCTGAGCGCTAACAATACCTGTCTTATGCTTTGCGCTCAGGCATAGTTGGACCGTTGGTGGACTTGTCGAGAGGAATCCTAGACAAGAGGTCAGCGATCGTGCTGTCTGTGCCGCTAATATGATGTATTTTGAAGCTATAGTTCAGTAGTAGCAGTGCCCATGTAGCTATGCGATGATTTGATGGTGTCCCTTGCATTATAACTTTTAGTGGGCTGTTATCGGATTATACAGTGAAATGTTTGCCCAACAAATAGCTGGCTAATCTCAACAAGGAATATCCCAGAGCTAAACATTCCAGTTCCGGCGCACTCTATTTACGTTCACATGGTGATAACTTATGGCTGACATATGCCACTGGATGTAGAATGTTGTCGTAAGTCTGTAGGACACCAGCAAGGCCCACGCCACTTGCATCAGTCCTAACTGTGAAATGAAGTTTCATGTTTGGTAATTTGAGGATTGGTGGAGATGAACAATATTGCTGTATTTTTGTAAGAGCATTTTTCAGGTCTAAACTGTGTACAATCTTTGTAGGTTGACATTTCTTCAATAGATTGGTAAAAATTTCTGTTAGGTCTGCAAACTTTGATATGAACTTCCTGTAATAGTTCACCAAATCTAACATACTTCTTACTTCCTTCTTCATTGTTGGAAGGGATAAATTCAAAATTCTAGATACAATTTTATCATCACTTGTAATATTACCATCACAAATTTTATAACCCAAAAAAACATGTTTCTTGAAAAGCAATTAAAATTTTTGCTGGTTTCACAGTCAGGCCGTGTTGCCTGATATGGTCAAAGGTTTGTCGTAATGTTTCTATGTGTTCTTTCATACTGTTGGTATGTATGCATATGTTGTCTATGTATTCAGTACATGAGGTACGTCTTCTAAGAGTAGTCTTATCTTTATAAAATGAGATGAGTTTGTCTTGGGTGAGGTAAATGTAACATTTACCCATTGAAAGAAATTCAATGGTATAGTAGATGGTATTAACTGTATAGAGTCATCTGTAGTCAATGTTTGCATGTCATTATTTGTTGTGCTTTGCTCTGATGGTTCGTTTCTGTCATGTGTCTATTACCGCTGTTACAGTTTGGCGTTGATTTTGTGTGTAGTAATATGATGCACTGTCGTGTTGAATGGTTATCTCCCTTTTGGGTCTGGTTTGTCAGTCTTATGTGGTGTTTTATGTTTGTTTTACTTTTTATGTCGGTGTAGTCTTTGGGCATAACGTCTGTCTGTTGTTGTGTTCGTTCAGTAATGAAGAATGAATTTGTCGTTCTATCGTGGCGATTGGGTGATTTATTCTTGTTGCATTGTTGTAAATCTGAATCTGCACATAGATTATTGTTAGGCATACATTTTCAATAACACAGTGTACAGGCAATAAGGCAAGATAATGACACTATAGTTAAGCCATAAAGGAATGCTGTTAAAAATATCGTAGTGTTTTGATTTGCATTACATTGCTTTGGCTGCTGATTGATTTGTGATGTTGAATTTGCTTCGATGCTTTTGTGTTTTGGTTTCTGCTCAGCTTCTGTCTTTGCAGTAGACCTGGTACATGAGTTGGTTGGGAGGAATTGTTCATACCAGGTAGTCATCTGCTCATGTGAGATGTCTATGACCTCAGGAAGATTCCCAACAATCAAATTGCAACATGGGCTTTCCAATGCGGCACATTTTACCTTGCCTATTAGAAAAGGCATTTGGATATATGCCCGTGCGAGTGGATATTTTTTTATGTTTCCTGAAAATGTTCTACAGGTGATAAATTTCCCTGTATAATCTGAGGGCTGTAGAAACTCCTTTCTTAAACCAAGGAGGATACATCTACTATCCCTCAGGACACTAACTAGTTTACCATTGACATAACCCTTATGGATATCAAGTTTGCCTTTTGAATCTATAAATGAGTTTGCTTCTTCATTTGTGATGGGTACAGTATGGCCACATGTTAACATCCCATCATCATGAAAACGATTGCATGGGGTACATTTATCTAAATGAAAAACATCAATACTTTCAACTGCGTTTGCTGGTTGTTGTTCTTCTTCTTGTTCTTCATCAGAAGATGAACTGTCAAACATTGCCACATTTGCTTTTTTTGGTCATTTGTCTGCCTTTATAAGATTGACGCCAATGTCCATAGGCCTTACCAAAAAAAAACCTCTTACAATTTTTCCATTCATTTTCTTGTCTGTCTATAAAATTTTGTAGATAAGTATGATATGCTGGGTTCTTGTCACACATATCATTTTCATTATGATTGTAATTACAATGTTTACATTGGTAAGTTGTGAACTTCCCATAAGTTCTGGTTTTGCTGTAAGTGGTTGATTTGGGTCTATTAAATGTAGCGGCTGCTACAAATTCTGTATCCTTGAGTACACTAGCAAAGCAATCTTTATTGGCTGTGTAATAAGCTGACCCTCGTTTTTCTATCTGTTTTACTGATTCACATTCACGTTCTTGCAAAAAACGTGAAAAGGGTAATGGTAATGATTAGATAATCTTATCTCTAAGAATGAGATCTTTTAGACGTTCAAAATCATTATTAATCTTAGCTGTTGACAAGCCATTTACTGAAAACATCTTGAACCTGAGAAACATAATCTGAGAATGTTTGTGATGATTTTGGGGACAGCTTTGAAAATTGATCTCTATACCCTGCTTCATCTAACAAAAAATGTGCCATAATTTTGGTCTTAATGTATTGATAGTCTTTCCTTAGCTCACTAGGAATAGTTTCTATCACTTTCAAAGGTTCACCAGAAAGACTTTTCATGTAGATTATATTACACTGTGAAACTGGTACTTTGTAATTGCTCCATGATGGTCTCAAAGTTCTGGGTCCAAGCTGAGATGCAATCACCAGTGGTGAAGTTTTTAACAATACCTTGGTATTTCTTATATTGGTTTTCCTTTTCTTTGATTTCTAATTTCCTAGTATCTTTACTGGTTTCAGCCTCGATTTCTAACTGTTTCAGTTTAAGCTGCATTTCCATTTCGTCTTTTTTAATTTGATCATTAATTTCTGCCAATTTAATTATAGCATCAAGCTCAGCTTTCTTTAATTCTCTCTCAGCTGCTCTTTCCTCTCTATCCTTTGCTTTTTCTTCTAATTGAATCTGTTCTTTAAATTTAGTTTCATGCCAATTTGATAGTTCTTTCCCCGTTAATCCTAATTTCTGGCCTCTATGAAATCGTTTAGAGTGGCCATGATTGTTGAAAATTATGTTTACAATGGCAATATATATCACAAAAATTGCAGTGTACAAGTAAATTTCAATCAATGTAATACACAATAATATATAGTAAATATAAAATGAGAATATAATGTCTGGGAAATTATCAGTACTAAAGATACTACTTTCTGAACTTAGCAATCACCATAAGGTCACCATACAGTGGATATGATCACTGTGGAGTACCTGGAAACAAAAGAGCTGATCGATTGGCTGAGGAAGGAGCAAAAGAAGAACAGCCTGATGTGCCCATTACAAACCACCAAAAGAAAAGAATGATCAAATCAGTCAGAAAGCCACCAAAATCTGCTCAAGACAACTACCACGTTATGGACAGACCAGAATAAGTCATTATTCTGCGCCTCAGAACAGGACACAATAGATTATGCAACTACATGTATACAAAATTCAAGATTGGTGAATCAGCCATGAGCACATGTGGTTTGGCATCGTAGACAGCAGATAACATACTCCAAGATTGCCCAAAGTACAACATATCTAGGCAAACCTTCTGGTCTAGAGAGACGACAGTGGAAGATAAACTCTATGGACCACTGAGTGAACTAAACAAAAGACAGTTAAATTCATATAGACAACAATGCAGTTATAGACATATTTCAAGTGGATGAAAGAAGAAGAAGATAAACTGTCAGTTCTAAAGTCAGTCTGTCTATTACAGTGATGACAGGAATATAAACTGTCAGTTCTTCAGTCAGTCTGTCTATTACAGTGATGACAGGAATATAAACTATCAGTTCTACAGTCAATCTGTCTATTACAGTGATGACTGAAAAAGAGACAGTGGATGATCAAGGTGATCATGTCTCGCCCTGTACACTCCAAAGCATGTAGCTGACATTTTGGTGTGACAGAATCACTGATGAAGAGATTGTGCTGAAAGAGACATTGATTATTAGTGAAATATCAGGAGGTACAGTTTCTGGGCACAGAGACAACTTTGATAGTGTAGTGAGATATCAGGAGTTACAGTTCCTGTGCACAGAGATAACTTTGGTAGTGTAGTGAGATATCAGGAGTTACAGTTCCTGGGCACAGAGATAACTTTGGTAGTGTAGTGAGATATCAGGAGCTACAGTTTCTGGGCACAGAAACAACTTTACTAGTGTAGTGATATATCAGGAGTTACAGTTCCTGGACGCAGAGATAACTTTGGTAGTGTAGTGAGATATCAGGAGTTAGTTCCTGGGCACAAGATAACTTTGGTAGTGTAGTGAGATATCAGGAGTTACGGTTCCTGGGCACAGAGATGACTTTGGTAGTGTAGTGAGATATCAGGAGTTACAGTTCCTGGGCACAGAGATATCTTTGGTAGTGTAGTGAGATATCAGGAGTTACAGTTCCTGGGCACAGAGACAACTTTGGTAGTGTAGTGAGATATCAGGAGTTACAGTTCCTGGGCACAAGATAACTTTGGTAGTGTAGTGAGATATCAGGAGTTACGGTTCCTGGGCACAGAGATGACTTTGGTAGTGTAGTGAGATATCAGGAGTTACAGTTCCTGGGCACAGAGATAACTTTGGTAGTGTAGTGAGATATCAGGAGTTACAGTTCCTGGGCACAGAGATAACCTTGGTAGTGTAGTGAGATATCAGGAGTTACACTTCCTGGGCACAGAGATAACCTTGGTAGTGTAGTGAGATATCAGGAGTTACATTTCCTGGGCACAGAGATAACTTTGATAGTGTAGTGAGATATCAGGAGTTACAGTTAATAGGCATAGAGACAACTTTGGTAGTGTAGTGAGATATCAGGAGTTACAGTTCCTGGGCACAGAGATAACCTTGGTAGTGTAGTGAGATATCAGGAGTTACAGTTCCTGGGCACCAAAACAACTTTGGTAGTGTAGTGAGATATCAGGAGTTACAGTTAATAGGCATAGAGACAACTTTGGTAGTGTAGTGAGATATCAGGAGTTACACTTCCTGGGCACAGAGACAACTTTGGTAGTGTAGTGAGATATCAGGAGTTAAAGTTAATAGGCATAGAGACAACTTTGATAGTGTAGTGAGATATCAGGAGTTACGGTTCCTGGGCACAGAGATGACTTTGGTAGTGTAGTGAGATATCAGGAGTTACAGTTCCTGGGCACAGAGACAACCTTGGTAGTGTGTTGAGAAATCATGAGTTACTGGGCACCTAGAGACAACTTTGATGGTATAGTGAGATATCATAAGTTAAGTTCCTGGACACAGAGATAACTTTGATAGTGTAGTGAGAAATCAGGTGTGACTGGGCACTTAGAGACAGTGAAGTGTTTTATTATAGCCTTATTTTGCACACACATACACACATGCAACCAGCATAACACATGCACACTGTTGTGGGCTACACAACATAGTTAACTAAAATAACTTATAGAGGATTCAACCCCGGATGTTCACATCAGTAGGTGTTTACTCTTCTTGTTCACTGAGGCTTCCTTATGATGGAATATTTTAATGAAGTCTACTCCTTCTTTTTTCTAACTGTCTTAAATGTGTCTTCTCATGTCATCCCCAGATCGGTGAAGTCATTATTCTCCCTCGGACTGACAGTGGCTTTGACTGTGCTAAAGATGCCAGGACTTACTCTGTAGATCCTGGCAACATGGCTGCAAAGTTGCCAGAACAGGAAGTTGGAAAGTCTGACTGGCAGAAAGGAGATGAAGGTATTTTAAAATGTTCATCAAACAGGATACTGCTAGCTGTGTGGTAGATGATACTACAGACGTCAACAACAGATGATATGACATTCTGTGCTAGGTGTTATACCAGATGCACAAATTCTCATACATGAGAATAACATAACCACAGACTCTGCTAAATGTGATACCTCGTGACTGTCCAACATCTTACATGACAATAATGTGACCACAGATTATGCTAAATATGATACATTGTAACTGTCCAACATCTTACATGAGAATTATGTGACCACAGACTGTGCTAAATGTGATACCTTGTGACTGTCCAACATCTTACATGAGAATTATGTAACCACAGACTTTGCTAAATGTGATACCTTGTGACTGTCAAATGTCTTACATGAGAATTATGTGACCACAGACTGTGTTAAATGTGATACCTTGTGACTGTCAAATGTCTTACATGAGAATTATGTGACCACAGACTGTGTTAAATGTGATACCTTGTGACTATCCAACATCTTACATGAGAATAATGTGACCACAGATTGTGTTAAATGTGATACCTTGTGACTGTCCAACATCTTACATGAGAATTATGTGACCACAGACTGTGCTAAATGTGATACCTTGTGACTGTCCAACATCTTACATGAGAATAATGTGACCATAGACTGTGCTAAATGTGATACCTTGCGACTGTCAAATGTCTTACATGAGAATTATGTGACCACAGACTGTGCTAAATGTGATACCTTATGACTGTCCAACATCTTACATGAGAATTATGTAACCACAGAGTTTGCTAAATGTGATACCTTGCGACTGTCAAATGTCTTACATGAGAATTATGTGACCACAGACTGTGCTAAATGTGATACCTTGCGACTGTCAAATGTCTTACATGAGAATTATGTGACCACAGACTGTGCTAAATGTGATACCTTGCGACTGTCCAACATCTCACATGAGAATTATGTGACCACAGACTGTGTTAAATGTGATACCTTGTGACTATCCAACAACTTACATGAGAATAATGTGACCACAGATTGTGTTAAATGTGATACCTTGTGACTATCCAACATCTTACATGAGAATAATGTGACCACAGATTGTGTTAAATGTGATACCTTGTGACTGTCCAACATCTTACATGAGAATAATGTGACCACAGATTGTGTTAAATGTGATACCTTGTGACTGTCCGTCTTACATGAGAATAATGTGACCACAGACTGCTGACTTGGACTATCTTGTATATTTACAGATGTGCTTTTTGAAGATCACAGTGCCAGTATGTTGACAAAAAGTGACAATGAAGGCTGTTCTAATGCCACAATTGTGACATCTGACAATTATTGTGAGTTCAGAACATGTGAAAATGATGTCTGTCGGGAATATGTAGGCTTCTCACAAAGTACGGCTGACATTTCACAGATGGATGATGATAATAAGATGACAGTACAGAAGGAAATCATTTTGAATTCTGCATTTTTAAAGACTGTTAAGCAGACAGTGGACCTGTATACACAAGACAGCACTGGCACATTAGTGAACAATACGTGCACAACAGAGGGACAAGACGTGCTCACATACAAGTGTAATGGTTGTGGTTGTGAGTACGGGGACTGCCACCACCAGGAACTGCAGCTCGTGAAGCCTACAGCAGAGAAACCTCACAAGTGTGACCTTTGTGGGGTGCAGTTTACTCACATCGCTAATCTTAGAATGCATGCAAGAATACATTCAGGTGAGAGACCTTACAAGTGTGATTCTTGTGGCTTGGGATTCATACGTTTTAGTTGTTTGAAAAGACATATGATAATACATACCGGGGAGAGGCCGTTCACCTGTGGTGTCTGTGATGTCAAGTTTACACAGTCCAGTAGTCTTAAGATACACATGAGAATACATACAGGGGAACAGCCTTACAGGTGTGACACTTGTGGCATCAGGTTTAAGCATGCCAGTGGTCTGAAAGCACATCACAGATCACATACAGGTGAGAAGCCTTTCAGGTGCGATGTTTGTAGCTCGGGTTTTGTTCGAAGCATTGATTTAAAACGGCATCAGATAACCCACACGCAGGAGCTGCCTTATTCGTGTGATTTGTGTGATGCCAGTTTCCGGTCGTACAATGGGTTTAAACTGCACCAGAGAACACACGCAGGAGACAAGCAACATAAATGTGATATCTGTGGGACTGGGTTTGTCATCTACAGTTATCTAAAACGACATAGGTGGACACATTTTGGCGTGAAGCCGTACCAGTGTGACCTGTGTGAGGCCAGGTTCACACGATCCAGCAGTCTGTCCATGCACAGGAGGATACACATGGACGAGAAGCCGTACAAGTGTGATATATGTGGTAGGATGTTTACACAGAGCTGTAACTTGATCACACACATACGAACACACACTGGGGAGAAGCCGTTCAAGTGTGATGTATGTGGTACTGGGTTTGTACATAAAAGTGACCTGAAAAAGCATGCAATTATTCACACAGGCACAAGTCCTTACAAATGTGAAGTTTGTGGTAAAGGCTTCACGTGGTGCAGTAATCTCAACCGACACAAAAAGTTGCATCGAGAGAATCACGTTTAGATGTCTGCTCTTTTTTTGTCATTATTGTTTGTGATATAAATGAACATAATATTTTTGAAAGAAATACATTTGAGAATATACTGCTGCATTTGTACTGCTGCTTCTTGTCTTGTGTAACGTGAGGTGTGCAGAGGTTCGTATGTAATAATTTTAACATGTTACCCCAGGCTGTGTGGTTCTCAGGATATGAGCAAAGTGAATTCTCAACACTTGACGTCAAGGTGAAGGAGAGAAACAAAGAATACTACCCCATAGTAACAAAGTATGGAATGTGAGGAGGTTTCTAACAAGAGTGGGGACAACTTATTTCAGAATAGAAGTGACAAGTTTCAGTGATCTTCCATGGCCATGTGTAGATGTGACAGGCTGTGATTGTTCAGCTGTGGTTAGTTCACTTGTGTGCCATCTTGGAGGTCTAGGTTTCATCCCCCGTAGATCAGATACGGCCCAGGGAGTAGACAAACCACATTAATGGCCCTAGAGGTTCTCTGCCATCAAGTAAGCGTGGTCAATATGATATTGGCACAGTGTTCTTCTCTCTCTTTTATCTCCACACACACACCACCCCCCCCCCCCAGTCCCTCTTTCCCCCCAAATTAACTAGGCTGAACTAGTGACTTATCATTCAGAAAGTCATGGCATACTACAGAACGTAAACTTTTCTAGAATACCAACCAGGGTTTGGGGTTGATTGCATCGACCTGCAAAGGCCATGCAAGTGTTGTCTTTTTTTTTTTTTTTTTTACATTTCACAAATAAACACACATGTATTCTTTGGCACTCATAAAAGTGAGAAGAAGGAAGCAGAGACTAGAGAATGCACAAGGCAACATAAAAATGGAAAGCTATAGTTACCAACCGGGATTTGAACCTGTCACCTCCAAATGATGATGGCACCTAACTGCAGGAACAAGTGTACTACTTCAACGCTTGAGAAATTAGACACCCCTAAAAAGTGTCATCATTAGCCTGGTCTGTCATCCACATGAACCCACACCAATGGAATATGGCCAGAATTTGGATCTAACCATTGAGATAGCACCATATGTCTCAGAATGTTTATATTAAACCAGCATAGGTTAAATAACAAACACACAAACACATGGAACCGTAATGCTGTGTCCATTATAGTAATGATCATTTAAAGACAAGAAATGAATGGTCGGTTCCACTGTTGACTTCACAGAAATATCAGTTGGGGAAGCCTGTGAGGCCACTAAGACAGTTCACAAACAAACATATATGTATTATTTGGCGCTCATAGAAGCAAGAAGAAGAAAGGGCACTTCATTCTTAATTCACAGCAAACAAACAGCGTAGTTATTTTTAGCACTGACCTAGATCTGGGATCGTTGATTTTCAGAATAGGGATATCAGGATTCACTTCGTGGTCGGTCAACAAGTTTGTTTGCAGCAAGATGTACCCAAAACCGCATGTCATTGTCTTCGCAAAACTGGCGTCCAGATACGTCGAAGATGAGCGCAGACAGATAGGACATACACAAGAAAAGACGTGTAGTACAAGATATAAATATACACTCTGGCGACAGTGAAGGCCCTCCGGGCCCAGAAACACTTATTGCATCCATTGATCAGTCTAGCAGTCAACCACACAACCAACCAGAAGTGATCGACAACACATTCAATTTATATGATTCTTTATTTCAATAAATACATTACACAATAGCACTTACACACGTTGTATATCAGCACACCCCTACACCCACTATGAAATCACCCTGATGTCACATGATTTCCCGGGAACTCCTGGAATTCCTTTGTTTGCGGTGAATTAAAAATGAAGTACTGAAGGAAGTAGAAACTAGAGGACAGCACTAGACAACATATTTATTGAAAGCTATAGTTACCGACCAGGATTGAAACCTGTCACCTCCAAATGACAACAGCGCTTTACTACAGGAACAAGTGTACTTAGGCATGGTATTTTTTTTTTTAAATCACCAGAACATCCTGACCTTGCAGGCTGCATGACAGTAGGGTGAAGGCCAAGTCTGAAGCTTCCCAAAACCATGTAGTTTGTGTTAATGGAGTCAGCTGCATTCTTTATGTGTGTGTGTATTTATATGTGTAATGTGTTTGTTTTTTGCTTGTTATACACATGTGTTGTATGTGTGTGTTTGATTGTTCTACATGTGTTGTCTGTATGTGTGTGTTTGATTGTTCTACACATGTGTTGTCTGTGTGTGTTTGATTGTTCTACATGTGTTGTCTGTATGTGTGTGTTTGATTGTTCTACATGTGTTGTCTGTATGTGTGTGTTTGATTGTTCTACATGTGTTGTCTGTATTTGTTTGATTGTTCTACACATGTGTTGTCTGTATGTGTGTGTTTGATTGTTCTATACATGTGTTGTCTGTATGTGTGTGTTTGATTGTTCTATACATGTGTTGTCTGTATGTGTGTGTTTGATTGTTCTACACATGTGTTGTCTGTATGTGTGTGTTTGATTGTTCTACACATGTGTTGTCTGTGTGTGTTTGATTGTTCTACATGTGACGAGTTCACCTTGGGTAGTGAGAGTGAACCACACCCTAGGTGTCTCTGGCACTCCCGTGTATTCTAGCCCCAGGGGTTGGATGAGCAGATACACCTTTTTCCTCTGTGGTTGATCTCATATTAGTTAATTAAGTCTACAAGCCCCTCCAGATTCTAGACCCCCACTAACTACCTACACCTGTGGAACAATGAACACTGAGGCATCGTCCGAGACCACACTCAATCATTATACAAAGAGCAAGTCAACTTACATAAAGTTTATTCTACCCTTGAGAATATAGAACTGAAATGAACATCCTGATAGAAGAATCTATTTACACAAATAGAAGATAGAGTAGAGATAGACTCAGAGATGTAGGTATCTTCATCGAGTTGAGAAGTAGATTGGATGCAGATGTCCCGTCCAGTCGGTCCGCCACTCACCCGGCTTCCTTCCAGTGAGATGACTAGAACCTTGGAGACCACTCTGTCTCCAGAGCGTGGATCCACAACACTAGAGTCACTGCTGAACCACACTTCACTGGACCAACTGCATCTCTATCACTCCCACGGAGTCACTGTTAATACAGTTCTCGAACAATACCAGTTGGGAGACAATCCGCCTGGAATTGCTCCGAGTATTAGTCACTTCGATGAACTTAAACACTGACCAAGCTAATGGTCTATCAATCAGAACACAGTCTTACTGCAGAACCGCTATGGTATTGACCAATTTAATGGTCCCTTTTTCACAGCACCGGAACATGAATGGAAAAGTGTCACAGACCAATTCAATGGTCTCCTACAGTCACACTGCTTGTAGAATCAGATATGGCTACTAAAATGTTACTGAGTTCTTGGATAACACAGTTGATAATCTTGATACTGCAACAGTACATTAATAGAATCAGACATCTATTTCACAGCAACAATTCAGGTTGGACTATAATCCCATAGTCCCTTCCACCGGGTTACCTTGACACATGTCACTACTTGGTGAAGTTCTTCTCAAGACCTGCCGCTAGAGCTGTCCAAAGAACCATTCAAGTGTCTGAAGATCAGTTACTTCTGCGTTTAGGCAGAACCCCCGTCAAACTAGACGGACCGGCGTTCCCTGTCGTTGAGCATGATTACTCAACATGCTGAACTGTTCATCACAAAACAGAGTGTCGTCTATTTACCAGAACAATCACAAACCAACACTTCTCACACGGGCACCTTCAGGGTGGTTGTATGTCTTGAGGCAACCTTCACTCATGGTGAATCAATCTTGGGTACCTGATGTGGTTGAGTCTGGCGTGATAAGAAAAGAACTGAACCCTTCGCTCCGTCACACGAAGTGGTTTCCTGCCAACAACATTATAGTTGACTGGTTCCTCAACAGGCAAACTCCTGAAAAGGAAGAGCGACCGGTGAGAGTATACTGGCCCAAACATAAGTCCACATGCATCCTACCAATACCTACTCAACCCTCAGTCATGCTACTTAGTTATGCATATAACTAAAGCATTATCTCTATCTGGAGAGTAGTATAGCATGGGTTTGCAAATGTCAGCTGGCCTCACAGAACAGCCCGTCAAACAGAGCAAGAAATCAGAATGACGAGTCTGATCTTTGGTCTCACCTCTCCCTAATCATCTACCAGTCGTCGCTAACGTCAGTAGTGATACAAGGCTGTTATTATAGTTCTAAGTTACTTGAACTAAACATAGGTAAAGAGTCCCTAGACTCGGTCCTAACATCATCAATGTACATTAAGAAACATAAGCTGGATCAATATCCCATCCCTCGGGATATAGGAATAGGACATGATCACATCCACTATGTACACAAGCCTGTTTGCTGGTGGGACCACCTGCCCCTGCCCTAGCAAACTCTTCTTATCAGACTCTGCCTTAGAGTCAAGAAGCCTTCTTGAGAATACATGTTCCCCACATGTTCCAAGGGAAATCTTCCAGTTCTGTCCTCCCCAAGTGGGTTAGCCTTGGCATGGATGGAACTTCATCGTTGGCTTGGCCTACCAACACATACTTTCATAACTTGCGTTTACCTCCCCCATATTCTATATTTCCCCAGTCTCATGCAGCCTCCTAGCATCCTTCCATACTTCCAGCACCAGAGCATTCACTCGCACTAGCGCCAGTACGAAAGAGACAGGATAGCTGAGACAAGATTTCAGAACGCACATTTATATCGCGACGGCACGCAGTGTTATCTCGCGACGACCTATTCGGCGTTCGGACTTACTCCAGGAAGTATCACATGCCATGATCTAATATATATATGCACACAATGTCCCATCATATATATATATATATATAAATATAGCACCAAAGCAACTTACCTTGACACAGAAATCCGCTGTTCCACACAATGAATTCACTATTAAGTTATTACACCATAGTTACATCATTCCTGGTGGCACAGAACTAAGTTCTTCCTTTACTTAGTAACTAAGCACAATTTTGTCTGAAAATCCACCTACCAACTTACCTGGTTTTCTAACCGTTCTTCGGGCTTCAGCAACTGACTGAACTAATCTAGGTTTCCATCCGGCACAAGTAACTAGGTTTTATTCTAACACAGCAACCTACTAGATGTAACGATTGTCAAAATATGGTACACACATTTGGAACCCAAATCGCCTACATCACAATACGGCGTTTCTAACAGCTGTTTCGCGAGCACACGGTAAACAAACACGATTCGCCATCAACTGCGTTATCGATCGGTTTGCTAATTAGTATGCAAGGACAGCCGCATCGGTAATGAGGTTAGAACAATGGCGTGTGGAACACACGTACCAAGTTAAATGAATTAAACAATTATCTACCTGTGTGGACAACCAGACCTCCAGACAGCTCCGAACTGTTTCAAGGGCTTCTCATCTTCCTTGATCTTACAGTCAGCCGAATAATGGTTGAGGGGAGACGCACACAAAACGGCTCACATTCGGCCTGCGTCTATTCTGTGGCAACGACAGTAAGTGAATGACTGATTTAGCCACATTCCCGCTTCGTGCCAACTCAATGCGCACTAGAAGCGAGTGCTTCTCGAGAAAAGATACTTTCTCGGGAAAACCGTCATTCCCCGCCTAGAGTTTCTAGATCTCTCTGCACGAGAATTTAGAGCGATACCCAGCATCACGGGTTACTCGAATTTCGGTGTTTCGAGAATATTCTAGATCGTAAGTCCTTCATCGGCTTCCCTCAGTCTATTCTTAGCTGGGAAAGTCCCCGATGACGCGCCAAAATAGTGCGGAATCTTGACGACCCAAGACAGATAATCGCGTTTTGTCACATAGGCCCCCACTTTAAGAGGATCGACCCCGTCGTTCCACTTCTACGCAGAAGCTGTCTATGTCGTTCGTTCTTTCTTCTTAGAGACCGGATGGTGGGTGAGGAAGTCTAACCCGTCAATATTTTATAGAATACTTTTACCACATTAGGTGGGGTGACAAGCTATTCAGTATCACGGGTGATCAACGCCTACTCCGCTACTGCGATCGGGCATCTCGCAGTGTCTTGCGGAACAGAGCTCCCGTCTCGATCTGATTTAACGATCGTTCCTGCCAGAGTTTACTGGACTTCTGCAACTCCAGCTTCCCCTTTCGAGGACCCAGCTGGATTGCAGTCGGTCGGATTGAGGGACCAAGGGTCTGTGTCTGTTCTGACACAACCCACCTCTTCCGACCACGGTTCTCAGTGTAGCTAGCACTGCGGGTGTTCCTTTGGCCGGTCATGTTCCCCCGAGCACCGGGCTGAACCGAAGAAGGTACCTGCACATACATATAGGACTGCCTATGGTGTGACAGGCTTTCCGCTACCTGACCTGAACCCCGAACCGTTCTTTCAGCGAATCTCTGCGCCCTTGGGCTGGTAGACTTATCATCGGGCTTCCCCTCATAGCGCATGAGGAGACTGGAATGGAAAGTAGAAGACTTTCCCAGGATCACCACTCCATAGTGCTTGTGGAGCCCCACTTTATCCACTAGGAATGGGCCCTGCCACCCGATTTCGAATTCGTTCCCCTCGATTGGGAGGAGTACTAGAACTCGGTCTCCAACCTCTAAGGATATCCTCGTCTTCGTCCGTTTCTCAAGTGTGCATTTACGGCACTCAGGACAAGACCTAATATACCTGCGCACGTCGCCTGTCATTCCCGGCCACCAATAGTACCGGGATAGACATTTACCGGTTGTCCCTACAGTCAGATGTCCGGTTGGGGACCTGACATGTACCGTTCGCAGCAGATTAGCTCTGAAGCTCTCAGGAACCAACTTACGATCCCTCTGCCTTCTCTCTGTTCCAGTCTGAATTAACGGTGACTGGTTATCAGAGTTGAACTTACCCTGAGTTAACGGGTTTTTATTGTTGGGCAACCGTTCTGAGCCAGGACACTCCGTCGCATCCTTGCTCCGAGCATTACTCATTCCATCCGGGTGAGTATTTCGGAGACTTACCTTTTCGAGACCCTCTTCCTCTGTACCTCTGACCTGCCTAGACTTATGGATGCTAGGGTGTTCTGGTTCACCCAGAAACACGTACTTCCGGCCAAGAATTAGGGGATATAGAGGATCCGGTACGACTGCCGCCTGAATGCGTCCAGTAACGTACTTGCTCCGAATCTCCACATTGGCAATCGGGCAACGTAGCGCTACAGCCCTCCTACTGGCTGGCTGTATCTCCGTCATCTCCCCGGTGAGTTGCTCTGGGCCTGTCAGGTGGGATGCAATTACAGATGAAAATTGCAATCCTGTGTCGTAGAGGCACAACACCTGTTGCCCATTCACTTCTACTTCCTCAACCACTGGAGGTCGCTCTGGTTCTCCATTCCCATCAACCGTCTTCACTTTCCTGCAAGGTCTATCCCTAACCTCTGCAAGACAAGCAAAGTGAAAGTCCTTGGACTTACTCCTACACTCACTCGTATTGTGAGTGCTGGACTTGCAGAATTTGCACCATCGTTCACTCCACTTCCTCTTTGGAGAACTAGGTGGGCTATTCTTACCTTGGTTGACGTTAGAGATCTTCTCTATAGAGTCTACCTGTTTCTTTGGTTCATTAGAACCTTTAGTCTTCTTCTTTGACTTACCTTGATCCTTATCTTTCGATCTCGGATCTGTTGGACTGGTATCCCCAGTCTCGCCATAGACTTCAACGTATCTTTCGGCTAACTTGGTGACTATATCCAATCTCTCAGCCCCATTCTCACCTAAGAAGTTTCGCAAGGGTTTAGACATTTGCATTCGCATCTGATCTACAACCATCAACTCACGCAAACTTTCATACTCCTCTTTAAATCCGGCCAAGGCCATCCACTTAAGAAGGTATGAGTTCAATCTCACACTGTATGATGAAAACAGTTCACCAGGTTCTCGCTTCGCCGTCCGAAACTTCCTTCGGTATGAGTGCGCTGTGATCTCGAATCTCTTCAAGAGAGCCGCTTTCAGAGCCGGGTAATCATTCTGTAGACCCGGTGGCAAGCGTGCATACACTTCATAACTTTCGGCACGGAGTCCCTGGGAGAGTTTTAAACACCATTTCTGTTTGTCTAGTCCCATTGCAATAGCCATGGCTTCATACTTCTCTAAGTATTGGTCTATCCGCTCCTTCTCGGGTTCGAACGGCTGTAAAGGCCATTTCATAGCCTGGTAGTCACGCCTACTGGTTGACTCTGAGCCAGGAGGTACACCTCCTCCCATAGCTCCATCAGTTACACCTGTAGCAGGCACTTGTGCCTCAAGTAGCTTCATTCGATACTCATGGTCCCGTTTTTCTTTCGCGGCTTCCAACTCAAGCCGTTTCATCTCAGTATCAGCCGCTATCCTCTTTTCCTCAAGAGCCACTTTACTGGCTTCCAGTTCTCTTTCTGCTCTCCTCCTCTCTCTTTCCTCTTGGCGAAAATTTCTTTCCACCTCTTGCACATAGGATTTCAAAGCAGCTCCCTCTAGACCAGACTTACGTCCAGTTTCCTGAACTTTGTCTAAGTCTAACTCTTGGGTAGACATGTTGACTATGATATGTGGGTACTCAAGTATGTGTGGGTGAAGCAATACAATGAATCAATAATCAATAGTAATAACTAATCACCACAACACAAATGTCTGTCAGACAGTTAGGAGATAGGTAGAAGTAGTAGAATCTTATGTAGACTGAAGTTGAGGATAAAGACTAAGTCCCTATCTCTATGTGAGAGGTCTACAACACACAGAGAGCTTGGAATAATCCCGGACGGGCCCCCACTCTACATGGAGTGTGACGAGTTCACCTTGGGTAGTGAGAGTGAACCACACCCTAGGTGTCTCTGGCACTCCCGTGTATTCTAGCCCCAGGGGTTGGATGAGCAGATACACCTTTTTCCTCTGTGGTTGATCTCATATTAGTTAATTAAGTCTACAAGCCCCTCCAGATTCTAGACCCCCACTAACTACCTACACCTGTGGAACAATGAACACTGAGGCATCGTCCGAGACCACACTCAATCATTATACAAAGAGCAAGTCAACTTACATAAAGTTTATTCTACCCTTGAGAATATAGAACTGAAATGAACATCCTGATAGAAGAATCTATTTACACAAATAGAAGATAGAGTAGAGATAGACTCAGAGATGTAGGTATCTTCATCGAGTTGAGAAGTAGATTGGATGCAGATGTCCCGTCCAGTCGGTCCGCCACTCACCCGGCTTCCTTCCAGTGAGATGACTAGAACCTTGGAGACCACTCTGTCTCCAGAGCGTGGATCCACAACACTAGAGTCACTGCTGAACCACACTTCACTGGACCAACTGCATCTCTATCACTCCCACGGAGTCACTGTTAATACAGTTCTCGAACAATACCAGTTGGGAGACAATCCGCCTGGAATTGCTCCGAGTATTAGTCACTTCGATGAACTTAAACACTGACCAAGCTAATGGTCTATCAATCAGAACACAGTCTTACTGCAGAACCGCTATGGTATTGACCAATTTAATGGTCCCTTTTTCACAGCACCGGAACATGAATGGAAAAGTGTCACAGACCAATTCAATGGTCTCCTACAGTCACACTGCTTGTAGAATCAGATATGGCTACTAAAATGTTACTGAGTTCTTGGATAACACAGTTGATAATCTTGATACTGCAACAGTACATTAATAGAATCAGACATCTATTTCACAGCAACAATTCAGGTTGGACTATAATCCCATAGTCCCTTCCACCGGGTTACCTTGACACATGTCACTACTTGGTGAAGTTCTTCTCAAGACCTGCCGCTAGAGCTGTCCAAAGAACCATTCAAGTGTCTGAAGATCAGTTACTTCTGCGTTTAGGCAGAACCCCCGTCAAACTAGACGGACCGGCGTTCCCTGTCGTTGAGCATGATTACTCAACATGCTGAACTGTTCATCACAAAACAGAGTGTCGTCTATTTACCAGAACAATCACAAACCAACACTTCTCACACGGGCACCTTCAGGGTGGTTGTATGTCTTGAGGCAACCTTCACTCATGGTGAATCAATCTTGGGTACCTGATGTGGTTGAGTCTGGCGTGATAAGAAAAGAACTGAACCCTTCGCTCCGTCACACGAAGTGGTTTCCTGCCAACAACATTATAGTTGACTGGTTCCTCAACAGGCAAACTCCTGAAAAGGAAGAGCGACCGGTGAGAGTATACTGGCCCAAACATAAGTCCACATGCATCCTACCAATACCTACTCAACCCTCAGTCATGCTACTTAGTTATGCATATAACTAAAGCATTATCTCTATCTGGAGAGTAGTATAGCATGGGTTTGCAAATGTCAGCTGGCCTCACAGAACAGCCCGTCAAACAGAGCAAGAAATCAGAATGACGAGTCTGATCTTTGGTCTCACCTCTCCCTAATCATCTACCAGTCGTCGCTAACGTCAGTAGTGATACAAGGCTGTTATTATAGTTCTAAGTTACTTGAACTAAACATAGGTAAAGAGTCCCTAGACTCGGTCCTAACATCATCAATGTACATTAAGAAACATAAGCTGGATCAATATCCCATCCCTCGGGATATAGGAATAGGACATGATCACATCCACTATGTACACAAGCCTGTTTGCTGGTGGGACCACCTGCCCCTGCCCTAGCAAACTCTTCTTATCAGACTCTGCCTTAGAGTCAAGAAGCCTTCTTGAGAATACATGTTCCCCACATGTTCCAAGGGAAATCTTCCAGTTCTGTCCTCCCCAAGTGGGTTAGCCTTGGCATGGATGGAACTTCATCGTTGGCTTGGCCTACCAACACATACTTTCATAACTTGCGTTTACCTCCCCCATATTCTATATTTCCCCAGTCTCATGCAGCCTCCTAGCATCCTTCCATACTTCCAGCACCAGAGCATTCACTCGCACTAGCGCCAGTACGAAAGAGACAGGATAGCTGAGACAAGATTTCAGAACGCACATTTATATCGCGACGGCACGCAGTGTTATCTCGCGACGACCTATTCGGCGTTCGGACTTACTCCAGGAAGTATCACATGCCATGATCTAATATATATATGCACACAATGTCCCATCATATATATATATATATAAATATAGCACCAAAGCAACTTACCTTGACACAGAAATCCGCTGTTCCACACAATGAATTCACTATTAAGTTATTACACCATAGTTACATCATTCCTGGTGGCACAGAACTAAGTTCTTCCTTTACTTAGTAACTAAGCACAATTTTGTCTGAAAATCCACCTACCAACTTACCTGGTTTTCTAACCGTTCTTCGGGCTTCAGCAACTGACTGAACTAATCTAGGTTTCCATCCGGCACAAGTAACTAGGTTTTATTCTAACACAGCAACCTACTAGATGTAACGATTGTCAAAATATGGTACACACATTTGGAACCCAAATCGCCTACATCACAATACGGCGTTTCTAACAGCTGTTTCGCGAGCACACGGTAAACAAACACGATTCGCCATCAACTGCGTTATCGATCGGTTTGCTAATTAGTATGCAAGGACAGCCGCATCGGTAATGAGGTTAGAACAATGGCGTGTGGAACACACGTACAAAGTTAAATGAATTAAACAATTATCTACCTGTGTGGACAACCAGACCTCCAGACAGCTCCGAACTGTTTCAAGGGCTTCTCATCTTCCTTGATCTTACAGTCAGCCGAATAATGGTTGAGGGGAGACGCACACAAAACGGCTCACATTCGGCCTGCGTCTATTCTGTGGCAACGACAGTAAGTGAATGACTGATTTAGCCACATTCCCGCTTCGTGCCAACTCAATGCGCACTAGAAGCGAGTGCTTCTCGAGAAAAGATACTTTCTCGGAAAACCGTCATTCCCGCCTAGAGTTTCTAGATCTCTCTGCACGAGAATTTAGAGCGATACCCAGCAATCACGGGTTACTCGAATTTCGGTGTTTCGAGAATATTCTAGATCGTAAGTCCTTCATCGGCTTCCCTCAGTCTATTCTTAGCTGGGAAAGTCCCCGATGACGCGCCAAAATAGTGCGGAATCTTGACGACCCAAGACAGATAATCGCGTTTTGTCACACTACACTTGTGCTGTCTGTGTGTGTTTGATTGTTGTACACATGTGTTGTCTGTGTGTGTTTGATTGTTCTACACATGTGTTGTCTGTATGTGTTTGTTTGATTGTTCTACACATGTGTTGTCTGTGTGTGTTTGTTTGATTGTTCTACACATGTGTTGTCTGTGTGTGTTTGATTGTTCTACACATGTGTTGTCTGTATGTGTGTGTTTGATTGTTCTACACATGTGTTGTCTGTGTGTGTTTGATTGTTCTACACATGTGTTGTCTGTGTGTGTTTGATTGTTCTACACATGTGTTGTCTGTGTGTGTTTGATTGTTCTACACATGTGTTGTCTGTGTGTGTTTGATTGTTCTACACATTGTTGTCTGTGTGTGTTGATTGTTCTAACATGTGTTGTCTGTGTGTTTTGATTGTTCTACACATGTGCTGTCTGTATGTGTGTGTTTGATTGTTCTACACTGTGTTGTCTGTGTGTGTTTGATTGTTCTACACATGTGTTGTCTATGTGTGTTTGATTGTTCTACACATGTGCTGTCTGTAGTATTTGTTTGATTGTTCTAGACATGTTTATCTCTGTGTGTTTGATTTCTACACTGTTTATCTCTGTGTGTTTGATTGTTCTAGACATGTGTTATCTCTGTGTGTTTGATTGTTCTAGACATGTGTTATCTCTGTGTGTTTGATTGTTCTACACATGTGTTGTCTCTTTTGTGTTTGATTGTTCTAGACATGTGTTATCTCTGTGTGTTTGATTGTTCTAGACATGTGTTATCTCTGTGTGTTTGATTGTTCTAGACATGTGTTATCTCTGTGTGTTTGATTGTTCTAGACATGTGTTATCTCTGTGTGTTTGATTGTTCTAGACATGTGTTATCTCTGTGTGTTTGATTGTTCTACACATGTGTTATCTCTGTGTGTTTGATTGTTCTAGACATGTGTTTTCTCTGTGTGTTTGATTGTTCTACACGTGTTATCTCTGTGTGTTTGATTGTTCTACACATGTGTTATCTCTGTGTGTTTGATTGTTCTACACATGTGTTGTCTCTGTGTGTATTTGTTTGATTGTTCTACACATGTGTTGTCTGTGTGTGTTTGATTGTTCTACACATGTGTTATCTCTGTGTGTGTGTTTGATTGTTCTAGACATGTGTTGCCTGTATGTGTGTCTTTGATTGTTCTACACATGTGTTGTCTGTATGTGTGTGTTTTATTGTTCTACACATGTGTTGCCTGTATGTGTGTGTTTGATTGTTCTACATGTGTTGTATGTATGTGTGTGTTTGATTGTTCTACATGTGTTGTCTGTGTGTGTTTGATTGTTCTACATGTGTTGTCTGTATGTGTGTGTTTGATTGTTCTACATGTGTTGTCTGTGTGTGTTTGATTGTTCTACACATGTGTTGTCTGTGTGTGTGTGTTTGATTGTTCTACACATGTGTTGTCTGTATGTGTGTGTTTGATTGTTCTACACATGTGTTGTCTGTATGTGTGTGTTTGATTGTTCTACACATGTGTTGTCTGTATGTGTGTGTTTGATTGTTCTACACATGTGTTGTCTATGTGTATTTGTTTGATTGTTCTACACATGTGTTGTCTGTGTGTATTTGTTTGATTGTTCTACACATGTGTTGTCTGTGTGTATTTGTTTGATTGTTCTAGACATGTGCTATCTCTGTGTGTTTGATTGTTCTAGACATGTGCTATCTCTGTGTGTTTGATTGTTCTACACATGTGTTGTCTCTTGTGTATTTGTTTGATTGTTCTAGACATGTGTTATCTCTGTGTGTTTGATTGTTCTACACATGTGTTGTCTATGTGTGTTTGATTGTTCTACACATGTGCTGTCTGTATGTATTTGTTTGATTGTTCTAGACATGTGTTATCTCTGTGTGTTTGATTGTTCTACACATGTGTTATCTCTGTGTGTTTGATTGTTCTAGACATGTGTTATCTCTGTGTGTTTGATTGTTCTAGACATGTGTTATCTCTGTGTGTTTGATTGTTCTACACATGTGTTGTCTCTGTGTGTTTGATTGTTCTAGACATGTGTTATCTCTGTGTGTTTGATTGTTCTAGACATGTGTTATCTCTGTGTGTTTGATTGTTCTAGACATGTGTTATCTCTGTGTGTTTGATTGTTCTACACATGTGTTATCTCTGTGTGTTTGATTGTTCTAGACATGTGTTATCTCTGTGTGTGTGATTGTTCTACACATGTGTTATCTCTGTGTGTTTGATTGTTCTACACATGTGTTATCTCTGTGTGTTTGATTGTTCTACACATGTGTTGTCTCTGTGTGTATTTGTTTGATTGTTCTACACATGTGTTGTCTGTGTGTGTTTGATTGTTCTACACATGTGTTATCTCTGTGTGTGTGTTTGATTGTTCTAGACATGTGTTGCCTGTATGTATGTGTTTGATTGTTCTACACATGTGTTGTCTGTCTGTGTGTGTTTGATTGTTCTACACATGTGTTGCCTGTATGTGTGTGTTTGATTGTTCTACACTTGTGCTGTCTGTGTGTGTTTGATTGTTCTACACATGTGTTGTCTGTGTGTGTTTTATTGTTCTACACATGTGTTGTCTGTGTGTGTTTTATTGTTCTACACATGTGTTGCCTGTATGTGTGTGTTTTATTGTTCTACACATGTGTTGTCTGTGTGTGTTTTATTGTTCTACACATGTGTTGCCTGTATGTGTGTGTTTTATTGTTCTACACATGTGTTTGTCTGTGTGTGTTTTATTGTTCTACACATGTGTTGTCTGTATGTGTGTGTTTTATTGTTCTACATGTGTTGTCTGTGTGTGTGTGTTTGATTGTTCTACACATGTGTTGTCTGTATGTGTGTGTTTGATTGTTCTACATGTGTTGTCTGTATGTGTGTGTTTGATTGTTCTACACATGTGTTGTCTGTGTGTGTTTGATTGTTCTACATGTGTTGTCTGTATGTGTGTGTTTGATTGTTCTACATGTGTTGTCTGTGTGTGTGTGTTTGATTGTTCTACACATGTGTTGTCTGTATGTGTGTGTTTGATTGTTCTACACATGTGTTATCTCTGTGTGTTTGATTGTTCTACACATGTGTTATCTCTGTGTGTTTGATTGTTCTAGACATGTTTTTATCTCTGTGTGTTTGATTGTTCTAGACATGTGTTATCTCTGTGTGTTTGATTGTTCTACACATGTGTTGTCTCTGTGTGTTTGATTGTTCTAGACATGTGTTATCTCTGTGTGTTTGATTGTTCTAGACATGTGTTATCTCTGTGTGTTTGATTGTTCTAGACATGTGTTATCTCTGTGTGTTTGATTGTTCTACACATGTGTTGTCTCTGTGTGTTTGATTGTTCTAGACATGTGTTATCTCTGTGTGTTTGATTGTTCTACACATGTGTTGTCTGTGTGTGTTTGATTGTTCTACACTTGTGCTGTCTGTGTGTGTTTGATTGTTTACACATGTGTTGTCTGTTGTTTTTTATTGTTCTACACATGTGTTGCTGTGTGTGTTTTTATTGTTCTACACATGTGTTGTCTGTGTGTGTTTGATTGTTCTACACATGTGTTGTCTGTGTGTGTTTTATTGTTCTACACATGTGTTGTCTGTGTGTGTTTTATTGTTCTACACTTGTGCTGTTGTGTGTGTTTGATTGTTCTACACATGTGTTGTCTGTGTGTTTTTGTTGTTTTGATTTTTTTTTTTCTACACATGTGTTGTCTGTGTGTGTTTGATTGTTCTACACATGTGTTGTCTGTATGTGTTTGATTGTTCTACACATGTGTTGTCTGTGTGTGTTTGATTGTTCTACACATGTGTTGTCTGTGTGTGTTTTGATTGTTCTACACATGTGTTGTCTGTGTGTGTTTTGATTGTTCTACACATGTGTTGTCTGTATGTGTGTGTTTTGATTGTTCTACACTTGTTCTGTCTGTATGTGTGTGTTTTATTGTTCTACACATGTGTTGTCTATGTGTGTTTGATTGTTCTACACATGTGTTGTCTGTGTGTGTTTGATTGTTCTACACATGTGTTGTCTGTATGTGTGTGTTTTATTGTTCTACACATGTGTTGTCTGTATGTGTGTGTTTTATTGTTCTACACATGTGCTGTCTGTGTGTGTTTGATTGTTCTACACTTGTGCTGTCTGTGTGTGTTTGATTGTTGTACACATGTGTTGTCTGTATGTGTTTGATTGTTCTACACATGTGTTGTCTGTGTGTGTTTTATTGTTCTACACATGTGTTGTCTGTGTGTGTTTGATTGTTCTACACATGTGTTGTCTGTGTGTGTTTTATTGTTCTACACATGTGTTGTCTGTGTGTGTTTTATTGTTCTACACTTGTGCTGTCTGTGTGTGTTTGATTGTTCTACACATGTGTTGTCTGTGTGTGTTTGATTGTTCTACACATGTGTTGTCTGTATGTGTTTGATTGTTCTACACATGTGTTGTCTGTGTGTGTTTGATTGTTCTACACATGTGTTGTCTGTATGTGTGTGTTTGATTGTTCTACACATGTGTTGTCTGTGTGTGTTTGATTGTTCTACACATGTGTTGTCTGTATGTGTTTGATTGTTCTACACATGTGTTGTCTGTGTGTGTTTGATTGTTCTACACTTGTGCTGTCTGTGTGTGTTTGATTGTTCTACACATGTGTTGTCTGTGTGTGTTTTATTGTTCTACACATGTGCTGTCTGTGTGTGTTTGATTGTTCTACACATGTGTTGTCTGTGTGTGTTTTATTGCTCTACACATGTGTTGTCTGTGTGTGTTTTATTGTTCTACACATGTGTTGTCTGTATGTGTTTGATTGTTCTACACATGTGTTGTCTGTATGTGTGTGTTTGATTGTTCTACACATGTGCTGTCTGTATGTGTTTGATTGTTCTACACATGTGTTGTCTGTATGTGTGTGTTTGATTGTTCTACACTTGTGTTATCTGTGTGTGTTTGATTGTTCTACACTTGTGTTATCTGTGTGTGTTTGATTGTTCTACACATGTGCTGTCTGTGTGTATTTGTTTGATTGTTCTACACATGTGCTGTCTGTGTGTGTTTGACTGTTCTACACATGTGCTGTCTGTGTGTATTTGTTTGATTGTTCTACACATGTGCTGTCTGTGTGTGTTTGACTGTTCTACACATGTGCTGTCTGTGTGTATTTGTTTGATTGTTCTACACATGTGCTGTCTGTGTGTGTTTGACTGTTCTACACATGTGCTGTCTGTGTGTATTTGTTTGATTGTTCTACACATGTGTTGTCTGTGTGTTGGAAGGCATAGATAATTAGCTGCATGAAACACCTGCAGCTGTGTGCTGGCTGTTTGCTGAATGTCTGCTCCAGTGCCAGCAGTTTGCTGAATGTCTGCTCCAGTGCCAGCAGTTTGCTGAATGTCTGCTCCAGTGTGTCTGATCACTCTGTCCTAATAGTAAACTGAGTCAATCTGTCTGGCTCCATGTGTTAAATTTGTCAATATGTCTATGCCCATGCAGTAAACTGAGTCAATCTATGTTTTAACTTGAAAATGTTGCTTATGGGGTCATATGTATTTGAAATATCTCAGTGGTCATATTATTGATATGCTTACTTGAAAGTGTTATCTGTGGGTGTGATGTGTGTGTCAGATATGATTTGAGAGGCTGTATACTTGATGCTTTCACTTGACAGTGTTGAAAGAAACTTCAGGAAATAATTTTTCAGGGTTCAATAGTGAGATGTCTGTTTTAAGCCAGCATGAGAAATTATCTAAACATGCCAGAAGAGTCCAACTAACAATATATCTCAACAAGCAATTATGTACAGACCAGACGGAAGCAGAGGAAGGGGTCGGCGACGTAAACGATGAATAGAGGGAATCGCAGAGATCCTGGGAACCTCGATATATGAAGCCCATACACGGGCACTCTCCCGCTGTTTATACTTCACCTCGACACCGCAAGGTGCAAGAGGAACAAGATGAGATGGAGAACTTTAACCCAAAAAAAATGAAAACCCTGACCAGCATAGTTCGCGGCGGCTGCACTAGCCAAGTGACCTTAATTCCTCAGGCTCAAAACCCCCTCAAGGTACTATAGGCACACCCCTACACCCAGTATGAAATCACCCTGTTAGCTAATTGGTCAGGTTGTGTGAGTGTACTCACTACTACAAGCATCAGAGACTGTCATGGCTGAAAGTGTAGTGGTCAGCTTATCATCTCTCACTGTAAGCATCATCTAGTTGTCTAGCGGAAGGGGCTGGGGTATTGTCAGTGCTAACTGGACTAAACCCTGAGCATCAGCTAACTGTCTATCGGAAGGGGCCGGGGTATTGTCAGTGCTAACTGGTCTGAACCCTTAGCATCATCTAGCTGTCCAGCGGAAGGGGCTGGGGTATTGTCAGTGCTAACTGGACTGAGCATCAGCTAACTGTCCAGCGGAAGGGGCTGGGGTATTGTCAGTGCTAACTGGTCTGAACCCTTAGCATCATCTAGCTGTCCAGCGGAAGGGGCTGGGGTATTGTCAGTGCTAACTGGACTGAGCATCAGTTAACTGTCCAGCGGAAGGGGCTGGGGTATTGTCAGTGCTAACTGGTCTGAATCCTGAGCATCAGCTAGCTGTCCATCGGAAGGGGCTGGGATATTGTCAGTGCTAACTGGACTGAACCCTGAGCATCAGCTAACTGTCCAGCGGAAGGGGCTGGGGTATTGTCAGTGCTAACTGGAAAACCCTGAGCATCAGCTAGCTGTTCAGTGGAAGGGGCTGGGGTATTGTCAGTGCTAACTGGACTGAACCTTAATTTAGACGTGAGTCAAACACATAGGCCATACAGCACACATACATGGTGCCTCCCACATCAAGACAGTTAACTCACATAGCACGTATGGTAGGTCAAAGTGATATGTGATACAAACTTTTCTGGCATCAGTACCAACAGCTTATACACACAACAACGTCAACAAATAAACTCCACACAACAACATCAACACAAAACTCCACACAACACCAACACAAAACTCCACACAACACCAACACAAAACTCCACACAACACCAACACAAAACTCCACACAACAATGCCAACACAAAACTCCACACAACTCCAATACACAACGCCAACACACAACTCCACACAGTGCCAACACACAACTCCACACGACAATACCAACCCAGCATGAGATTTCTAGCTACGATAGTCCAGTTGCTAACTCACTAACTGAACATTCCATGAGATTTCTTGTCCATCTTGAGTGTCCAAACCTCTAACACTCCGGAAGCCAACAAATCCACACCCTCTCTCTCTCTCTCTCTCTCTCTCTCTCTCTCTCTCTCTCTCCCTCTCCCTCTCTCTCTCTCTCTCTCTCCCTCTCTCTCTCTCTCTCTCTCGCTCTGTCTGTCTATCTCCCTCTCTCTGTCTGTCTCACTCTCACTCTCTGTCTGCCTCTCTTTCTCTCTCTCTCTCTCTCTCTCTCTCTCTCTCTCTGTTTCTCGCTCTTTCTCTGTCCCTCACTCTCTCTCGCGCTCTCTCTGTCTGTCTGTCTGTCTGTCTCTCTCTCTGTCTGTCTCTCTGTTCTCTCTCTCTCTCTGTCTCTGTCCCTCACCCTCTCTCTCTCTCATGTGCTCTCTCTGTCTCTCTCAAGCGCTCTCTCTCTGTCTCTCTCTCTCTTCTGTCTCTCTGTTCTCTCTCTCTGTTTCTCGCTCTCTCTCTCTGAAAGTCACCCTCTCTCTCTCTCAAGCGCTCTCTGTCTCTCTCTCTTCTGTCTCTCTGTTCTCTCTCTCATGCACTCTCTGTCTCTCTCTCTCTCTCAAGCGCTCTGTCTCTCTCTGCCTGTCTCTCTGTTCTCTCTCTCTGTCTCGCTCTGTCTGTCTATCTCCCTCTCTCTGTCTGTCTGTCTCTCTCTCTCTTCTGTCTCTCTCTGCCTGTCTCTCTGTTCTCTCTCTCTCTCTCTCTCTCTCTCTCTCTCTCTCTCTCTCTCTGTCTGTCTCGCTCTGTCTGTCTATCTCCCTCTCTCTGTCTCTCTCTCTCTCTCTCTCTCTCTCTCTCTCTCTCTCTCTCTCTCTCTCTCTCTTTCGTTGTCTCACGCTTCAACAAGACCTGGACAGTATATTCACTAAGTGCTTGTCAGTATCCACTCAAACCACATATATCCACTCTGAACTTGACGCAGTACGGACTATCAGACAGCTTGCTCTAGTGACCCCAGTACGGACTATCAGACAGCCTGCTCTAGTGACCCCAGTACCCGCTTGCCACGTCGAGGCTACAGTGATCGCTGAGAACTCCATCTTCATACTTGAGGTTATAGGCCTATCTGGACCCATGCAAATCTACACCTATTGCAAATACAAAATGTACATACTACTGCAAAAAGTGCTTTTCTACTCAATATGGTGACCAAATTGCTATTCGAGTTTATAAAATGGTTGCGAAATCTCCCTTTGTAAGCAAAATACAGGACCGTATACACGGCTTGGACACATGGTGCCGACCCATGTTGTATACACCCACCAGTCGGCACTCCCCGGGGGATGTGGTTAGTGACGCCATTACTTCCTAAAACATTTCCTCCTACCCATTTTAGGATGGATCGACTCGGGAACATAGGCCAGTCTTCTTCTTCTTCTTCTTCTTCTTCTTCTTCTTCTTCTTCTTCTTCTTCTTCTTCTTCTTCTTCTTCTTCTTCTTCATCTTCTTCTTCTTCTTCTTCTTCTTCTTCTTCTTCTTCTTCTTCTCTTTCTTCTTTGCTTCCGCGCCCTCTTCTTCCTCTTCTTCTTCTTTCGGTCGTTTGAAATTGATGTCTGTATCTGCATTGTTGTCTGTTTTGGAAATTTCACTGTCTTTTGTTGTGCACTCAGTGGTCCATAAAGTGTATCTTCCACTATTGCTTCTCTGGGCCAGAAGGCTTCGCCTAGATATGTCATATTCGGGGCAGTCTTGGAGTACGTGATCTGCTGTCTGCGGAGTCAATCCATATGTGCGCACAGTTGATTTACCAATCCTATATGTTGTATACATGTGATTGCAAATTGATAGTGTCCGTTCTGGGGAGGATATTGATTTGATATTGAATATTGATTTGTTTTGGTATGTGCATAGTATTAGTGGCTTTCTGGTTGATTTGCTGATTCTATTATTTTGGTGGTGATTAATTGTTAAAATCCGCCCCATGCGGAATGTAACCCAATTCCTTTTTGTAGTTTTCCTAAAGTGCGATTTTGAACTCCTTTCCATCTTTAATACCCAATGATAGACAGCTGTCACGCCAGCTTATCCGTTCTCCCAACTCCGCGCAAATCTGCACGGTCGTGACAAAAGATTCACACTAGTTCGTGGAAGTGACGCCTGAACATATATCCACTCAAACATCCTTCCATACCAAACTTTCCGAAGCAAGGACTAAGAGTAAGAAACAATGATCACCCTCATGACTGAAGTATTGGGCAGCTATTTCAGCACTCAGTGGCAACATCTATCCCCTACATTCTCTAACAGTAGATTGTTTGGTACACGCGGCAGTGACCCTGTCTCTCACATATCCGCGAAACCTCGTCCTGATCGTTGGCCATTCAACACAGATCCATAAGTGTACACGATTGCGCCATTAACCCCAGGGAGAACTTAGCCTATGTTTACATATATAAGCCCGCAGCCCCCTCCCCCTTTTTTTCTCGCAACAAAAATCTGACTATTCACTGCTCCCTAATCCAAGCTTGATGATCACCCTGCCACTGTGTACTCATGCTATTGCTTCCTCCCATCTTGGGTGCATATTCTAAACTACCACTCAGTCACCAGTCTCTGCCTGTACCATCCATGACGTCTCTCCCGATCTTCATCGATACTGTTATATCAACACCCATTCTTTTTTTTACGTTGCAGTCAACACCATCATTTTTCAGCTGCTGTTGATGTACTAGGCAAGTTTTATGTTCAGTAGTTTGCCATTGCTTTCTGAACGACCGGCTCCTATACCCCCGTAAGTTACCAGCGCGGCGCGATCCGCTGCCGAATCTCGCAGCTGCTGTTTCCCCACGTGGATATACGGGATTATTAACAATGTCGTTAACTCATTGGACAGGGAGACCACTTAATACTTTTTTGTGTGTGTTGCGTATCCCTTACGGGACGTTGCAGTCAACACCAGCATTTTTCAGCTGCTGTTGATGTACTAGGCAAGTGTTACGTTCAGTAGTTTGCCAACTTACATTTAATTTATGAATGAGCACCATTGTCCTCCGGATATTGCCACACTTGCTCCATCTCCCTCTTCACAGCCAGTGAAGAGTTCCCATTATGATTCTCTCTGTGGCGATATGAATACAAGTCAACCCCGCTTTTCCTCTATACTTTGAGTATCATCTCGACCCTCTGCGCTCACCTTTACTGAGCCTGTCTTCCACATATAGATACTCTGCCTGTTCAGCTGCACTCTTCTCCTGATCACAGAGAGTCTTCACCACGTTACCTTTATCATAAAGTAACTCTCTATCCAGAGGAGTAGGTAGCAGCCATCTACCAGCCTGTTCATTGCCCCGAACACCCGCATGCACTGGGCAGAAAATCTACGATATACTACGAGAATGAATAAAATAATAGAAGAAAAAGAAGAGGAAAAAACGAAACGAGAATGGATAAAATTATCAGAAACAATCAACAAAGGCCAGAATATCTTGAAAGGAAGAGCCCAATTGGGAGGGTACAAGTCTTATCCTGGTGCGAGGAAATGCAACCTAAAGACTAAATGTCATGGCAGAGCAGGGCAGGTTCATTCTATCAACGTTAATTGTTGATTTTTGCTGTACCCAGACATGATCGTTTGGCCTGACCGTTTGGAGCACCTGGCCAAAGCGGAAGCGATGTCCAAACTGTACACACGGCGGCCTGGAGCAGGCTGAACTAGCGACAAGACGGCTGTTGTGGGACCGGTTTCTGTACTTACTCCAGCTTTATAGACTGTATGCCTGATAAGATACCAGAGTACGGACGGTTGTTGTAGAACCGGCTCCTGCACTTACCCCAGCTTCACAGCCTGTCTGTCGATGTATAATGTATACCAGGGTACGTACGGCAGTTGTGCATGCATGCATGCCTGACACCACTCACCAGCTTCACAAATCACAGCCTGTATGTGGGATGTATGTAGCATATATAGACAATATTTTAAAATTGAGTTTTTACTTATGAAATCATCACCGGTCGATACAGCTTGACAAGATGAATCCAACGGTATCTCAATGAAAACTCTACGTCAATTCTAAGCGGAGTTACTGATATTTTTGTGTTGTAATCTACAACCAGGAAGTGCAAAGGAATCTTAGTAAAATCAACACAGCTGATCGCGGCCCAGTAGGAAACGGAGCTAAGAACATTAAATTTTGCTTTTTATGAGAGAGTTTATTCGCAATCAAATTGCAAATAAATGAAGTGCCTATTCACAATTGAATTCCAAATAAACGAAGTGTCTATTCGCAATCAAATTGCGATTTGACACTTCGTTTATTCCTGCTCATTAGTCAATTTGAATTCATTTGGCAAATAAAATTCACCTTAAACAAAGACATCTATTGGATCCACCGATTCTGACACTTGATCACTCCGTCGCTGCCTGTGGGCTGTGCCCCCCCCCCCCCCTTCCATTCGCAGCTTCTGCAGATCCACAGACCACACTTTATTCACAAGCTTCGAGTTTCTCAGTTCTATATTTAGTTCGTAATGTTTAATATGCCAGTCTCCCTGGCTTAGGTGTTAACGTCTTTCTCCGTAATCCTGTATATTCTCCTGAGTAACATAACCTGCACAAGAATCAGTAACGGTTCTCGCCGCATTGGTAACTTACGGGTATGTGAGCCGGTCGCTCAGAAAGCATTGGCAAACTACTGGGCGTAATGTTTCCAAAAACAAAACCAAAAGGTGTTTAACCCTTTACAGGGTGGAACGTCCATTTCCGTCCGATCGCTTATATGGGCAGATCGCCCGAATGCGCCCAATACTATTATGCATTGTAAAAACGTGATCTGCCGGCTTTCCAATACTTCCGACGGCTACTTTCGCTTTCGCCGATAGCTTGACAACGTGGCTGCCATTTGCAAGCGCCTACTATGAATTTGAACGGACTTTTTTTGATAGTTTTCGGGGTTTTTACACTTAGTTTTTCAAAATGGATTTCGGCGATTCTTCAAGTGATAGCCGAGATTTCGCTAGGTTCAATTTAAGTGACATTAAAGGGCACGAAGTTGACTACTAATCGGAGCTAGATATCAGCGAAAAGCGTTACTTAGCATTAGCAGTCGTGAGTCGGACTTTAAAAGAAAGTGTCAGGATCTTATATTAGGCTCGTTGGCTAACACATGTGAGACAGTACAAGTACAAACGTTATTCGACGTAAGACACAGCAACACAAGTTCTATGGATTTATTACCACAATAAATACATAACAATAGTTACAGCAATGTACAACATATAACAACTCACTACCACAATACAGCTCATAGGTCTGACGCTCACAATATCAGTCGTTCAGCTCACAACCACGGAGATTCACACAACGCCTTGCTCTCGACACACACGTCCGTTCAGATGTCCAGTCGCAGCGTGGTCTGAGATTAACACACACACTGCCCACTGCCTCAGGTGGGGTCACGTGGCTTTGCGTCGTCTGTCGTCAGTGCTGGTCGCGTGTCAGGTAAGAAACTTGCCAGCCGACAACTCTTGTCCGCCGGGTGCCGTAACGATGTTGCTGCTAGGCTCTGACATTCTCCCCGGGTACTTCAATGAAAGATGCCATCTTTCATTCATGATGTATGTATATACTGGGGTAGTGTTAATTTCATGTCAGAGACTACTTTTTCCCAGTGTTATGCATGAAAATACATATAAGGCATAGAAATATATACAAAAAAAATGTAAGTTGCATTGAAATGACAAATGAAGTACAATTTTTAACACAATTCAGGTTTCATCCCCCTGATGCCTGGTTACCTTCATTGCAATAATACCCAGTCAGATCAGTAGTTCCAGCTTCACGCATCTACCTCGCAGCCATTTTGAAAAAAACGTAATAATATGATTGTTTTGCAACAACCATCTAGGCCAGACTGAAATACGGCTTTGTGTTAGTCGTATTAAACACTTAAACTCTGCCCTTATTTGGTCAGGAGCTCTTATGTTGGTTTGCAATGTTGGCAGCTCTATGACATGCTTGGTGGACGCCTACCTGCTGTGCCAATCATTTGAGCAACAAAATGTCTATCTATACAATACACATTAATGAATATGTTTCAAATTATGGCCCTTGATGTAATTCACAAATGCAAGGGAAGTAATTTTGACATTTAAGAAATTTCATACATTACAATAATAATTTAATTTCTTAGCGTCATTGCTTGACGTTTCTTCATATTAACGAGAAAAAGTCGGTAATATGAATAGATTAATCAAGATATGATTCTAAGATTACACTAATCAAAATAAATATGTACACAATTTGTATATTATATTTTATAGATTGAAAAAGATTTTACAAGTGTCATAAATTTTTGGAAATTTGTACATAGTCTGCTAATTTTGCTATACTTTTTACATTATATTGGAAATACAAATGAAACAAAAATTTTGGTTGTTGTTACATTTTCTGAATACAAATGATCCGGTTTTATTTCGGAACAGATAGTAAAATGTTCCCACAGTTCGTGTCTGATGTTATCGTAAGACAACGGATTATGATGGAATGTTCTTATTTCCGATGTGTTCACACGTCGAACAATTTGGATCACATTTGCTGTAGAGGTGATGTAGGAGTCAATGTTCGGTCTACATTTGCACATGTTAAAATATCACGGTGAACAAAAATCACCCACAAATGTCACAATAGTAAAGTTCGCTTCTGATAATTGGTTAAGCGTTTGTGACACTGTTGTTGGTGTCTATATAAAATAATATCGTTCTCATTCTAACACACACTACACAATTATACTACACTCATTACATGACTTGATTAAAATAAGTATATTATACATGTCGGTATGCAAACCGTATCACAATTTTGATTATTGACCTTACACAGTAGGTGAATGGAAAAATTCACACATTGGTGGCTGTGTTGGGCTGAGTGTAATATTACACAGTGCACTCAGACATTGCTTACTGGGTCTGTCGGACAACGGGACAAAAGGTCGGCGATTGTATTCATTCTGCCGGGAATATGGCGAACTTCAAAACTGAAATTCTGAAGCTTTAAGGACCAGCGAGCAATCATGTTATTTGATGGTACTGTGGAATTGATATACCTTAATGGACTGTTGTCAGTTTCGATGATAAAGTGACGTCCTAGAAGATATTTGGACAGCTTTGTTACACTTTCTACTAAGGCCAATGCCTCCAATTGCGGAATGGACCAGGCCCGCTCTCGGGGTCTTAGTTTTCTTGATAGAAAACAGACGGGATGCAAGATGTCGTTGTATTCCTGCAAAAGGACTGCACCGATCGCAATGGAGCTAGCATCTGTTCTCAATCTGAAAGGTAAACGAATGTTGGGCAATTTAAGGATGAGATTAGGTGTATTCTTATCAGAAAAATGTGCCAAAACTTTATCAAATGCATTTCGTAGGCATTCATCGTTTACAACTTTTTCGGGTTTATTCTTGGTTAGTAAATTAGAAAAAACCTCAGTTAGCTCTGAAAAATCAGGAATAAAGTTTCTGTAATAATTAATAAGTCCCAGCAAACTGCGGACTTGTTTCTTATTTGTTGGAAGTGACAGTTTTAGAATTTTCGAGACAATTTTGTTGTCTGTCATGACAAAGCCATTGGATATTCTGTACCCCAAAAATGATATCTCTTGGTAAGCCATGCTCACCTTTGAAGGCTTCACTGTCAGTCCGTGCTGTCTGATACGTTCTAGTGTCTTTTCCAGTATCTTTATATGTTCCGTCATTGTCTCCGTATGGATACAGATGTCGTCAATATAGGAAACTATATTAGGGATGTCAGATAGGAGGAGTCGTGTCATGCGTACAAATGTGGCTGGGGCATTGACTAGCCCAAATGGAAGTTTGCACCATTCGTACAGTCCCCAAGGCGTGGCGAAAGCTGTTAGATGTCTGCTGTCTTCATGTACAGCAATCTGCCAGTAACCTTTAGCCATGTCAAGGGTCGTGAAGAACTTAGCGTCAGTCAGTTCTGTCAGAAGATTGTCCGTATTTGCCATTGGTTCAAGATCTAAAACAGTTATTTTGTTCAGTTTTCTGTAATCTATGCAAAGTCGTATTGTGTTGTCCTTTTTCCGTACAATGACCATGGGTGAAGAGAAGTCTGATAGGGATCGTCTGATGATGTTGTTTTTTTCTAAGCTGATGATTTCCTGATGTAGTTGTTCCTTGTAATGTAATGGTATGGTGTATGGTCTGCATCTTATGGGTGTGTTTGATGTGAGTGTGATGTGATGCTGTACTAACTCTGTTTGTCCTGGGTTGTCTGAAAAGATGGTGTTGTACTCTTGTATCAACTGTTTGCAACTGTTTGTCTCTGCTTGACTTAGGTTTGGATTGATCTTGATCTCCTTCAAGCAGTTTGTCGTGTCTAATGTAGGTGTTGGAATCTCGTCGCTAGAATCGTCATCTTCGTGATCTATTATCACGGTGCAAGCTGTCGTATCGTCTTGTTCGTTGTCTCTGTTGAAGTATGGTCTTAGCATATTGATGTGAAATATTTTGTGTTTGTCTTTTATCAGGATTTCGTAGTCAACAGGAGAGATTTGTCTTGTCACTTTAAAAGGTCCCTGCCAAGAATCTGTCAGTAGCTGTCTGTCACTAGGTAGTAGTAGTAGTACGTCCTGTCCAGCTGTCAATGTTATAGTCCTGTTACCTTTGTCTGCGTATTGTCTGTAAGTAGCACCAGATAGTTTTAGTGCACTTTTAGCAATTTCACATGATTTCATTATCCTTTCACGCAATGATGTTACATACACAAATGATGATATGGGTTTCAATACTGGAGTGGACTCAGTTAACATTTGGTGATAAATTGTTAATGGGCCGCGTGGTTTGGCACCATAGATGAGTTCAAAAGGAGAGAAACCGGTACTAGAATGTGGTACCTCGCGATAAGCAAAAAGGACAGCTGGTAAGTATAGATCCCAGTTATTGGGGTGATCTTGAGTTACTTTGGCTAGCATGTGCTTCAGATCCCCGTTAAGCTTTTCTATAATCCCGCTCGAGTGAGGATGATAGGGGCTATTGAAGACTTGCTTCACTCCTAGCATTTTAGTGAAAGCTTGAGTGGATGCGGCGATAAATTGAGTGCCTCTATCAGACTGGATCGTATCTGGAAACCCAATTCTGGAGAAAATATGGAAGAACACTTCCATGATATCGTTGGCAGTAATGTTCTTTAACGGAATCGCTTCTGGCCAGCGACTACATTGATCAATAATTGTTAGTATATATTTATTCCCTCTAGTAGTTGTATGACTAAGAGGGCCCACAATGTCAACTGATAATTTTTCAAAAGGTCGACTGGCTAAGTCAGTGACTTGTAACTTTGCCTGTGGGTGTTTAACTTTCTTTACCAGTTTCTGGCATGTATCACAACTTCTGCAATATGTTTTTATGTCATTACAGAATTTTGGCCAATGAAACTGTGTCAATAGTCTTGACCTGGTTTTAACATATGCCATATGACCTGCAAAAGGTATATCGTGAGCAAGATGTAAAGCTTGCTTGCGATAAGTGGTTGGTAACACAGTTTGCTTTGTTGTAACGTCACCTTTGGTGTAGTACCTGGTGAGTATATCGTTGTATAAAGCAAAATGCCATTTAGCATTTTTCGTTACTCTTGGCTTTTTGCCGATCAGGTCAAAATACTTTGACAGTGAAGGATCAGCTTTTTGAGCTGTTATGAATGTTTCCTTCATCGAGTCACTAGGTGGTCCTTCTGGGCTAAGCATTTGAATAGCCTCAGTTTGGTTACTATCATCTTGCACTCTAGCAGTAGCTCTTGTTACTGCGTTCACACACTCAATGACATCAGATGATGATGGAATGATATCGTCAATGATGTGATGAGAACTTAGTGCTGCGTTAGCTAACATACATTCAACTGGTGATATGACATTTTCAATGACATTTGATGGTGATGTGTTATCATTAATACATAGTGATGTTATGTCATGGTTATGATGTTTGTCATTCACCTCCGGTAAATTTCCGATGATTATATCGCACACTGGGTTTGTAAGTGCTGCGACTTTTACTTTTCCGGTGAGGAATGGTGTTTCGATGTATGCCCAAGCTAATGGATATTTTTCAATATTGCCTGAAAATGTTCTACATGTGATGTGTCTACCAGTGTAGTCTGTAGGTGTTATGAATGTTGTTTTCAGGCCAATAAGTGTACTTCCCGGTGTCGCGAAGTACTGTAGCAGACTTGCCATTAACGTACCCGTGATAGATGTCTAACTTGCCTTTTGAGTCTATTACTAAGTTACCTTCCTCATTAGCAATAGGGATGGCGTGCCCGCATGTTAAGATACCATTTTCAAAGAAGGTATACAGACAGTGCATGTGTTGGAACTAAATACGTCACAAGCCTGTGCTGCATGTACAGGATGTTTTTCTGTATTTTCGTCTTCTGACGCTGAACTATCGAACAAGGCGGCATTGGCTTTGTTGGTCATATGCCTGCCTTTACAATCCATGCGATGGTGACCGTATGCCTTGCAGAGAAAACATTTTCGTAAGCTTTTGAACGATTTACGTTCTCTGTCTTGTCTGTTTACCATATTTTGCAAGTATGTTTGGTATCCTGGGTTTTTATCGCACATATCGTTCAAATAATGAGACATTTTACAATGAACACAATGTCTAAAACTTTTCAGAGGTAGGCCTGTTTGGTTTTTGCCTACTATAGTTTTTCTCATAGTTGGCAGCTGCTACCCAGTTACTGTCAGTAGCTTCAGTGGCAAAACACTGTTTATTTGCCGTATAATAGGCCGACCCACGTCTTTCCATTTCTTCCACACATGTGCATTCATTCTCTTGCAAGAACTTAGAAAAAGATGTTGGGATAGAAGAAATAACCTTATCTCGAATAATGAGATCTTCTAATTTATCATAATTTTTGTTAATTTTGGCTGATGAAGTCCATTTGCTGAAAATGTCTCGGACTAAACAGAGGTAGTCAGAGAACGTTTGAGTTGATTTTGGACTCAGTTTACTGAATTGTTCTCTGTACCCTGCTTCATCTAGCATGAAATGTGCCATTATTTTAGATTTAATGTAATGGTACTCTTTTCTGAGGTCTTTGGGGATGGTTTCAATGACTTTCAAAGGTTCCCCAGAAAGACTTCTCATATATAAAATATTCCATTCCGAAAGTGGAACTTGGTAATGTTCCATTAAAGTCTCAAAATTTTGGGTAAAGGCTGCTATGCAGTCACCCGAGGTATAATTACGAACGATACCTTGGTACTTTTTATACTGGTTTTCTTTTTCCAGTCTTTCAGATTTCTTTGACTCTTTATTCATTGCAGTCTCAGTGTCCAGTTGTTTCATTTTTAACTGTAATTCAAGTTCTTCTCTCTTACTTTGAGCTGCTATTTCTGCTTTCTTAAGTTCACCGTCTATCTCAGCTTGTTTGGCAGCCTTTTCAATCTCTGCCTGTTTCAAGGCTGTTTCTGCCTCAGCTTGTTTTGCAGCCATTTCTGCTTGTTTTAGAGCTCTTTCTGCTGCTCTTTCATCGCGTTCATTGTTTTTCTCTTGTACCAGGAGATATTCAGCGTATTTGTTCTCACTCCATTTTGTCAATTCATCACCTTGTAACTTTAATTTCAAACCCATATCGATGAAATCAAACAATGACGACATGATGGAGAAAATATGTCGATGACAATCAACCACACAAAATATATTATAATTGGTTAGTAGAACAACAACTTACACTTGATTTGACTATACGATGCGTGCCCACTAATGCATACGTAAAGTTAAAGTAAAGAAAAAATATACTCAAGTGCCCTTGGATATGATGACGAATGGTTGGGCAATCGGGCTAGAAAAACTGTAAGGTCGTACTTCAGAACCACTAATGACCTCTACGGCAGGGTTATGGATGGTACGCAAAAACCTGCTTTGTTTTGGAGAGAAATAAGTTAGCGTGTGTTTGTTGGTGTGTGCCTGTAAGTCACTAAGTGTTGATTTGGTTTGGATGGCGTCGAGTATAATTGTATGTCGTAAATTTGTCGTCAACAGTGTTTCTTTCAACAGAAGTTACACTCTTTCCAAAACTCTTCGCGTTCCACAAACTCAATACACAAAAACAATCTATCTGTATTTGAACACTCAATAACATTGATGACACATCACTTACATCAAGATGACATTCAGTAAGGACAAAGACATCAAGTTTACAAGATGGCGACAAGGTCAAAATGGCGGCAAAATCACAAGGTTGACAAGGTCAAACGATAACAAGTTTTACGAATTACAAATGTTTAACACGTTTACAGGCTCAAACAATATGTACTGTACATTTACTAATGATATTAAACATATTTAGACAATGTAGTAATGGATCACACTGAGACTTTTCCGATCACATGTACATCACTATAACCTTGACAAATTTTACAAGTACAAGAATTATAGTTTTAAATCACAAAGACGAACAACATACGTCTAAATATATTAGGTTCTTAAATAATGACGAGCAACCCACGTCCACACATGTCAGGATCTTATATTAGGCTCGTTGGCTAACACATGTGAGACAGTACAAGTACAAACGTTATTCGACGTAAGACACAGCAACACAAGTTCTATGGATTTATTACCACAATAAATACATAACAATAGTTACAGCAATGTACAACATATAACAACTCACTACCACAATACAGCTCATAGGTCTGACGCTCACAATATCAGTCGTTCAGCTCACAACCACGGAGATTCACACAACGCCTTGCTCTCGACACACACGTCCGTTCAGATGTCCAGTCGCAGCGTGGTCTGAGATTAACACACACACTGCCCACTGCCTCAGGTGGGGTCACGTGGCTTTGCGTCGTCTGTCGTCAGTGCTGGTCGCGTGTCAGGTAAGAAACTTGCCAGCCGACAACTCTTGTCCGCCGGGTGCCGTAACGATGTTGCTGCTAGGCTCTGACAGAAAGTGATTATGATTCTGAAAATGTGTTTGTAAATTGCTGTATAGATGACTGGAAATCAAAAACAATAACTGTATTTCGTAAATATTTGTGTTCATATATGGATAACCAGCAACAATCACGTGAGTAACATATTCTGCATGCTTTTCCCTTCATTGTGTTGTTTATTTAACTAAAATTGGTTGACTAACACCTTATTTGTGATGTTTTTACTAACGCAACCCAAAATTTTACTGAACCTGAAAAAATCTTGCCCGTTCAGGGCTAAAAAACGGACAAAGCGTCTGCCCTGTAAAGGGTTAATATTGTTTATTATAAAAATGAAGAAAAAAAAATTGCTCCCCAGCGGGGAATCGAACCCCGGTCTCTCGCATGTCAGGCAGAGATACTTGCCACTATGCTAGTGAGACCACGATATCAACTGAACAAGACTTAATAATATAGTCAAACACATGTCCCGATGTCATAGTCTGGTAAGAATGAGACAGCGAGGTGTGACGAGGGGATCTGGCCGACGATCGACGCTCAGAAGAAAGGCGAGACGGAAATATAATCAGATTGCTACTGGGACTATTAGTGTTGGAACTCTTCGCTGGCTGCTGAGGATGGGGACGGAGCGCTTATGGGAATGTCCCGAATGCTGTGATGTTGGTTTCTAAATCAATCAATCATGTCCCGATAACAGCAATTGTGAAAATCACGTGACTAGTCGCAATTTGATTGCGAATAGAAATTATTTTTTTTTACTCGCAATTCGATTGCGAATAGACACTTCGGCTTTCTATTACTGTGGCTCGTTTATTTAATTATACAGATAAATTACTGCTACAAATGAAACTTGTATTCTGTTTAATTTTAGTAGTTAAATTACCGGTTCTAATTATAAATAAATACAGGTCCGCTATACTCTGCTATAGACTATTGTATGGGCGCCGCCATTTTTAATTTTATATTATGACTGCCATATCTCATTTTCATGGTTGTGCTAAATATTTTTTCCTGAATGCAATTGAAAGCCATGATTGTTGAAACTCTTCACATATATGTAAAATTGAACGGAGAATTCAAAAATGCAAGAAAAAGTCAAGGTTGGTTTAAAATACAGGAGTTAAAAGAAATACTAGCTTACCCTTCATCAATAAACTTAAATAAATTCAAGAGAAGAAAGTTCTAAGCAACAGTCACTTGCAGCCCAGCAGACAGACCACAGTAGCATTTATTAGAGTTGTTTCACACGATCTGTGATGTTTGGTTATCGAATCAAAAGCAGACAGTAAAAACCGGAAGTGACTGGATGGTCGCTAAAAATCTCCAGGGAAAAAGGCTGCGACTCTCTCTCTCTCTCTCTCTCTCTCTCTCTCTCTCTCTCTCTCTCTCTCTCTCTCTCTCTCTCTCTCTCTCTCTCTCTCCCCCCCCCCCCCCCCCCCCCCCCCCCCCCCCCCCCCCCCCCCCCCCCATACTCACAAAGTTTGGTAACTGACATTGCCAATAGTTGATAATTTAGTATACCATGGTATGGACGGCAGTTGTGCATATGCTGAATGCTTTTGTAGCAGGTTTAATCATGATTTTCAAATTGGGTATTTACTAACTACAGATGGATAGGCCTTGAAAAGCCAAATCCAACGGTACTTCAATGATGCATGTATGTCATTTCTAAGTAGAGATATTCAAATTTGAGTGTAGGGATCTTGAACCAAAAATTTTTGTGGTTCCCTTAACTGCGCAACTCTCCTTTGTATCTCAATATTTCCGCTTAGAATCGACAACAGGCTTCATTGATTTGGATTTGGTTGTTTCAAGGCCTATGTAGCTGTGGTGGTATTCATTAGTTAATACCCAACTTGAAAAACATGATCAAAGTAATACAACAGTAGCATTTACAAATTTAGTCTTTAAAGATGATCAGACATGATGTCGCCATGCAAGATTGTCTCAAATAGGTTATAGACGGATATGGAAACTGACTTCAAAAATATGTTCCATCATGTTAAATTATAAAAAAATATTAAAAGTATACAGGTAAATTATAAATATTTAAACTTGTATTCTCTTTAACTTTAAGTAGTTCAGACTGCACGTTTTGAGCGTAAAAAGTATGCCGACCTAATCCGATCGATATCTGCGCCGCCGCCATCTTGCATTTCTATTCACAAAGATAAAACAAAATGTCAGCAGAAATATTTTTTTGTATCACCGGTCGATGTCAATCCACAATGAAACTCCAAATGTATGTAAAAATGGATGCAGAATTAGAAAATGTAAATAAAATTAATCTACAATTTCTACGAACAGTGCTAAAAAATAAATACTTACCGTGTGCCAAATAATTTAATTTATTTCAAAGTCACGATAATTTCAACCAATTGCTATGCATAGAATCTTAGACTGGGCCTATTCTTCAGAAACTAAGATGGCGTTTGTTATTGTCACATGATATTTGAATGAATGTCTTTACATATCCATTTTTGGGGACCCAATTGATTCTTCTTTCAGGCGTAGTTTCCAGTTTCTGGAGACAATAAACCTGCTAGCTTTTGTCTTGTGTGAATTGTAGTGAAGTATTGTGTCATTCTAATGATCATAAAATATTTTTAGTTAGTAATACCCTTCTCTTGTGTTGTCATGAAGTGCTCAAATTTCTAAAAAAAAATTAATTTTAAAAAAAAATGATCCTGATATTGTGGTGATAGTGAGCATTGGATACTGATGATAATGATAGATCATCATGGATGATTAAATTAGACTAGATGTTAGATTAGAAGAGCTGGCAGAATGAAAGCCCACGTGCCAGATTGAAGTTTTTACGTCAGTTATTACACGCAGAGTTATATATTAGGGACGTTCATTTCTTCTTCTTCTGCGTTCATCCAGAGTTTTTTTTTTTTCGGACGTGATTGCGTTGTGCCTGTTTACAGCAGAGCTGCGTTCTTGCGCCGTTAGGCCCACACATCCAACTTATGCGGGCATTTGTTGACCGGGTTAACCTTCCGAGGGGGGGGGGGGAGAGAACGTTCATTTGAAACCCGTTCCAATGGCCTTATTACAAAAGCATGAAAGAAACATTAACACAGGTGTGATAGAATTAAACAAAGCATTCATTTTGAATGAATTATGCACCATGGGTTGGTCAGAAGAAGTTGCCGTAGGCATTCAGGCAAGCATCCCATTGCTTTGGTAGGTGGCGAATGCCGTCCGCAAAAAATGATTGTGGTTGCTCACTGAACCAAGTGTTTACTGCGTTCATTACATCTGCATCTGTGTGAAATCATTGCTCCTTGAGAGATTTTTTTAGAGGTCCGAACAAATGAAAATCACATGGTGACAAATCAGGACTATAGGCTGTATGTTGCAGAATTTCCCACTTCTTCCTTGCTAATGCTTCCTGCACAATATTTGCGACATGCGGATGAGCATTATCTTGCAACAAAATCACACCATGAGAAAGCATTCTGGGTCATTTATTCTTGATGGCTTTTTGCAGCTTGTTTAGTGTTTGCAAGTAGTGGGTAGAGTTGATGTTCTTTAAGTCGGCCAACAATAGACCTTCATGGTAAAATAAATGCGCTCAGCATAACCTTAACAGTGAAAACCTAACTTGAGTTTTTTGGCTTTTGGTGATCCAGCATGCTTCCATTGCTATGTTCTCTCTTTTGCTGCTCGGCTCAAAGTGGTGACACCATGATTCATCGCCTGCCACTATTCAGAATAGAAATGCATCACCCTCCACTCTGTAATGTAGCAAATGGTTCAAACACCATCCCATGCGTTCCTCTCTTTGGTGGTCGGTCAACATCCGTGGTACCCACTGTGAACACACCTTCCGATATTGCAGTTTCTTACAGACGTCCATTTGAATTGTCCCAATTGACACATCAGATTCTTTCGCTAGCGAACATATGCTTCGACAATGGTTCATCTGTACTGCTGCATCAATTTTGGCGATGGATTTTTCTGTTGCAACGATATGCGCTTGGCCCGGCCGTCGAAGTCCTGTCGTGAACTGACGTCCTTTCTGAAACATTCATGCCCAGTCTGTCACTGTTGTCTTCGACACACATTTCTTACCGCACGCTGCCTTCATTCTTTGATGAATGCCCACTGGTCGACATCCTTCAAATGAAAGAAACTGAATCACCGGTCTTTGAGCTTCTTTGGATGAATTTTGGATCAACCCGGCCATTTTCTCAATGGTCAGAAACAGAACCTGTGAATCATGGGACGATAAGCACGTGCTCTTTTATTCATTGGTCAATACTTATCCTATGACATGATCATGTTCAACGTACGCAATTATGCACGGTGCGGCACGAACGGATTTCAAATGAACGCCCCTTATATATGTTGCTTGCTTGCTTGTGTTCGTTGGCTTGAGCTCCAACGCGAAGTCCTGTATGTCGGATGAAGGCATCCTGTTGTCCAACATCAGTGTAATGTCATACAGGACCTGAGTTTTGCGTGAGTATCCGTTGTCCCATGTCTGGCTTATTGGTGTGCAGACTGGTGGTTCCTCGCCGTACAGGCAGACACTCTCCGACTTCGGAGGAATCGGCGATCCTACTGACTTTAGCCAGGACCCCGAAGGGACCTTTTGCCCAGGACGCTCGACGAGGACGCGTCAATAGGTCTTGGCCAGTATATAAACCGGCCCTGGTGCCTTGGAAACACCTCTGCGTCCCCCTTATATATGTAATATTTGTATGTGTGTGAATTCATTGGCTGTTAACTTTAAACAAAATTAACTCGGTTCACAAATTGCAAAAGTGAATTTGTACTTTATAGCAGTGAACCATACGTGAACACACCTAACAGCGCACTGCCTACCTAAGCATTTATGTTTAAACATGATCATAATACTTATCAGCCACCTGCATGCGGCAAAACATTGTGACAGTATAAAAGTATATACAGAAATAATACATTCTATGTTTCAGTCAACTACCTTTAGGCTGATTTTTGAAATGTTTCTGCTTCTGGGCTTTCCTGATAGGTTGTTTATTATAGTTGCTACTAACTGCAGTGTGTCTGTAGTTACTGCAGGAGTGGTCTGTAGTTACTGCAGTGTGTCTGTAGTTACTGCAGGAGTGGTCTGTAGTTACTGCAGTGTGTCTGTAGTTACTGCAGGAGTGGTCTGTAGTTACTGCAGTGTGTCTGTAGTTACTGCAGGAGTGGTCTGTAGTTACTGCAGTGTGTCTGTAGTTACTGCAGGAGTGGTCTGTCTCTGTTCATGACTCATTACTGAGCAAGGTAGAGTCTAAAGGTATGAGGCTGATGGTGGCTGCATTCTTAGTAGATTTGATGTGGCTAAGTGGTATTCAACAGTGATCGTGGCTAGGTGGTATTCAAATCAACAGTGGTCACTACGTCTGATTTTCAGTCCATACTTTGTAGAGTACTCATAAAAATGCTCTATCTAGACCAACAAGCAGCGGTTAGAATAGATAGCGAGACTATCAGATTGGTTTGACATCAAGCAAGGAGTCTATCAGGGCTGTGTGCTGTCCCCCTATTTGTTTAACCTGTACGCTGAAAATATAATGAGAAGCGTCAGAGATGATATAAACAGGGAGCTATATGGTGCCCTAAATATCGATGGTAATGAAATATCAGATATTCGATATGCCAATGATACAGTATTGCTATCCACATCACAGAATGGTATAGAAAACCTAATGGTGACACAATGAAAGAAGTTAAAAGATGAATATCTATTGCTAATTAAAGACTAAAACAACTGAATAAATTGTGGAGAGGGACAGATAGAACAACAAAAATTAGATTTTTAAGAGCATGCATCTTTCCCATTGCAACCTACGCCTGTGAGACCTGGACACTTACTAAACAAGCTGAACAGTGCATAAATGCCTTTGAATATAAATGTTATAGACGAGTTCTAAGAATATCTTGGGTAAAGAAAAGAACAAATGCATCCATACTTCAAGAACTGAATATTGAAGAAGGCTGGCTATTAAAGATGATAAAACAAAGAAAATTGAAATATTTTGGTCACTTGAAACGTCACGAAAGTTTGGAGAGAACAATAATGGAGGGGTACGTGCCTGGGAAGAAAGGAAGAGGAAGGCCAGAGAGAAGATGGGTGCAGGATGTGGCGGATGATCTCCAGATGGGTGGATGATCTCCAGATGGGTGTATCAGACGCGGGACATCTTGCTTATGATCGAGAGGTTTTCCGAAAGGTTGTTATAAGAGCGAGGTTCTGCAAAGGACAGGTTACTGAATGAATGAACTTTGTAAAGTTAAGATGGACATATGTGGCATGGGTGAGTACCAGGTATAAACATTTCTCTGACAAGGGTTTAACATACATGTATGGTCAAGGTCATTCAGAAGTGTGAAACAATGAATGAGCAGATCACTTGACTTCAACAGCATCAGCAATTAGAACACACATAATCAACATGGAAGATGTTTTGATTATTGTGAACAGCTGCTAGTTTAAGACAAAACAACCCATTTAAGAATGCTTAAGTGTAGGTTTAAGTGTGGTTCCACAAGAGAAGTGTATGAGATGGGGAATCTGAATTGTGTGTAACCTGGTGTTGTTGGGAAGTTCAGCATCTACACATTGTCACATTTGTTGACTGAAATGGGAATCTGTTCAGTTGCCCCAGTGCAGTGTTGATTCTTGATGAACCATTTATTAGAGGTCTAAAGTTAATTACTTTTTTCCCCAACCCTGTAGATGTTCACATGAATGTATATATGTCATAGAAAATAATACTTGTTCTCTTCAGGGACGGAAGAATATTGACATGAAGACATCTGTATTACTGAGCAAAACAACAGCGGAGCCACACGTAAGTCATATCCTGTTATCCATTGTTGTAAGTAAACACTTAATATATCATAAAAGACTCAGACATCTCCTACATAGGAACATAACTGATAGCAAGACTCAGACATCTCCTACATAGGAACATAATTGATAGCAAGAATAGACATCTCCTACATAGGAACATAATTGATAGCAAGAATAGACATCTCCTACATAGGAACATAATTGATAGCAAGACTCAGACATCTCCTACATAGGAACATAATTGATAGCAAGACTCAGACATCTCCTACATAGGAACATAATTGATAGCAAGACTCAGACATCTCCTACATAGGAACATAACTGATAGCAAGACTCAGACATCTCCTACATAGGAACATAACTGATGGCAAGATGAAAAAGGAATGTCAGGGATGGTGATAGCAGAGCAGGAAATCCCACAAGTGATACTAGTTGAAGATGTGCCTCAGGGGAGGAATGCATATGCATGCGCGCACGCACGCACACACACAGAGAGAGAGGGGACTTGGCAACATGTCAAGTTCATATAACCCCAGGCAGAGAATGTAAGGACCAAGATAGTTTGACATTCCCGGGAAGGTTAACCCGGTCAACAAATGCCCGCAGAAGTAGGATGTGTCGGCAAGAATGCAGCTCTGCTGTAAACAGGCACAACGCAATCACATCCGGAAAAAAAAACTCCGGATGATCTCAGAAGTTTGACATGACATGTTGTTTGTCCACCAAATGATGATGACCATTCATTTTATCCAGTGGGGTTGAAAGTATGGAGCCGTGGCTTCTAAGATGGCTGATAAGGCCTATTTTGGCTCGAAATGTTCTTTGACAATGTGGGCAAAAAATGCTTGACGTTTCTGGGGGAGGATTTCCTGCAGTGGTTTTTCTGTCCAGTCTTTTTTTCACAGCTCTTGCAGTCCTGGTTGCTTCACAAGTGACTGCACCCTTGCGTAATGATTTACTACCACAAATTTTGGTCTTTGGCAGCAGTCTCCCGTGTGTCATGATAAATTACAAAGGCTTTTAGTGAGATCTTCACTGTCTTTAAAGCGTTTCCTCTGACTGCCTTGGGTGCGTCTACCACAACGTAGTTCGCTGTAAACAATTCGTTTAGGGAGCCTGTGATCTGGCATGCGAATCAAGTGACCAGCCCAGCGAATCTGATTCTTCATTAGTAGAGTGTGGATACTGGGCATGGACTCTCTTTCTAGGACTTCAGTGTCTGGGATCTTGTCTTGCTATTTAATCTTCAATAGCTTCCTAAGGCAGACTGACTGTGGACAGTCCAGGTTTCACAAGCGTATAGCAGTGTGGATAATACAACTGCGTTGTAGACTTTCAGCTTTGTTTGCAGGCTTATTCCAGTTCTGTCCCATACATTCTTGTACAGTCTGCCAAAGTCCGCGCTGGCCTTGGAGATTCTTGCATTCACTTCGTCATCAATTGTGGCAGCTTGGGACACAGTGCTGCCAAGAAAGGTGAATTTGTCCACAGAATTGTGTCTGTGGCATAGAGGAACATCAGTATCAGAAATGATTGGCAGTACACAAGACTGAGGGAAAGACAGTCAGACATGATCACCAACACCACATGGCATGGACTATAAGAAGACTGACAGTACACGAGACAGAAGGCTGTGGACAGACATGATCATTAACGCCACACAGCATTGACTATAAGAAGTGTGAGTTCTTGATGTTAGCACAGACAGCTGACATACACTTGTGTGAGTTCTTGATGTTAGTGCTGACTGTTGACATACACTTGTGTGAGTTCTTGATGTTAGTGCTGACTGTTGACATACACTTGTGTGAGTTCTTGATGTTAATGCTGACTGTTGACATACACTTGTGTGAGTTCTTGATGTTAATGCTGACTGTTGACATACACTTGTGTGAGTTCTTGATGTTAGTGCTGATAGCTGACATACACTTGTGTGAGTTCTTGATGTTAGTGCTGACAGCTGACATACACTTGTGTGAGTTCTTGATGTTAATGCTGACAGCTGACATACACTTGTGTGAGTTCTTGATGTTAGTGCTGACAGCTGACATACACTTGTGTGAGGTCTTGATGTTAGTGCTGACAGCTGACATACACTTGTGTGAGTTCTTGATGTTAGTGCTGACAGCTGACATACACTTGTGTGAGGTCTTGATGTTAGTGCTGACTGTTGACATACACTTGTGTGAGTTCTTGATGTTAGTGCTGATAGCTGACATACACTTGTGTGAGGTCTTGATGTTAGTGCTGACTGTTGACATACACTTGTGTGAGTTCTTGATGTTAGTGCTGACAGCTGACATACACTTGTGTGAGTTCTTGATGTTAGTGCTGACAGCTGACATACACTTGTGTCAGTTCTTGATGTTATCATTAGCTGACATATACTTGTGTCAGTTCTTGATGTTATCATTAGCTGACATATACTTGTGTCAGTTCTTGATGTTATCATTAGCTGACATATACTTGCGTCAGTTCTTGATGTTATTATTAGATGACACCAAGAACTGACACAAGTATATGTTATCATCATTAGATGACATTAGCCGCTACACGCTGCGGGATTTGCTGAGGAGGGGATCCGAGCACTTATGGACTGAATGGTTCGACGTGCAATGAGGATGATCTGTCGACTAACTAACTATCATTAGATGACATATACTTGTGTCAGTTCTTGATGTTATTATTAGCTGACATATACTTGTGTAAGTTCTTGATGTTAATGCAGGCTGTTGATATATCACTAGCTGACATACTTTTGTGTGAATTTAGCATACACCTGTTTCATAATTTCTACTTCAGAGTATATCATTCATGTATCTGTCTTTGTATTTGTTATTGTGAATGTCAGAAATGAGTAGGCTCTAGCCAGCTAGCAGAGCCACCAGCCTGTCATTCCTCTCTAGCACCACCACCACGTTGTATGTATGTCTGTGATTGATGCTGATGGCATCCATGAACTCTCCACAGGCTGACCTCGGCCGCCGCCGCCGTCAAGACTTCAGGCCTCGTGTCAGCAGCCGCAGAAAACCACTAAAGTCTACAGACATCAGGCAAATAGGTACAGTGTTGCTGATGACTCCATCATATGTGTGCACAAATGACAGGGAATCTTCTTTATATTATTTCTGCGTCTTGTAACATTTTCAAGTATTTTGATAATCTGAGCATGCAGATCTGCAACACATTTACTGTCAACTGGTGACAGTCGTTAGTATTAGCAACTCTGGAGTCTGTGTACTGTGATGTATCATCATCATCAGCTGTTTCTGGGCAGAACATCACTCCCAACATGGCCCACCACATAGATTGCAAATTCTCTCGCCTCTTGTGTTGTCATACCCCAGGTTTCTCCAATGTACTGTGTCCACATTCTCACGCCTCGTGTCTTGTCATACCCCATGTTTCTCCAATGTACTGTGTCCACATTCTCACGCCTCGTGTGTTGTCATACCCCAGGTTTCTCCAATGTACTGTGTCCACATTCTCACGCCTCGTGTGTTGTCATACCCCATGTTTCTCCAATGTACTGTGTCCACATTCTCACGCCTCGTGTGTTGTCATACCCCATGTTTCTCCAATGTACTGTGTCCACATTCTCACGCCTCGTGTGTTGTCATACCCCATGTTTCTCCAATGTACTGTGTCCACATTCTCACGCCTCGTGTGTTGTCATACCCCAGGTTTCTCCAATGTACTGTGTCCACATTCTCACGCCTCGTGTGTTGTCATACCCCAGGTTTCTCCAATGTACTTTGTCCACCTGCTTGCTGGCTGATCCCCCGCCTCTTCTCCAGGTACCACACCTTCCATCACTGTTCCCTCCAACAACTGCCATGTTTAATGTGACCAGTTTTCCAAGGCATGATGCTTTTTATGTGCCTGTTAAGATCAGAACAAGACAGACTGATACCAAAAACCATCTAAAAAAGATTAGTCAAGCTTCTAAAGGATGGGAAAGCTGCTGGCATTCTAGCAGGGGCTGTTAAACTAACATAAACACCTCAACTGAATTGACAGTACAGATTATTTAGGAGAATCTGGGAAATTGAAGAAATACCAGCAGACTGGAGAGAAAGATATCTGGTGAAGCTGCCACAGAAAGGGAACCTACAATAGTGTGGACATTATAGAAGAAAAATGTCAGTTTCTGTGGACAATATTCAGCAGGATTGTTCTGGAGAGACAATGGGAGATGCCATTGAGGAAAAACTAAGGGATCAACAGACTTACTTTCAACCAGATAGATCCGGCAGTGACCAGACAGTCCACTTTCTGTTGTATTTGTGGATCGTGATAAGGCCCTTGCTAGCATTGGTAGGGAATCTCTGTGGCAACTGATGAGCATTATAGGATCTCACAGAAAATCATTAACTTACTAAAGGCAACATATAGACAAATGAAGTGCAGTCCTCCACGAGGGAAAGCTAACAGAGGCATTCAAAATAATAACAGAGATGACTCTTGTGACTACTTCTGTTCTGACTGACTGTAGACTGGGTTATGAAGACAACAAGTACTGCCAGAAATGGAACTCAATGGACTTGCCAAACAAAACATTTTGATGATCTGGACTTTGATGCACTGCCCTCCAGTCTCACACATGAAATCAAATACAGGATGGGTGAAACCAAACTTCCAAGGACAGAATCATAGGCCTCTTTAAGTTATAGTGTGGACAAGAAGATAGAACAGATAACAATTTCAAAATAGCACAAAAGTTATAGTGTGGACAAGAAGATGGAACAGATAACAATGTCAGAATAACACAGAAGTTATAGTGTGGACAAGAAGATTGAACAGATAACAATGTCAGAATAACACAGAAGTTATAGTGTGGACAAGAAGATTGAACAGATAACAATGTCAGAATAACACAGAAGTTATAGTGTGGACAAGAAGATTGAACAGATAGCAATGTCAGAATAACACAGAAGTTATAGTGTGGACAAGAAGATTGAACAGATAGCAATGTCAGAATAACACAGAAGTTATAGTGTGGACAAGAAGATTGAACAGATAGCAATGTCAGAATAACACAGAAGTTATAGTGTGGACAAGAAGATGGAACAGATAGCAATGTCAGAATAACACAGAAGTTATAGTGTGGACAAGAAGATGGAACAGATAGCAATGTCAGAATAACACAGAAGTTATAGTGTGGACAAGAAGATGGAACAGATAGCAATGTCAGAATAACACATAAGGCTAGAGGAGCATGTACAACACTAGGACATTTCTGGAAGTCAAAAGAAATTAAATTTAGCAAAAGGCTGAGAATATTCAATTCTAACATTAAATCAGTTCTGCTGTATGGATCACACACTTGGAAGACAATGAACACGATTATGAACATACTACAAACATTTAGTAATTAGTGCCTAAACAAAATGGAATGGTATGACAGAATCACCAATGTATAGCTCATGGAGAGAACTTGACAAATACCAGTGAACCAAGCGATTATGACTAGAAACCTCTTTGTCTGAAATCCACAGGGCAACAAAATGTTGTTGTTTGTCCATCAAGAATGATGATGACGATTCATTTCATCCAGTGGGGTTGAAGGTATGGAGCACGTTGGATGAAGAATGACTTGCGTGATGACTTGGATTAAAGTGAGGAAGAGTTGCGCAATTCGTCGACCCCACTCTCTCGCCTGAGTCCAGTGGCAAGACAAGTCGAGACGACTGGAGACGAATATAGGTGCAGTGGATGACCAGGGTGCTCTACGTGCCTTGCCGTGCTCATTACGTTCCACAATGCTTTGCAGGTAAACGCCGTTTTGCCCATTGAATCAGGAATGATTTCTTCCGCACAGTCTGCCGAATCCTGTCTTCACATGCTGGGTAGGCATACCCTAGTTTATCTCTTGGTTTGACACCAAATCGGATACCCATGCCTGGTTTAGACAGCCTCTCACAGCTGTTGCCCGGGGGTGGCCGCTGTCGCATGCTGACAGCTACTAGGAGCCACAGGCACGAGCTGGGTGTCAGGCTTGGACCAGTGGGGGGTGGGTCCTGAAAAGGACATGAGAGTCATCCTTACCAAAGGTGCTACCAATGCCTGACACCCCGTACCCCCCGCAAAAAAAAAAAATAGAGGCAGCCCCAAGAACACATCTTCTTCTTCTTCAGCGTTCCGAGCCATTGAGGTCTGCAGATACAATCTGTCTCCATTCGTCTCTCTGGTTGACCTTCTCTTGCCAGTCATTGATTCCAAGTGCTTGTAGGTCTGTATATATATTATCTCTCCACCGTCTTCTTGGTCTACCTCGGGGTCTACGGGCCTTTATTTCCCGAGTGTAAGCGAGTTTTGTTTCCCTATTATCTTCCATTCTTTCTATATGCTCCAGCCATTGCAGCCTATTAGCCTTCATGATACCAGTAATTAGCAGGGACTTAAACAGGTCATAAATGTCTTTGTTGCTTCTTCTTTTCCACTCTCCACTTTGTGTGTCCCTAGAACACATGGAGAAGAAAATAGAGGCAGCCCCAAGAACACGGAGGAGAAAATAGAGGGATCCCCAAGAACACAGGGAGGAAAGTAGACACAGAAATTGATAATATGGGGAGGGCATGGACGAAGTTGCATGGGAAGATGACAGCACGACGTGGAGCCAGCTGGTTGAGGGTCTGTGTCCCAGTGGGGGATAAAGAAGAATCGGCGTTATTTAAAAGTGGAACATCTTAGCCAGTAGCCGATTTTATTCTTCATGCTTTTGGATCGCACACCTGTGACAGATACATGATCCGTATTTGTTAATGTGTTTATGTTTTGTTTTCAGACATGTCTCCTGAAGCCAGGAGTGTTGGGATCATGAAGATGGTAGTACAATACAGATTGTCACAGTTTGACAGTGTTGACCACTGACAGTTATACTCTGTCAGCATCGCTTGACAGCCTGGACTCTCTGGTCTATGACCAGAGATCATTATGGGTTTCCCAGTCACAGACTGGCTGTGCAGCTGAGGATGATTCCGAGTCACAGACTGGAGGTACAACTCAGGATGATTTGTATCCCCATGAAACGTGTTCTTCCAAAGAGAATTCTACAGAATTGTGTGCATTAAACACAAATGACCTGAATATAGAGACGGACACAGTGCCTTGCCAATTAGATGGTTGTGGAGAGGAGGTTCCAGATCAGAAACCAGTGAAGAAGATCAGACACATGGAAGACAAACCTTACGTGTGCACGGTTTGTTTTGTGAGCTTCTCTCACACTAGTCAGTTAGAAAAGCACACCAAAACACATTCAAGAGATAAAGAAAAGCCTTTTACGTGTGATATTTGTGGTTTACGTGTGACGCGGCTGAAAGGCTTAAGAATGCATAAAAGAATACACACAGGAGAGAAACCTTACAAGTGTGTCATTTGTTTTAAACGATTTATCCAGAGCAGTGATTTGAGCAAGCATTTCAGAATACATACAGGAGAGAAACCTTACAAGTGTGATGTTTGTAATAAACTGTTTACACACAGCAGTGACCTGAACAAACATTTCAGAATACACACAGGAGAGAAGCCGTACAAGTGTGACGTTTGTAGTAAAGGATTCATACAGAGCAGTGACTTGAATAAGCATTTCAGAATACATACAGGTGAAAAGCCGTACAAGTGTGATATCTGTGCCGCCGGATTTGCTTGGGTGAAAGACTTCAATAAACATACAAAAACACATATAGGGGAGAAAACACACAAATGTGATGTCTGTGGTGTAGGGTTTACGTTTGTGAAATGTTTGAAAAGACACCAGAGAATTCACACAGGGGAAAAACCTTTTCAGTGCAATGTGTGTGAAGTTGCGTATGATGAAGAATGTGACCTGAAGGAGCATGTCATAGTACATCTAGGAGAGAAGCCGTTCAGGTGTGACTTTTGTGATGCTGCCTTTAGACAAGTTGAGCATCTAGCCCGGCACCAGAGGATACATTCAGGAGAGAGACCTTACAAATGTGATGTCTGTGGTGGGGATTTTGTCTGGGCTGAGAGTTTGAAGAGACATAAAAGAATACACACAGTGGAGAAACCTTTCAAATGTGATTTCTGTTGTTCCAGTTTTAATCAGGGAGGTGACTTGAAGAAACACAAGAGAAAGATGCATCCCAACAATTGTGATAGTTTTAGTGTTGGACTTGAGCTGGTGGGCCACGTGGACAGGCTTAATGGGGGGGACACAAGGAACCACAAGTGTGACGATTGTAACGTAGGTTTTACACAGTTCGATCATCTGAAAAATCATCTACACATTCATACTGGGAATTAGTCTGATGAGCATACTATTTGTGGAATGCTGTTTGTGTCTGTGGGACTTCCGTGACTATTTTAATAGTATGTGAGAGTGTGAGACTGCCAGGGGGAGAGAGAGAGAGAGAATCTCAACACAGTGGATGAACATAGATGATTCATGTGCGTATATTACAGATTGGAACATTCATTTTTGTGAGTTTGTTTAATTATTTTATATGTAACTTGTGTGGTGTCTTATTGAGCTTGAAAGAGGTTTCAGATGTAAAAAAAATTGCAATCAACGTAAACAAGTAGGTGTTCAGAAACAACTCTTAAAACATAGTCACGTGAGTTGGAAACATTCACAGTGAGTTCCCTTACCAGCAGCCAGTATTTCATAAAACAAAAAAATGAAACGTAGTCAGAGATAGACTTGTTCAGGAAAGTTTATCATGAAACAAAAAAATGAAACGTAGTCGGAGATAGACTTGTTCTGGAAAGTTTATTGTGATTTATGTCTGCTCATTAATGGGTGTCTCTGGATGGTGCCCCATTGTATGCTATTAATAATCAGCTCTTGACCTGTCTCTGAGAATATAGTTTCAGTCAACAAAACTCAGTTTGAGACTTCTCTCTGTGTGAGTGTACATAGTGTTATGTTAGGATAATTTATCCACAGTAATTGTTATAAAGTATAGTTGCTTGTCATCATGAAACTGACATTTATGCAGCAGATGTTGGGATAGGGTATCATGTCTGATCTCTTGCTCACAATATAGCTTTATGTTTGCTGACATCACATTACTATTAAGTCAATGGTTGTTGTTGTTGTTAGACAAGTAGTTACCCTCCTGTGCCAGGGACCAGCAAGATTGACTTGACAGAAAAAGAATCTCCATTGAACAAAGACCCCAGAGCATTTATGGACATATCTAAAGTTCAGTGATGATCTTCTGAACTGAACTGAAATACCTTAAAGCACCTGTGGATGTGTGCAAAGTTTAGTGATGATAATCTCAACTGAATTGAAACACTCAGAAAATGCCCGTGAGGCTGTGGTACTGATGCCTGCTAGTGTGGATGTGAAGCTTCATTAGTTTGTTGGGAGACCTCCATCTGCTGGTGCCCGTATATCAGCACAGAGTGGACATTGCAGCAGTCTGCTGGTGCCTGTATATCACCACAGAGTGGAGATTGCAGCAATCTGCTGGTGCCCAGATATCAGCACAGAGTGGACATTGCAGCAATCTGCTGGTGCCTGTATATCAGCACAGAGTGGATATTGCAGCAATCTACTGGTGCCCAGATATCAGCACAGAGTGGACATTGCAGCAATCTGCTGGTGCCTGTATATCAGCACAGAGTGGACATTACAGCAATCTGCTGGTGCCCGTATATTACCATTGAGTGGGCAGTGCAGGAAGCTGAGCATGTTTGACACCAGTAATCTGTTACATAGAATTTGTTATAAAACAGGTCCAAAAATGGAGAATAGTACATAGAAGTGATTCCTTAAGGGGAAGGGGATATATTAGCACTGGAGTACTGAGCCGAGAAAGCTGCAGTGGAGGTCGTGTATATGAAAAGATGCCACACAAATGGGTAAGTAGATGTCTGACCAATCAAACTGGTGGGAGAGACATTCCAACAGTAACAAATATACCAACACTAAGGAGACATTGCTAAAAACCTGGTCACGTCTTCACAGCAGCAGTGCATAGTATTGGGGCCTCCAGTGTTTCATGGAACCTGTTTGTCCTTCTTCCAGTGAATTGTGAACCAGAGTCCTTCCACTGTCTGGTGAACTGGAGTCCTTCCATTGTCTGGTGAACCGGAGTCCTTCCATTGTCTGGTGAACTGAAGTTGATGATTGTGGCATTTACTAGTTTTGCTGAAGTTGATGATTGCGGCATTTTACTAGTTTTGTTGATGAACTGACATCTGTTTGGCCAGACTGTGATCTAGTATAATGTGCAGACAAGTGTGCTAGTTTTATGCCAAGTGATGCTGCAGGCTCTGGGAGTGCAGTGTTGGGTGATATCTATCTCCGTGCAGGCTCTGAGAGTGCAGTGTTGGGTAATATCTATGGCCATGCAGGCTCTGAGAGTGCAGTGTTGGGTGATATCTATGTCCGTGCAGGCTCTGAGAGTGCAGTGTTGGGTGATATCTATCTCTGTGCAGTGTTGGGTGACATCTATGTCCGTGCAGGTTCTGAGAGTGCAGTGTTGGGTGATATCTATCTCCGTGCAGTGTTGGGTGACATCTATGTCCGTGCAGGTTCTGAGAGTGCAGTGTTGGGTGATATCTATCTCCGTGCAGTGTTGGGTGACATCTATGTCCGTGCAGGTTCTGAGAGTGCAGTGTTGGGTGATATCTATCTCTGTGCAGTGTTGGGTGATATCTATGTCCGTGCAGGCTCTGAGAGTGCAGTGTTGGGTGATATCTATCTCTGTGCAGTGTTGGGTGATATCTATCTCTGTGCAGTGTTGGGTGATATCTATCTCTGTGCAGTGTTGGGTGATATCTATCTCTGTGCAGTGTTGGGTGATATCTATCTCTGTGCAGTGTTGGGTGATATCTATCTCTGTGCAGTGTTGGGTGATATCTATCTCTGTGCAGTGTTGGGTGATATCTATCTCTGTGCAGTGTTGGGTGACATCTATCTCTGTGCAGTGTTGGGTGACATCTATCTCTGTGCAGTGTTGGGTGACATCTATCTCTGTGCAGTGTTGGGTGATATCTATCTCCGTGCAGGCTCTGAGAGTGCCGTGTTGGGTGACATCTATGGCCGTGCAGGCTCTGAGAGTGCCGTGTTGGGTGATATCTATGGCCATGCAGGCTCTGAGAGTGCCGTGTTGGGTGATATCTATGGCCGTGCAGGCTCTGAGAGTGCAGTGTTGGGTGATATCTATCTCTGTGCAGTGTTGGGTGACATCTATGGCCGTGCAGGCTCTGGGAGTGCAGTGTTGGGTGACATCTATGGCCATGCAGGCTCTGAGAGTGCCGTGTTGGGTGATATCTATGGCCGTGCAGGCTCTGAGAGTGCCGTGTTGGGTGACATCTATGGCCGTGCAGGCTCTGAGAGTGCCGTGTTGGGTGACATCTATGGCCGTGCAGGCTCTGAGAGTGCCGTGTTGGGTGATATCTATGGCCATGCAGGCTCTGGGAGTGCCATGTTGGGTGACATCTATGTCCGTGCAGTGTTGGGTGAGATCTATGGCCGTGCAGGCTCTGAGAGTGCCATGTTGGGTGACATCTATCTCTGTGCAGTGTTGGGTGACATCTATGGCCGTGCAGGCTCTGAGAGTGCCATGTTGGGTGACATTTATGGCCGTGCAGGCTCTGAGAGTGCCATGTTGGGTGATATCTACCTCCGTGCAGTGTTGGGTGACATCTATGGCCGTGCAGACTCTGGGAGTGCAGTGTTGGATGATATCTATCTCTGTGCAGGCTCTGAGAGTGCAGTGTTGGGTGATATCTATCTCCGTGCAGTGTTGGGTGATATCTATGGCCGTGCAGGCTCTGAGAGTGCCGTGTTGGGTGATATCTATGGCCATGCAGGCTCTGGGAGTGCCATGTTGGGTGACATCTATGTCCGTGCAGTGTTGGGTGAGATCTATGGCCGTGCAGGCTCTGAGAGTGCCATGTTGGGTGACATCTATCTCTGTGCAGTGTTGGGTGACATCTATGGCCGTGCAGGCTCTGAGAGTGCCATGTTGGGTGACATTTATGGCCGTGCAGGCTCTGAGAGTGCCATGTTGGGTGATATCTACCTCCGTGCAGTGTTGGGTGACATCTATGGCCGTGCAGACTCTGGGAGTGCAGTGTTGGATGATATCTATCTCTGTGCAGGCTCTGAGAGTGCAGTGTTGGGTGATATCTATCTCCGTGCAGTGTTGGGTGATATCTATCTCCGTGCAGTGTTGGGTGATATCTATGTCCGTACAGTGTTGGGTGATATCTCTCTCTGTGCAGTGTTGGGTGATATCTATGTCCGTGCAGGCTCTGAGAGTGCAGTGTTGGGTGATATCTATCTCTGTGCAGTGTTGGGTGATATCTATCTCCGTGCAGTGTTGGGTGATATCTATCTCTGTGCAGTGTTGGGTGACATCTATCTCCGTGCAGGCTCTGAGAGTGCAGTGTTGGGTGATATCTATCTCTGTGCAGTGTTGGGTGATATCTATCTCCGTGCAGGCTCTGAGAGTGCAGTGTTGGGTGATATCTATCTCCGTGCAGGCTCTGAGAGTGCAGTGTTGGGTGATATCTATGGCCGTGCAGGCTCTGAGAGTGCAGTGTTGGGTGATATCTATCTCCGTGCAGGCTCTGAGAGTGCAGTGTTGGGTGACATCTATGGCCGTGCAGGCTCTGAGAGTGCCGTGTTGGGTGATATCTATGGCCGTGCAGGCTCTGAGAGTGCCGTGTTGGGTGATATCTATGGCCATGCAGGCTCTGAGAGTGCCGTGTTGGGTGATATCTATCTCCGTGCAGTGTTGGGTGACATCTATGGCCGTGCAGGCTCTGAGAGTGCAGTGTTGGGTGATATCTATCTCTGTGCAGTGTTGGGTGACATCTATGGCCATGCAGGCTCTGAGAGTGCCGTGTTGGGTGACATCTATGGCCATGCAGGCTCTGAGAGTGCCGTGTTGGGTGATATCTATGGCCGTGCAGGCTCTGAGAGTGCCGTGTTGGGTGACATCTATGGCCGTGCAGGCTCTGAGAGTGCCGTGTTGGGTGATATCTATGGCCATGCAGGCTCTGGGAGTGCCATGTTGGGTGACAGAGCCTGCATGGCCATAGATGTCACCCAACACGGCCCTCTCAGAGCCTGCACGGCCATAGATATCACCCAACACGGCACTCTCAGAGCCTGCATGGCCAAAGATGTCACCCAACACTGCACAGAGATAGATATCATCCAACACTGCACTCCCAGAGTCTGCACGGCCATAGATGTCACCCAACACTGCACGGAGGTAGATATCACCCAACATGGCACTCTCAGAGCCTGCACGGCCATAAATGTCACCCAACATGGCACTCTCAGAGCCTGCATGGCCATAGATGTCACCCAACACTGCACAGAGATAGATGTCACCCAACATGGCACTCTCAGAGCCTGCACGGCCATAGATCTCACCCAACACTCTGCAGGCTCTGAGAGTGCCGTGTTGGGTGATATCTATGGCCATGCAGGCTCTGAGAGTGCCATGTTGGGTGACATCTATCTCTGTGCAGTGTTGGGTGACATCTATGGCCATGCAGGCTCTGAGAGTGCCATGTTGGGTGACATTTATGGCCGTGCAGGCTCTGAGAGTGCCATGTTGGGTGATATCTACCTCCGTGCAGTGTTGGGTGACATCTATGGCCGTGCAGACTCTGGGAGTGCAGTGTTGGATGATATCTATCTCTGTGCAGTGTTGGGTGACATCTTTGGCCATGCAGGCTCTGAGAATGCAGTGTTGGGTGACATCTATGGCCGTGCAAGCTCTGAGAGTGCCGTGTTGGGTGACATCTATGGCCGTGCAGAAATGGGCACACGCAGGTATAGTCAGACACTCTCCTTTGATCTCAGAATGTGCTAGGGATCAGTCGTTGTGGTGTTGTTGTAAGCAATCAATATAAATAAATAACAAGGAGGTGTTGGAAAGTTGCTTACACAGCACAAGACGTTCACCATGTCATGGACAGACCAGGACAAATCATTGTGCAGTCAGGCCTACATGATGTGATGATTTGTGCACTCAGGCCTACATGATGTGATGATCTGTACACTCAGGCCTACATGATGTGATGATTTGTGCACTCAGGCCTAGATGATGTGATGATATGTGCACTCAGGCCTACACCATGTCATGCTCCATGCCCTCAACCTACACCGTGTTATGCTCTATGCACTCAGGCCTACATCATGTGGTTGATCTATGCACTCAGGCCTACATCATGTGGTTGATCTGTGCACTCAGGCCTACATGATGTTGTCAAAGACTCAAGTATAGAGGAGGAAGACCACCCTGAATGAGTGGTCTACCTCAAGTAGATTAGAGGTAACCCAGTGCCCCTACATGAGGGCAGGGTAGGTGATAGGAAGGGGAACTAGTAATTAGTTCTCTCATGAGACACGGAGGTGTCAACCAGAGAGTTAGCACTCTGGTCACGGCATGATCACGGCAACGTGAAACTAGAGTGTAACTCAAGAGAGGCCACTACTCGAGCGTGCTGAATGAGGCCGCACGCAAAAGCCGTAGTGCGCCCCAAGTCCTTCCGCGTACTGTGTAAACAGCACGCGGAGTAGAATCAGACGGGACACAGACTTCAGAGTGATAACATCGCTTAGCGATGCTTGTTTCGTTAGCCGAGTAGATAGATTAGCGATAGGGTTAGGAAACGACTAGTGATAGGAAGTTCTGTGCATTTATTCTTGTGTGATTTGTTAGCGACTGTTTGTTGTACATTGATGTGATGCAAAGAGCCAGTGGCAATAAAATGTATAATCAATTCCTCTCGTACGACTAGCAAGTCTTTTGTGTGGTGCGAGAGAAGTATCCTAGAATGCCTGTGACATCGGTTGCTGACAGGCTAGGATAAAGTGGTGTCAGAAGTGTGGCTTGGACAATCGTTCAAGCTAAAACACTCACCCACGGCTCTAAATTAGTATTACGGCTAGATAATCACAGGGTTTAATTTACGTTAGTGACAATGGCGTGTGCAGACAGAACAAAGTGCGAGCTGTGCCCATCGTGACCAAGTTATGTTTATTTATGCTTACTGAATTATTTTGTGCTTATGAACATGTTTTCTTCTAATTTGTAAGTATTATTGTTATACTTTTGTATCATTTATTTCTATAATTACTTATTTATTTACTAGTATTTGTCAAATATGATTCATGGCGGAGCGATACACAAAACTGAGCCGAGAAGAAAATCGATTTTTCCAATCTAAAAATAGCGCTGCGCCTCTGACGTATCGCGGCTGACAAACAGCGGCGTTACGCCATTTGCATTCAGCGACTGATTGTTTACAAATCGCAAAGCGGCTGCTCGCCTGAATCGTTGACTTATATCAAATATTATTTGTTTATATTAGTTATTTATTGAATATATTTATTTATTTGAACAATATTATTACATTTATATTTATTTCAAAGCATTTATTTATTTATTTATATATTTTTTCTATTTCTTGCCGTCGCGATGGCACTACTTTTGCTATGCAAATGAGACGCAGTCTGCACAACACTTCCATAAATTAAACAGTTAGAGTTAGGGAAGGCAAAAGACGTTAGAACGAAGACAGGACAGTGACATTTAATATTAATTAAACCACATTATATTTTCCTGGGGCATGTAATTGTAATAAATTGTCTAGATTTATATATCGTTTACAAGTGGTTAATTGTTGATGCTCTTGATAACCAGGGAGAACAACAGCTGATCATAAGCATTACTCAAGCTGTGTGTGGTATTACCAGACGAATGAACTTGAGGTGCCAAACGAGTGTACATGAGTGATCTGGAAAGTTAAGATGAGTATACCCAAATGATTTTGCATGCAATATGATTAATAATGCATCTCTTTTTCAGCGTGTGATGTATTAGCATATTTTTTGTGGTCTGTTTTTCAGGTTATAAACTAAGAGTACAATTTTGTGTACTCAGAGATTTAAAAACATAACATATCTAATATAAATAAGTAAGTAAATATTTGAGTGCCTATCAAATCTAGCTAAGCTCCCAACAACATGGCAACTTTAGCTGATTTCATAAAAGCAGGCAAGGAATTACAATACACAGGAAAGGACTTAGAGCAATATGCTGATAATAAATTTAAGGAAGCAAAAGATGCTGAGCGAGATGAACGTGCACGAGAAAGACAACACCAGATAGAATTAGCTGAGATAACAAAACAAAAGGAGTTAGAGATAAAACACAAAGAGGCACAATTAGCTGAAGAAACTAAACAGCGACAATTAGAACAAGATAAGGAAATTAAACAAAAGGAATTAGAGATTAAACAAAAAGAAATAGAATTAAAACACAAACAATTAGAACAAGATAAGGAGATTAACTCTTTCGCTACCGTGCTCCCATCTGTGGACAGAATTGATTTGCTGTAATGGCAGTCCGCCCTTTTCGTCCCACAAAATGATCAGTGGTTTATTTCACATATTTCTGCTCCGTTTCGGAATTTTAAGTTACTGTAAACTAAAAAGTAGTACAGCCGAAAGATCTCTACGCCATCTTGGAGCGGTCAATGGTTTTCTAATTTTTGATTCTTGTGAATTTTCAGTTTTAAGGTAGTGTTAATTTGTTTGTTTTGGTTTTTCACAATGGAAACGCCCACCAGTATGCGTCCACGTAGAATGACTTCAGATCAAGCTAGATTATTATTCGAAACTGTTTTAAACAATAGTGATTCCGATAATAGTGATTCAGACAGCAGTTATATCTGTGAATCTAACATTTTAGCACGTGGTGATAAAGATATTACTAGTGGAACTTCGTCTTCAGCTGAGATGTCTGATGAATGTTCGTCTGACAATGAAAGTCAGGATGTCACAATCACTTCTCAGCGGAAAGGAAAGCAAACAGTACAAATAAGAATAAAACTGGAGGAAAAAAGTTGAATCTACAAGCTTCTGTACAGCGTGATGCACCTATCCCATCACCATCGACATGGCAAGATGTGTCAGAAGGAGAAACAAAACCGAAGTTTGAATTTCGTCCTCGAAGATCTCACGTCAACTCTAAACTTTATCATCTGCAAACACCTATGGATTTTCTCAAAGTTTTTTTTGATGATGACATAGTGGATTGTATAATTAAAAATGTAAACAAATATGCAGAAAAGATCTTGATGCAGAACACTCCTAAAAGAAAACATTCTAGTCTGTTATCCTGGACCCCACTCACGAAGCATGAATGGCTGAAGTTTACGTCTGTCATTATTGCTATGGGACTTGATCCAAGACCATCTATCAAAGACTATTGGTGTACAAGTGCACATTTATATACTCCTTGGTATGCCACTATGTTTCCCAGGAACAGATTTGAATCTATTTTTCACACCATGTTTCACGTATGTGAACCAGAAGCATCACGTGAAAAAAAAATTGATCCTCTTGTTGACATGGTCCTGAAGAGATTCCAGGAAGCATTTTACCCATTTGAAAATGTGTCCATTGATGAAATGATTATTGGATGGAAGGGCAGATTTCAGCACAGACAATACAATGCAACAAAACCTCACAAGTACCACATCAAAACATTTGGCCTTTGTGATTCTGCGACTGGCTATGTGGTGAATTTAAAAATTTACTATGGACGAAACACCGAATACAGTCCAGATTTAGATCTCACAACTGCTCATGCAGTGAAAGTGTTTGCCACACTACTGAATGTTCTCGGAGCTGGCCATCACATCTTTGCTGACAGATTCTACACTTCGAAAGCTCTGATTGATTATCTGCATTCCAACAATTTCAATTATACAGGAACACTGAATGTCAACCGAGTAGGCTTCCCTCCTGAGTTGATTATGGATACATGATTCAGAATCTGCGGCAAAACTTCTTTTCGGATGGTTGATTGGAAGCAATGGTGTTTATAGTTTAGAATAGTGTTGTTTGTTCAGTAAATTCAATTGGATTAGCAGTGAAGAGATATTGGATAACAACGCCCCCTCGGTAAGTACAATGTTTACATTATTTTTACCTACTTTTGTCCAATTATTTTACAAATTATATTATTATTTTTATTTTATTTACAACCTAAAGCAGAAATTCTCCTACCAACATATTCCTTGTCCAATCCCCTTTATTTTGATATATAATACAACATTTCTTCTACAATTTTAACCATTTTCATAACTTTACTGTGAGAGACCCCACCTTCCAGATTTCAGCCATTATTTTTTGTCATTTTTTGTTAAAAAGACATGGTTCAGAATATGAACCAAAACTTCTTTTTGGGTTACTTTAATGAGCAATACTGTTTATATTCTTGAAGACAAGTGGTGTTTGTTTGATTATTCAGTAAATTAAACATGATTAGCAGTATAGGAGTGTAGAAAACACATTCTAAGTGCAATGTTTACATTATTTTTACCTACTTTTGTCCAATTATTTTACAAATTATATTATTATTTTTATTTTATTTACAACCTAAAGCAGAAATTCTCCTACCAACATATTCCTTGTCCAATCCCCTTTATTTTGATATATAATACAACATTTCTTCTACAATTTTAACCATTTTCACAACTTTACTGTGAGAGACCCCACCTTCCAGATTTCAGCCATTATTTTTTGTCATTTTTTGTTAAAAAGACATGGTTCAGAATATGAACCAAAACTTCTTTTTGGGTTACTTTAATGAGCAATACTGTTTATATTCTTGAAGACAAGTGGTGTTTGTTTGATTATTCAGTAAATTAAACATGATTAGCAGTATAGGAGTGTAGAAAACACCTTATAAGTGCAGTTTTTTTAATAATTTTTACCTCTTTAATTTCAGTTGTTATTATTAAACCTCTCATTATTGTCATAATATTTGTAACCTATCAATTAATTATTAACACTGTCATGTTCCTTGTGCAATCCTCTTTAATTTGATATGTAATACAATAGATCTGCTACCATCTTAACCATTTTAAAAGCATTATTGTAACACACCCCTAGTTCCAATTTTCTGCCATAAATTTCTGTTTGGTCACAGCCCAGTTTTTGTTTGGTAGTGAAAGAGTTAAGCAAAAACAATTGGATCAGGAGAAAGAATTAAAGCAAAAAGAGATAGATGAAATGGCAAGAGTGAAAGAAAAACAAACACAAGTAGAATCAGAGACACAGTTAAAGATGAAAGGTATGGATGTAGATTCACACTTAGAGATCTCTGCTTCAAAGCTAAAAAGTCAGCAAGAAGAAAATAAATTTAATAAGTACAAAAACATTATCAAGCCATTTTGTAAAGAAGATTCCATATCAGCCTGGACAGAAAATGTCGAATATCAACTAAAATACCACCAAGTACCAATCAATATGTGGGCCATGATCTACATGAAGAACTTAAGTGGGGAGCCCCTTAAAGTAATAGAATCTATACCAACTGACCTTAGATCTAACTATCAGTACATCCACGATAGGATAATGCAACATTTCTTACTTGATGCCCCTGGGTATCAAGTACAGTTTTCCAATTTAAAACCTAAGCCAAGCGAGACCTTTATCGATTATGTCTCAAATGTACAAAGCGTACTAAATAGATGGCTTAGTGCATCAAAAATAGGAAAGGATTTTGACAAACTTAAAAATTTAATAGCCATGGATAAAGTCATATCCACTATACCATCTCCTTTCGCTAAATTCCTGCAGCAGTCAGACATTGAGACCATAGAACAATTTGAAAAGAAAGGCTCTGCATATTTTTCCTCAAATAGAGATATTTTCAAGACATCAAATAGCGACTCTGAAATAGTTTCTTTTGTGAAGGACCAACCTAAAAGCTATCAGAGCAATAAAAAACCATTTCATAGAGTCGACAAGAAAGATAAGAAAGTGTCGAAATGTGTCTATTGTCAACTTCTTCATGATACTTATTCTATGTGTGATAAATCACCAAACTATCCGTCACATCTTGAGATGGTCATTAAGAAACAACAAAACAAAAGAACTGCATACAGGCGTGCAGTCAAATGCTTCTTCTGTTCCAGCTACGGGCACTATTCAAATAAGTGCCTGGGCCGCCAAAGAATGAAGGCCAACAATGCTATGTTGATTGATACATCTTCTGACAGTGGTAGTGAGACTGAGTGTGATATCGAGAATGTATTACCTTTTAACCAATCTGAAGATTTTTGCTGTGTAGGCGATGTATTAAGCTTTGACAATTGTGAGCGATGTCACCAATTTCATGCAGACGGCAAACTTACATGTGGGCATATTGTAACATCCTCCTTGGAGAATGCAAATGCAGCTATAGCCTCCAGAGGCAATCTATTTCACTCTGCAATGGTCAATGAGAAGCCATGCCGATGTTTGCTTGACAGTGGGAGCTCTATTATTGGTGTTAAAAAGGAACTTATTAATCCAAAGGATTATACTGGTAACTCTGTAAAATGCCGTACTTTTTCTGGTAACATAGAAACCTATCCTCTGGCAAGAGCCCGTATAAACACCCCGTTCCTTTCGGGTACCTTTACGTGTGCAATACTAGACAACCCTTGTACTGATTTAATTCTTGGGTGTCTACCCCAGCTAAGGCACTGCACAGATGAAGAAATATCCGCCTGGGAGGAGGAAAATGGACTAACTCCAGTGAACAGTGCATATATCCTCAAACATCACAGCCCCAACAAAGGTGCTAGAACCAGTAATCTTGAACCAGATCAAGACATACTGCTTTTACTTTCAGACAAACAGAATCTATTATTGACTTCATGGCAAGGGCCATTCAAAGTGGTACGAAAAATTTCGGATGTCGATTATGAAATATCGATAAACGGACACTTAGAGATATTTCATATCAACATGTTGAAACCCTATTTTTCTCGACAAGAGACAGAATTAGAGACAGACGAACACAATGCACCCACACCTTTGGATGAGACGACAGACGTACACAACGCAACTGCACTAGTTAGCGAGACTGGCAAATCCGACGAGATGCATACATTTAGTGAGATTACAGAAAACGCACTTAGCACCACAACCGTACTGAATCAGGTAGACGACGGGATGGAACTACCCGTTCCAATTGTAGACAAGACTGCTACATTAGAATGTATACGGATAGAAACGGGACTGACAGAAGAACAACGACGACAGATAATAGAATTAGTGACTGAATATAAGGACATATTCTCCGACATTCCAGGTAGGACAGACAGGATCGAGCACGCCATCCTTCTTTTGGACTCGAAGCCTATCAAATGCAGGCCGTACTCTATCCCACTTAACTATAGAGAAAATCTAAATAAGGAAATTCTGAATTTAGAAGCTAATGGAATCATTCAAAAATCTACATCTGAGTACTCCTTTCCAATCGTCCTGGTCAAGAAAAAAGACTCCACCATTCGTCTTTGTGTGGACTATAGAAAACTCAACAACGTCACTAAGATTGACGCAGAACCAATTCCTTCCTGCGAAGATCTTATTCTGGATATGTCCATCTCCAAAATCTTTTCTAAATTAGACCTTACTAAGGGATATTGGCAGGTCCCTATGCAGACTCAATCTATCCATCTTACTGCTTTCTCAACACCTCTAGGTCTTTACGAGTGGCGATTTCTTCCTTTCGGACTTCGTAATGCTCCTGCCACTTTCGTACGCTTAACTAGAGATCTACTACATGGAGTGACGAATACAGTGACCTATATAGATGATATTTGTGTCCATACAGAGGACTGGACAACACACTTACTGAAACTAAGACATGTCTTCGATAGGTTGCGACTCTTCGGTCTCACGGTCAAACCGAGCAAAGTCGAATTGGGCCTACAAGAAATTGAATTTTTGGGTCATGTCATTTCACAAGGACAACTGGAAACTGATAATAGAATTATTACCAAAATTATGAACCTGACCATGCCTACAACAAAGAAGCAGGTCAGGAGCCTTTTGGGGTTAGTAAATTATTATAGCAAGTTCATACCGAACTTAGCTGAAATTACAAGTGTATTTTCAAATGTTTTAAAAGCATCAGTAAAATTAGATGTCAAAGATGCATTATTAATTTCTGCATTGTCAAAATTGAAAATCCTATTTAGTAATGTACCAATCCTCCGCTTGCCTAATCCTAGGCTTGTTTATTATCTTAGGACAGATGCCAGCAGGATTTCCATCGCTGCAGTACTAGGCCAGTTTTATGATGGCATCTTCCATCCGATTTGCTACGTGAGCCACAAGATCACACCGGCTGAGTCCAGATATTCCATATCAGAGTTGGAAGCCCTAAGCGTCATCTATTCGGTGAGGAAGTTGCATCAATTTCTAGCGGGTAATCACTTTGTAGTCCAGACTGACAACTCCCCGATCACGGTCATACAAAGTGGGGTACATCGGAATGACCGCATCTACAGGTGGTCGTTAATATTACAGAATTATACTTTTAGTATAGAGCATATTAAGGGTAGGGACAACATCCTTGCTGATACCCTTAGTCGACCATCTGAGGTAGAAATACCTGATATTCCACACGAATAGGTAGTTTAAGAAATGTTCATTTACTATACACTTAACGTATCCTGTGTAGAATATACTATTGTGTACATAGACATCAGGATCAGAACTGTGAGCTAAGAACAGTAAACTACCATGTGTCCGTAGACAGCAGAATGACAACTGTGCGCCAAGAACAAGGAAATCACTGTGTGTACATAGACAGCTCGTTACTTACTATGCTCCATTTGTGCTCCGGTGAATCACCTGTGTTACTCATATCAGAACATTGTGAAATAACAGACACGAAGATACTTGTCTACGACACTAGCGGACTCAACGAGTGTAAGAATACCCATAGGACACAAGTATGACTGTGTAGTGTAGATAGCATACCCAGGATAAGTGTGTATATATAAATTATGCCAACGAAAGCAATTTCTATACATTATGGCAACCACTAACCTGAGGTAAATAGACATCATGTATATATACTTATTGTGATATGTAATATAACGGTTTTAATATAGTGGTAAATTATAGTTAGATTAGTTACCTTAATATAGAGTTAGATTAGATTTAGGCAATATAATAGATTTTGTTTGTAGGTTAGATAAATCATTAATTTACCCACTTACTTAGCATAAAATTAGAGTAGGATAGTACTTTAAACTTAATAACAGCGAATTAAAGATTAGTATAAAAAGCTTAAGATAGGAACAACACCATGTAGTCAGTTAATTTCATTCTATTTCATTACATCTTTATGAACACTTTAACAACTTCATCATTTAGGACTAAAATTAGGTTATATTTGATAGGATAAAAGGATTATACACATGAACATACATCATTTATACCATGTAGTTTAAAAACATCCATTATATTTGTTTCATTTAAACAGTAAAAACATTATTTAGAATTTTTGTTACATTTCACATTACCCATTTCATAAAGATACATAACTCATCTCACATCATTTATTTTTTTTAGATAGTTAGATTACTTCCCTTAAAATAGATAAATTTTGTACAACAAAATAGAATATAGATAGTTAGAGAATTAGTATGAGTATTTCATTAGAGTGTAGTGTTTAATAATATCAGGGTACAATCTATCAACCCTATTTCATCCATGTAAATATTTTGTAAATACATGACTCGTGCAGTAACTTACGCACAGTCATGAAGCTCAACCCTTTTCAAACTGAGCTAAACTTGTACAGTGTCACTTCAAGGTTTTTAAATAAATGTGAGAGTGGAAGATGTGTGACAGAAGTTTGAAAGTGAGAGAAAATGGTAAATATACAAGGGAGAGTGAAGACAGCCAGCGGATTTTTTCTGCCGCTCAGCGCGACTTTTTATTATTTGTCTGCGTCAGGCGTTTGTTTTCAATGTTGTAATGTGCTGTCTTAAATGTTTTGTGTGTAGTTTAGATTAAAACTTACATAAAGTATTTTAAGTCTCATATGACGGAAACGTAGTCACGAATTAGTGTTATACACTTGTTTGTGGCCACATTTAACCGAATTATGGCACTTGAAAACTAACTTGCATACATATTTATAGATAGACACACATGTTAGAAGTTAAATTATAGTATTAGTTAGATCCAAACACGCAAACAACCAGGAAAACATATATATATATATATAAAGCACATACGTTTTAGAACAAAGGGATATAACTTCGGGTCAGGGGACACAATAGACAACGAAACACTAACTTAACAGTGAAAGATAACTTTACACGCGGAAGCGAGATAGGTAAAGCCAGTCGCACACAGCTTGTGCAAGGGTTGTTTAATATTATATGGGGGACATGAAGCAATTCATGTGTTGACCCTAAGAAAGTCAACTTTGTATGGGTAGTGAGTTAATTTACTATTTGAGGGCAGGTCTTATAAGACAACGGTCCGGTTCAGACAAACCTCTAATTATATAATATTGCGATTGAGAAGAGGGCTCACGCCAACCTTACAAGTTTGTGGCGATCAGCAGTAGCCAAGTAAAGTGATACTACACTGTGACAATAGTCAGTAGAGGTCTATTGAGAAACCCAGAACCAAGTTATCAGGAGTCTTTGACAAAAAATTAGATACACTAATTTTTAGAAACCTCTTGCGTCACAACCATGAGTCAAAGTTTGTAACGCAACACAGGAGGGGAGGGTGTGTGTCAAAGACTCAAGTATAGAGGAGGAAGACCACCCTGAATGAGTGGTCTACCTCAAGTAGATTAGGGGTAACCCAGTGCCCCTACATGAGGGCAGGGTAGGTGATAGGAAGGGGAACTAGTAATTAGTTCTCTCATGAGACACGGAGGTGTCAACCAGAGAGTTAGCACTCTGGTCACGGCATGATCACGGCAACGTGAAACTAGAGTGTAACTCAAGAGAGGCCACTACTCGAGCGTGCTGAATGAGGCCGCACGCAAAAGCCGTAGTGCGCCCCAAGTCCTTCCGCGTACTGTGTAAACAGCACGTGGAGTAGAATCAGACGGGACACAGACTTCAGAGTGATAACATCGCTTAGCGATGCTTGTTTCGTTAGCCGAGTAGATAGATTAGCGATAGGGTTAGGAAACGACTAGTGATAGGAAGTTCTGTGCATTTATTCTTGTGTGATTTGTTAGCGACTGTTTGTTGTACATTGATGTGATGCAAAGAGCCAGTGGCAATAAAATGTATAATCAATTCCTCTCGTACGACTAGCAAGTCTTTTGTGTGGTGCGAGAGAAGTATCCTAGAATGCCTGTGACATCGGTTGCTGACAGATGTGATGATCTGTGCACTCAGGCCTACATGATGTGATGATATGTGCACTCAGGCCTACATGATGTGATGATATGTGCACTCAGGCCTAGATGATGTGATGATATGTGCACTCAGGCCTACACCATGTCATGCTCCATGCCCTCAACCTACACCGTGTTATGCTCTATGCACTCAGGCCTACACTATGTGATGATCTGTGCACTCAACCTACACCATGTGATGATCTGTGCACTCAACCTACACCATGTGATGATCTGTGCACTCAACCTACACCATGTGGTGATCTGTGCACTCAGCCTACATTGTGTGATGATCTGTGCACTCAACCTACATCATGTGATGATGTGTGCACTCAACCTAGAACATGTGATGATCTGTGCACTCAACCTACATGATGTGATGGCCTGTGCACTCAGGCCTACATGATGTGATGGCCTGTGATTATGATGGCCTGTGCACTCAGGCTTACACCATGTGATGATCTGTGCACTCAGGCCTACACTATGTGATGATCTGTGCACTCAGGCCTACATGATGTGATGCTCTGTGCACTCAGGCCTACATGATGTGATGATCTGAGCACTCAGACCCACGTGATGTGATTATCCATGCACTCAAGCTTACACCATATGATGGTCTGTGCACTCAGGCTTACATGATGTGAAGCTCTGTGCACTGTGGACCACTCAGTTAACTACAAGAGACAATGAAGTGTATACACCACAAGACACACAGAAACAGAAGTAGGTAATATTGAAGAAAGAAATTCAACTCACATGGTGTTTGTCCATCAAGAATGATGATGACCATTCATTTCATTCAGTCAGCTTGAAAGATTGGAGTTCTAAGATGGCTGGCAAGGCCTGTTTTGGCTCAAAATTTTCTTTGGCATCATGGGCAAAGAATGCTTGACGTTCCAGGAGGAGGATCTCCTGCAGTGGTTTTTCTGTCCTGCCTTTTCTTCATAGCTCTTGCAGTCCTATTTGCTTCACAAGTGACTGCACCCTTACGAAATGATATACGCCACAAATTTTGGTCTTTGGCTGCAGTCTCCCAGGGGTCATGATGAATTCCAAAAGCTTTCAGTGAGATTTTCAGAGTGTCTTTAAAGCGTTTCCTCTGGCCGCCCTGGGAGCATTTACTACAAAACAGCTCACCGTAAAAAATGTGTTTAGGGAGCCTGTGATCTGGCAAGCGAGCCAGGTGACCAGCCCAGCGAATCTGATTCTTCGTTAGTAGAGTATTCAACTCAAACAATTGTCAGTGGTATTTTGATTAATGTGGAAGACTTGATGGTCTCTCCCAGCAGAAGTCAGAGAGGTGTCCTCCATTACTGTTCTTTCTAAACAGGTGTGCTGTTTAATATGGTTGAAGTATATCAGTTTCCAGTTCAGAACAAGATGGTGATATTGTCTCAAGATGTAATATTCACTGTGTTCAAAGATTTTATCTTTGCGCGGTCTCAATATTTGATCTTCACTTTTTCAAGATTTGCTCTTCACTGTCTCAAGATTTGATTTTAACTGTCTCAAAATTTTATCTTCGCACTGTTTCCAGATTTGATCTTCACTGTGTCCCAAGATGTGCTCTTTGCTGTCCCAAGATGTGATTTTCACTGTGTCCCAAAATGTGATCTTCTCTGTCCCAAAAGTGATCTGCACTGTGTCCCAAGATGTGATCTTCTCTGTATCCCAAGATGTGAACTTCACTGTCCCAAGATGTGAACTTCAGTTGTGTCCCAAGATGTGATCTTCACTGTGTCCCAAGATGTGATCTTTACTATGTCCCAAGATGTGAGCTTCACTGTCCCAAGATGTGATCTTCACTGTGTCCCAAGATGTGAACTTCACTGTGTCCCAAGATGTGAACTTCACTGTGTCCCAAGATGTGATCTTCACTGTGTCCCAAGATGTGATCTTCAGTGTCCCAAGATGTGATCTTCACTGTGTCCCAAGTTGTCATTTTCACTGTGTTCCAAGTTGTCATCTTCACTGTGTCCCAAGATGTGATCTTCACTGTGTCCCAAGATGTGATCTTCACTGTGTCCCAAAATGTGATCTTTACTGTGTCCCAAGATGTGAGCTTCACTGTCCCAAGATGTGATCTTCACTGTCCCAAGATGTGAACTCCTGTCCCAAGATGTGATCTTCACTTTCCCAAGATGTGATCTTCTCTGTGTCCCAAGTTGTGATCTTCACTGTGTCCCAAGATGTGAACTTCACTGTGTCCCAAGATGTGAACTTCACTGTGTCCCAAGTTGTGATCTTCACTGTGTCCCAAAATGTGATCTTCACTGTGTCCCAAAATGTGATCTTCACTATGTCCCAAGAAGTGATCTTCACTGTGTCCCAAAATGTGATCTTTACTGTGTCCCAAGAAGTGATCGTCACTGTGTCCCAAGATGTGATCGTCACTGTGTCCCAAGTTGTGATCTTCACTGTGTCCCAAGATGTGATCTTCACTATGTCCCAAGAAGTGATCTTCACTGTGTCCCAAAATGTGATCTTTACTGTGTCCCAAGAAGTGATCGTCACTGTGTCCCAAGAAGTGATCGTCACTGTGTCCCAAGATGTGATCTTCACTGTGTCCCAAGATGTGATCTTCACTATTTCAAGGACTGTAATGAACTGAAAATAATCTACACCTGGACTGGAGCCAGACCATTGTCGGAGAGGCAAGAGCAGTAACAACACAAGTTGGAGTTTGAGGGAACAATGATCATGCTAGAGCACCCAAATATTGACAGTGCAGGTCTGAAAATAGTTACATGCATAAAACTTAAAAAGTATATTGGTAGCCAACCGCAGCTACAGGAACTGACAACCTTTTAGACATATTATCGCACAAATAAGTGGTGTACTACTGTCCCATCATTTGTTTACTAAATAGTGAATATAGAAAGAAGTGTACAGAATAAATGCCAGGGCTTGCAGTAGTGTCCATAGTATAAACAACATCGGTCATGCTTATGACATATCCCTGATAGCAACAGATCAGAAGCAACTAGGCAAATGTTTGATACACTGGCTGTAGGCAGTGACCGGAAGTTTGAAACAGAAGTGCGCTCAAATGTAGATTTGGGAGGGCCGAGTGATCCCTCAGATCATTAGATGGAACAAGAAGGAGCAAGCACCAAAGCACTATGTACCTAGAGTGCTGCAGTGCTCCAGATGCCAGAAGTTTTGGCACACCCGGGCGACTTGTAAATGTAAGGTGGAGGTCTGTAGGTACTGCTCCGTACCCCACCCATACAGTGTCAGTACCAGCAAGCAAAGATCGACACAGACTTCAAGAGGCCTAACCCAAACAGGAAGTGCGCCAACTGCCTCGGCAACCACGGCGCCATGTACCACGGCTGCCCTGCTACCAAGACAGCAAAGCAGCGATGGAAATTGCCATCAAAGCTGATATGCCCTATAAAGAGGCTAGGGGGCAATAATAGGCGACCACTCGACTTACTAAAAGCGACAAAGCGCAACTGGAAGGCCAACTGAAGAACCTGAGATCCAAGCTCAACAGCATGGCGGAGAAAAGAGACAGATAACAGCCGTTCAGCGCATCCTGAGCGAACTGAAGCAAGTGCAGCAGAGGATTGAGCAAGATGTCGCTCGAGTGGCTGCAATAAAGACAAACAGAGGATTGAGCAAGATGTCGCTCGAGTGGCTGCAATAAAGACTGAAACAGAGGATTGAGCAGGATGTCGCTGGAGTGGCTGCAATAAAGACTGAAACAGAGGATTGAGCAGGATGTCGCTGGAGTGGCTGCAATAAAGACTGAAACAGAGGATTGAGCAGGATGTCGCTGGAGTGGCTGCAATAAAGACTGAAACAGAGGATTGAGCAGGATGTCGCTCGAGTGGCTGCATGCAATAAAGACTGAAACAGAGGATTGAGCAGGATGTCGCTCGATTGGCTGCAATAAAGACTGAAACAGAGGATTGAGCAGGATGTCGCTCGAGTGGCTGCAATAAAGACAAACAGAGGATTGAGCAGGATGTCGCTCGATAGGCTGCAATAAAGACTGAAACAGAGGATTGAGCAGGATGTCGCTGGAGTGGCTGCAATAAAGACTGAAACAGAGGATTGAGCAGGATGTCGCTGGAGTGGCTGCAATAAAGACTGAAACAGAGGATTGAGCAGGATGTCGCTGGAGTGGCTGCAATAAAGACTGAAACAGAGGATTGAGCAAGATGTCGCTCGAGTGGCTGCAATAAAGACAACCAGAGGATTGAGCAGGATGTGGCTGCAATAAAGACAAACAGAGGATTGAGCAGGATGTCGCTCGATAGGCTGCAATAAAGACTGAAACAGAGGATTGAGCAGGATGTCGCTCGAGTGGCTGCATGCAATAAAGACTGAAACAGAGGATTGAGCAGGATGTCGCTCGATTGGCTGCAATAAAGACTGAAACAGAGGATTGAGCAGGATGTCGCTCGAGTGGCTGCAATAAAGACAAACAGAGGATTGAGCAGGATGTCGCTCGATAGGCTGCAATAAAGACTGAAACAGAGGATTGAGCAGGATGTCGCTCGAGTGGCTGCATGCAATAAAGACTGAAACAGAGGATTGAGCAGGATGTCGCTCGATTGGCTGCAATAAAGACTGAAACAGAGGATTGAGCAGGATGTCGCTCGAGTGGCTGCAATAAAGACAAACAGAGGATTGAGCAGGATGTCGCTCGATAGGCTGCAATAAAGACTGAAACAGAGGATTGAGCAGGATGTCGCTCGATTGGCTGCAATAAAGACTGAAACAGAGGATTGAGCAGGATGTCGCTCGAGTGGCTGCAATAAAGACTGAAACAGAAGAAACTGACAAAACTCCAAGAAGAAAGAGAAAATATAGCACAGCTCAAGTCAAAAAATGAGATGTCACAAACAGAAAATACCAAGTCACAGACAGAAGAGAAAGAAGCAGACGTGGAAATAGAAGCGGTAGACATCCAAACAGACAGCGGTCAAGACTGGGCGGGTGCAGGAGGTAGAGGTTACTCCCCAGCAAGAACAAGATACCAAACCGTCCACGACAAAAGTTACCAAAGAAGACCCAGAAGATACGAAAACAGACCAAGACCAAGACGAGATGTCTGGAGGAAGGATAACGACTGGAAATCATCCCTGAAGGAAACACCACCATAAAAAGAGGCGGGTACACACTTACGCCAGGCCTCAACAAGTGTGCAATTCTGTTCAGACATGTAAAACCACAGGGATGAAATGAACACAATGACAACAAATCAGGAAGCTGATATACGCACCTCCATTTACGAATGAAGAAGTATGAGATACACCATAAGGGCCCCGACTATAACGAAATCGATAAGTCGACGGTTGAACTCATTTATCTCAAGAACTGGAATTGGAAAAGGATATGGCATTTACATGAAGTAGCCAAGTAAGAAGCAGAGACTGCTGCAATAGCTACCAATGTTTACATCTTCAAAATTATGACTTTATCTTGACTGGAAGGTTTTCATATGATCAGGGTGATCGGTTTGTCCATTTTGTCTTGTATGAACGTGTTTATTTAATAAGTTGTGCTTAAAATCACTTTATTACAGAGATTCGCCCAGCTTTACAAGTTGACCTACTTCCTGGTGGGTTGGTAGGTTACAGAGAGCTGGTATCCATTGACACACTTTGATAGGGAATACGATAGTTGTGGAGAGATATGGTCAGCCACGCCCGTTATCACGACACTGTATATACCTCACATTTGATAAATCACCACATGACTGGTATCGTTTGTCGCTGAATGTTGGCGGGATGTTAGGGCTTCTATACCATAGATCTGTCCGCGGTACGATCTTGACGATCATCAATAATTTTTTTTTCGCATATCATTTTTACAGGACATCGCAGTCAACACCAGCATGTGCCGGTGTGATGATCTCTTGGCAAGTTTACGTTCAGTGGTTTGCCATTGTTTTCTGAACGACCGGCACCGATTCCAACGCAACACGGTCTGCTGCCAAATCGCTCGCAGCTGTGTTTCGAATGCGTTTATTCGGGATTACGAACCACGTCCGTAAGCTCCTCAACACGGATACCGGCCATCACTTATCACTATATAAGATGGAACAGGTTGTCGAGGACACGCGTTAAAGATATATGGACATGATGATGCCCACTGCTAAAACAGTCGGAGTGGCTGCTCACATTTGGCCTGAAGTTGTGGGCGGTCTGGCCGGAACCGGAAGCGACGGCCGAGAGCTCCAGACGACAGGCCCCAAGTTGGTGGATGTCAGTGGGAGAACGTTGAAGGCTGGATGTTTGTAGATCTCATGTTGCTTGCTCCACTGGTAGGTATCGGGGGCCTGGTCTCCCACTCTGTGATCGTTCAACCCATCTATGGGGGGACTGACTCGGGCTACAGGGTTCTTTCATTCATGCATCGCTGGAGGAGTCTTCCCACTTCGTCGACTGAAGAAGTTCAGTTCCGTCTGTGGTTTTGTTTATTTACTCTACACTACACTAAGGCACGGCACGTTCGTTCACGTTGGATTGTGTCATGAGAGTGAAAATATAACTTAAACAAAGACTCACGAATATGTAAAGGACGCAGCGGTGTTTCCAAGGCACCATAGTCAGGTTCTATGCTGGCCAAGACCTACTATTAGTATTACTATTAATAGTATTGATTACTAACACGTCCTAGTCGTGCGTCCTGGGCAACAGGTCCCTTCAGGGTCCTGGCTAACGTACTTACTTACGGTAGTTAGTAGGATCGCTGATTCTTCCGAAGTCGGAGAGTATCTGCCTGTACGGCGAGGAACTACCAGTATGCACACCAATAAGCCAGACATGGGACAACGGATACTCACGCAAACCTCAGGTCCTGTATGACATCACAGTGATGTTGGACAACAGAATGTCTTCATCCAACATACACTACAGGACTTCACGCTAGATTTCACAGCCAGCGAACGCAAGCAAGCAGCACTGACAAATATCCACGCCTGATTGAGGTTGTTTGTTTTACTCCCAGACTGTATAACATTCCAGCCTTCAGGCTTCTACCCTGGCAATAGTGTTTGTAGCAGGTGTGATCATGATTTTCAAATTATTTACTAAGAGGCCACCGCAGTAGATAAGCCTTGAAAAATGAAATCTATTGGTACCTCATTGATGCCTGTATGTCAGTTCTAAACTGAGACATTCACATTTGAGTGTTATCTCCATCAACAAAATTGTCATGATTCCCATAATTTTGGAACTCTTCTGTGTGTGTCACTATCTCCGCTGCCAGTCCGTGCGAGATTGTCTCAAATGGGTCATAGACGGATATGAAAACTGACTTCAAAAATATGTTCCCTCATGTTAAATGATACAAAAATAGTAAAAGTATACAAATAAACTATTAATAATCTTTAAAGATGTATTCTCTTTAATGTTAGTAGTTCGAATTCCACGTTTTGAGCGTTAAGTCCGATCGATATTTATTATTCGCGTCGGCCGCCATCTTGGCTGTCCATTCACAAAGTTGAAACATCTCCGCAGAAATAATTTTTGTAATACCACAAATGGAAGACAATTGGCTATGAAAATCCAAATATATGCAAAAATTGATGCAGAATTCGAAAATATTCAAAGATTTACAAATATAGCTCTAGAAAATAAAATTACTTACCGTCTATCAAATAATTACATTTATTTAAAAGTCACGATGTCAACCAATCGCTATGCATAGAATGTTAGACTAAACTATTCTGCAGAATCTAAGATGGTGTTTGTTATTGTCACGTGATATTTGAATGAATGACGTCATAAGCTTAAATAGTCTTTACATAGCCATTTTTGGGGGGACAGTGGATCATTCCGGAGTGGTGCGGTATATCATTTCCAGTTTCAGATTGGGTGGCAGCACTACTGGCATACCTAGTGGTTGTTAGGACAGAAATCCTATACACAGGCATACCTAGTGGTTGTTAGGAAAGAAATCCTACACACAGGCAGATTGATAGAGCCTGTAACCTTGGATGGAATGTGTCTAGAGGAAGCACACTTGACACACAAACCTGCTGAAGTCGGACACACTGACATTTGAGGTGTCACACACACCCCTTGACAGAGGAGTGAAGAAGTATTCAACTCTGACCTGACACATTGTCTAACTCCAGGTTTACATAACCAATCCTGACCTGACACATTGTCGTAAACTCCAGGGTTTACATAACCTAATCCTGACCTGACACACATTGTCCTCACTCCAGGGTTTACATAACAATCCTGACCTGACACCATTGTCCCAGTCCACGAGGGTTACATAAACCAACTCCTGCACCTGGACACATTGTATCCAGTCCCAGGGTTTACAATATACCTAACCCTGACCTTGACACATTGTCTCACTTTTCCCAAGGAGGGTATTACATAACAATCCCTGAGCCGAGGACACATTGTCCAGTCCAGGGTTTTACATAACCAATCCCTGAGACTGACACATTATCTAACTCCAGGGTTTACATAACTACTAACCCTGACCTGACACATTGTCTCATCCCAGGGTTTACATAACCAATCCTGACACTTGACACATGGTCCTAACTGCAGGGGTTACAATACCCAACAGTGACCTGACCCATTGTCTCACTCCCAGGGGTTTACATAACCAACCCTGACCTGACACATTGTCTGAACTCCACGGGGTTTACATAACCAACCATTGACCTCCCGACACATTGTCCGTGGGGTTCCCAAGGTTTACATAACCAACCCTGACCTGACACATTGGTCTAACATCCAGGGTTTACATAACCAACCCTGACCTGACACATTGTCTAACTCCAGGGTTTACATAACCAACCCTGACCTGACACATTGCCTAACTCCAGGGTTTACATAACGAACCCTGACCTGACACATTTTCTAACTCCAGGGTTTACATAACCAACCCTGACCTGATACATTGTCCAGTCCCAGGGTTTACATAACCAATCCTGACCTGACACATTGTCTAACTCCGGGGTTTACATAACCAACCCTGACCTGACACATTGTCCAGTCCCAGGGTTTACATAACCAACCCTGACCTGACACATTGTCCAGTCCCAGAGTTTACATAACCAACCCTGACCTGACACATTGTCCAGTCCCAGGGTTTACATAACCAATCCTGACCTAACACATTGTCTAACTCCAGGGTTTACATAACCAACCCTGACCTGACACATTGTCCAGTCCCAGGGTTTACATAACCAACCCTGACCTGACACATTGTCCAGTCCCAGGGTTTACATAACCAACCCTGACCTGACACATTGTCTAATCCCAGGGTTTACATAACCAATCCTTACTTGACACATTGTCTAACTCCAGGGTTTACATAACCAACCCTGACCTGACACATTGTCCAGTCCCAGGGTTTACATAACCAACCCTGACCTGACACATTGTCTAACTCCAGGGTTTACATAACCAACCCTGACCTGACACATTGTCTAACTCCTGGGTTTACATAACCAACCCTGACCTGACACATTGTCTAACTCCAGGGTTTACATAACGAACCCTGACCTGACACATTGTCTAACTCCAGGGTTTACATAACCAACCCTGACCTGACACATTGTCTAACTCCAGGGTTTACATAACCAACCCTGACCTGACACATTGTCTAACTCCAGGGTTTACATAACCAACCCTGACCTGACACATTGTCTAACTCCAGGTTTACATAACCAACCCTGACCTGACACATTGTCTAACTCCAGGGTTTACATAACCAACCCTGACCTGACACATTGTCTAACTCCAGGTTTACATAACCAATATTGTCAACAATCCAACACCAACTGTAATGCTGTGTTCAGAGATGGTGGAAAGAACGCAGGAAATGAATTACCTGGGGATACGGTTTGATCGAAGCCTTGCTTATAATGTGCACATAGACCAGGTGATAACAAAGGCCAAGCGGGGTTTGGCAGCGATGCGGGTGATGGCGGCAGCAAACTGTGAGCAGCGCCATCTATGTCTTCTGTACGAGGGGCTGGTCATGTCTGTTTTGGAGTATGCAATGGCAATCCTGACTCTCAGCCATAAGCAGATGGAAAGGATACAGAATGAAGCTATGCGCATTATTCTTGGATGTACAAGAGATACAGCATGCAGGGCGATGCGCTACCTTCTTGATTTTCCAACCATTGAAGAGAGAGTACAAGTTTTCAGGGCACGCGCCTACCTCAGAATTAACGCAAACACACAACATCCACTGCATAGTGAAATTAGGAAGGTGAAGGGCAGCAGGTTAAAAAGAGGACGGTCGTGGATGGGTCAAGCCGAAGACATTCTTCAACAGGTGTGTTCACTTGAGGACTTAGAACCTGGCGAGGAGTGGGTGCAAGTGCCAACAGACTTCTGCACATCCTTTTCAGCTTGCATCCAACTAGATAGAAAATGCAGACAAGAAAATCTGGCTGCTGTGGAGGCTGAAGTACAAGCGTTGATTTTCGAGAATTCGCTAGACGGTGACGCGGTCATCTACACAGATGGGTCGGTTGTCCGACATGTGAGAAGCTCATGGGCCTTTACAGCTCGGGCTGGAGGGAGAATTGTGAAGGAGGACTCTGGTGCTTTCACTGAAACCACAAGTAGCCTGACCATGGAAGTCATGGCAGTAAGTAAAGCAATAACATGGCTCGAGACACAGACATTCACTAGGGCTTGTTTCCTTAGCGACTCAATGAAAATGATCAAGAGGATAGAGGAGGGGTCGATCCGAAGAGAATGGTTGCTGCCTCTGAAGCGGTCTTGGCTGGCAAAGATTAGTTTCATCTTCGTGCCAGGTCATGCAGGAGTACAAGGAAATGAGCGGGCTGACAAGCTCGCAGGTGAGGCTACTGTGGAGGGCGGACGCGCCATGGACCAGGCTGACATTCTGAATGCTCTACGAGAAGTGAGACTTTTGCAAGAACCAAGTGATGACTGTGAATCTACAACAATGGCCAGACTGCGGGAGCAGCAAATAAAAGAGGGGTGGCCAAACAAGAACACTACGCAGGAAGCCAAAGAAGATTGATAAACCAACACAGAACTGGCGTCATTAGCCGCTACACGCTGCGGGATTTGCTGAGGAGGGATCCGAGCACTTATGGACTGAATGGTTCGATGTGCAATGAGGATGATCTGTCGACTAACTAACTAACATTGTCCAGTCCCAGGGTTTACATAACCAATCCTGACCTGACACATTGTCTAACTCCAGGGTTTACATAACGAACCCTGACCTGACACATTGTCTAACTCCAGGGTTTACATAACCAACCCTGACCTGACACATTGTCCAGTCCCAGGGGTTACATAACCAACCCTGACCTGACACATTGTCCAGTCCCAGAGTTTACATAACCAACCCTGACCTGACACATTGTCCAGTCCCAGAGTTTACATAACCAACCCTGACCTGACACATTGTCCAGTCCCAGGGGTTACATAACCAATCCTGACCTGACACATTGTCTAACTCCAGGGTTTACATAACCAACCCTGACCTGACACATTGTCTAACTCCAGGGTTTACATAACCAACCCTGACCTGACACATTGTCTAACTCCTGGGTTTACATAACCAACCCTGACCTGACACATTGTCTAACTCCAGGGTTTACATAACGAACCCTGACCTGACACATTGTCTAACTCCAGGGTTTATGTCAACAACTCACTGACAGGCCTCATCGGGTACTTCTCTCACACCAATACAAGAATACTTGCAAGTCGTGTGGGAGGCAAAATACATAGTGCAGTTTATTGCCATTGGCTCGCTACAGCAGTGAACAGTCGCTAATGAAACACATAACACTCTACCACAGAATCCTCTATCACAAATAGCTAACCACTATGCTACTTTCTATCTATGTAGTTACAACAAAACCCTAGCTCTATTCTAAACGAGGTGTACTCGACACGTCCTGTCTCCCGTCTGCCAATCTTTTCCCCAGCCGGTACACACCACGCGGAGTCCCCTTCACCTTGACGCGTGTTGCCTCACTGGCACGCTTGATGGCAAACGTGTCATGTTGAGTGTCTACTCAACTTCTCCCGCTACCACGAGGCGTGATGCTTATCGTGGTTAGAGTGCTAACTCTCTGAACCACGCCTCGTGCACCAGTATCCCCTCATGGCCTCTTTAAGATTACCTGCTCTTCCTGGCTGAGGGGGATGTGTTCAAGTCTTTGACACACACCCGCCCCTCCTGTGTTTGCGTCACCAACTTTCACTCATTGGTTGTGACGCAAGAGGTTTCTAAAAATTAGTGTCTCTAATTTTTGTCAAAGACTCTAGATAACCTGGCTTGGGCATTCTAATAGACTCCTACTGACTTTTACCACAATGTAGCGAAACTTTACTTGGCTACTGGCAATCGCCACAAACTTGGACTGGTTGGCGTGAGCCCTTTCTCACATGCTATATTATACTTATTAGAGGTATGTCTGAACCGGACCGTTGTCTTATAAGACCTGCCCTCACATAGTAATTAACTTACTACCCATCCAAAGTTGACTTTCTTAGGGTCAACACATGAATTGCTTCATGTCCCCCATATAATATCTAACAACAATTATACAAGAGTGTGTGCGATAGGCTTTACCTACATCGCTTCCGCGTGTAAAGTTCCCATTTCACTGTTAAGATAGTTTTTTCGTTGTCTATTATGTCCCCTGACCCAAAGTTATCTCCCTTTGATTTACAAAAAGTGTATGTAATTTATATGTTTGTTTTCCTGGTTGTTTGCGTGTTTGTATGTAATTAATCTACTAATTTAATCCCTACTCTATGTTTCTAATTTTTTTTATGTGTATGTATATCAGTTTTTTACGGGTCATAATTTGGTTAAATGTGCCCACAAACAGGTGCATAACACTAATTCATGACTACATTCCCTGGTTATGAAACCCAAAATACTGTAATCTAAGTTCTAACCTATATTACAGACAACACATTCACATTAGCACATGTTCACTAACGAAAAACAACAATCACACAAACAAACGTTAAAAGTTAAGCGAGGCAGCAGAAGAATCCGCTGACCAACCTCCCTCTCTCCTGTCTCTCTTCCATTCGTTTTCACATTCAAACTTCTGTCATACTCCTTTCACTCCTAATTCTATCATACATCTTTATCCTTATATACCCATTCTTCTGATTATTTAAAAACCTATTGAGTAACACTGTACAGATTCGGCGCAGTTTATGACTGTCGAGCCCAATGACTGTGCGTAAGTCGCTGCACGAGTCATCTATTTACACTATATTTACATGGATGAGACCGTGTTGATAATTCGTCCCCTTGATCTCATCGATACAGTATATTACATTAATCTAAGACTCTACACTATAACATAGTAATCCTATTTCTATATCTCAGTATTTGATGTGTTATCTAACTTTGTCATGCTAATTATCTGATATGTTTATCTAATCTAAGGATGTAATCTAACTATTTCACTGTACATGATGTGATGTGAGTTATGTACCTTAATTAAATGGATGATGTGAACAGAAATTATATACTTTTCTGTCACTATATTACCTAATTTTTTTAAATTGACAAGAAATTATATGATTGATGTTCTTACTCTAAATGGTGTAAATGATGTAAGTTCACTTATGTAATGTAAAATGATAATACTAATAAATGGTAATGTTTGATCGATGGTATGATTTCACTAAGATGGAATAAGCTAAACTATATTGCAGTTAAATGAAATATCACAATCTAAATGGTGCTATGTCTATCACTATTTTAATTTAATAAACTATATTTATGTTTAATCTAATATTGTGATTTAAATTTAAGTTAAGTAACCGGGTTAATTACCGTACTACCTAAACTATTTAACTAAATGAGAATTATTATCTTACCTAATTCTATCTCCAATTTATCATTATTTTAAAATATTTAATTACATATCACATTAATTTTATATACACTGTCTTCAGTTCCTTCAGGATAGTAGTTGCCTTCATGTTTGCACATTTGTTGTATAGGCATAATCAATCTACACAATTTGCCTGGGTATCTGAAATACATTATACAGTCATACTAGAGTTTTCTCGGTAGTGCCCGTGTAGAGATTCCGCTGGTGTCGTAGCTCAGTCTTTTCCGTGTCTATAACTAAGCACTGTTCTGACACTGTTCTCTGTATTTCACATACATGATACACCGGAATGGAGCCTAGTTGAAAATGAGCTGTCCTATTACACCACGGTAGTATCTACGTTCTGCAGCACAGTTCTTTAGTTCATGTCTGCGGACACCTGATAGTTCATTGTACTTGGATCATTATTTAGCACATAAAGTAGATGTATATGTAACACATTTTATATACATTATTGTATATTTATGTACTGACTATCACTCTCTCTCTATATGCGGACTTTCGGGTATTTCTACCCCTGATGGTCTACTAAGGGTATCAGCTAAAATGTTCTCTTTACCCTTGATGTGTTCTATACTAAACGTATAGTTCTGCAAAATAAGAGACCACCTGTATATCCGGTCGTTTCGGTGCACCCCGGACTGGATGACTGTAATGGGAGAATTATCTGTCTGGACAATGAAGTGTACACCTGCCAGAAATCGATGGAGCTTTCTCACCGCATAGATGACGCTTAGGGCTTCTAGTTCTGATATTGAATATCTGGACTCGGCAGGTGTGATCTTACGGCTCACGTAACAAATCGGGTGGAAGATGCCCTCATAAAATTGGCCTAGGACTGCAGCGATGGAGATCCTGCTGGCATCTGTCCTAAGATAATAAACGAGCCCAGGATTAGGCAAGCGGAGGATGGGAACATTACTAAAAAGCATTTTCAATTTTGACAATGCAGAAATTAATAATGCATCTTTCACATATAATTGTAATTTCTGAGTAATTTACTAATCCCAAAAGGTTTCTGACCTGTTTCCTTATGTTAGACATGGTCAGATTCATAATTTTGGTACTACTTTTCTGGTCAGTCTACAGTTGGTCTTGAGAAATGACATGACCCAAAAATGAATTTATTTTAGGCATAATTTGACTTTGCTTGGTTTGACAGTGAGACCGAAAAGTCGCACTCTGTCAAAGGCATGTCTCAGTTTCAGTAGGTGTATTGTCCAGTCATCAGTATTCTGATTTATTCATGTGTATTCTATACGTTCACTACATGTATGCCCCTCGTCGGATTTGCCAGTCTCACTAACTAGTGTAGTTGCGTTATGTATGTCTGTCATCTGATCACTTGGTGTTGTTGCAATATGTTCGTCTGTCTCTACTTCTGTCTGTTGTCTTGAAAAGTAAAGTTTACGCATGTTGACATGGAATATCTCTAAGTGTATGTTTATCGATATTTCATAGTCAACATGTACCATGGTATGTACCACCTTGAATAGTCGTTGCCATTTCGCTGGTATGGAAGTAGCCTAAATCTGTCTTGATCAAGTTCAAGATCACTGGTTCTTGCACCGTTGTTTGTGTGTTTGTGGTAGAACTGACCCTTCCTCTATCAAATGGCTTGGGAGCCAGTATAGAAGGTTGTACTTTAGTTGTAGGATGTCTACCCTTAAACTTTTGTACCAATTGTTGACAGACATTACATGCAAATACATTATGAAAGCATAATTTTATCTTCTTGAAAAAACCTGGTCTGGTGTTGTTGTATGCACGACGACCAGTCACCGGTGTTTTATGTGCATATTTTGGCATAGTTAACCGGTATTGTTCAGGTAACACCTGTTCATGGTTACCAGTAGCATGACCTGTAGTTGAAATGCCATTCTTACGTCTAAATAAACAGGATGCATTTTTGGTCAATCTGGCTTTTTCTTTCAATAATTTTAAGTATGGTGACACACTAGGGTCAGCTTTTTGCTGCTCTATACATTTCTGTTTGTTGGTGTCATCTGTGCCTGTTGGGGAAAGCAACAGTAATCTTTCTTCTTGCAATGTGTCTTGATGTTTCACACTGTCTGCCCTTGTTGTTGCATTACCTGCATTTAATTTCTCCCATGCAACTATTTCTTCAATCGTACAATGTTTTAGTTGGGGTAAGCACCCCAGAATTAAATCAGTACAAGGGTTGTTCAGTATTGCACAAGTAAAGGTACCAGAGAGAAAAGGAGAATCAATATGGGCTTTTGCCAAAGGGTAAATTTCAATGTTACCCGAGAAGGTACGGCATTTGACAGTATCACCTGTGTAATCACCCGGATTAACCAGTTCTTTCCGAAGACCAATAAGGGTACTGCCGCTGTCCAGCAAACACTGGCATGGTACATCATTCACCATCGCATTGTGGAACACAAGATTGCCTCTGGAGGCTACTGCTGCGTTTACACTCTCAGATGAGCCATAGTACTGTATGTCCACATTCTAGCTTCGCGTCTGTATGGAATTGGTGACATCGTTCACAGTTGTCGAAGCTCAACATATCGTATGCACCACAAACATTTTCTGCTTGGTTATTAGGTAAGTCACTTTCACTCTCAGACTCATTCTCACTACTCACCATCTGAAGAGGTGTCAATCAAAATGGCATTACTGGCTTTCATACGCTGCCGGCCAGACACTTATACTATAATGCCATAACAGGAACAAAAAAAAACATTTGATTGCCCGCCTGTATGCAGATCTTTTACTTTGCTGTTTCTTGATCACTTTTTCAAGATGCGCCGGATAATTTGGCGATTTGTCACACATACCATCAGAATCATGTACAAGTTGACAATGTATGCATTTGGACACTTTCATGTCTTTCTTATCATATTTCTGAAATGGTTTTCTATTACTCTGATATTTTGTTGGTCTTTCACAAAAGAAACTATTTCAGAGTCATTTGAAGTTTTAAAGACATCTCTGTTAGAAGAAAAATATGCCGATCCTTTCTTTTCAAACTGTTCTATGTTTTCTATGTCTGACTGCTGCAAAATTTGGCAAACGGAGAAGGTATGGTGGATATAACCTTATCCATAGCAATTAAGTTTTTTAATCTATCAAAGTCTCTTCCTATGTTAGCCGCTTTAAGCCATCTATTTAGTACACTTAGAACATTTGAGACGTAATCAATGAAAGTCTCATTGGGTTTAGGCTTTAAATTTGAAAATTGATTTTGATATCCAGGGGCATCAAGTAAAAAGTGTTGCATTATCCTATCATGGATGTATTGATAGTTAGATCTGAGGTCTGTTGGTATGGACTCTATTACTTTGAGGGGCTCACCACTGAGATTCTTCATAAAATTGGAGCCCACATTTTCTTTTTTTTCTTTGACCCTTCCATTTCAGTTTTTCAATGTTTTAATTCTTTGTCCTGATCTAATTGCCTTTGCTTTTAATTCTAGTTCTTTCTGTTTTATCTCCTTCTCATGTTCTAACTGTTGTTGTTTAAGTTCTAATTCTTTCTGTTTTGTTATCTCAGCTAGTTGAGCAATCTCTTTTTGATGCTGTCTTTCTTGTTCTCTTTCTCGTGCGCGTTCATTTCTTTCTGCATCTTCTTTTCGTATGCGATCAGCTTTTTCAGCCTCTTTCGCTTCTTTAAAATTTTGATCTGCATATTGTTGTAGTTCTTTCCCTGTTAATTCCAGTTCTTTACCTGCTTTTATGAAATCTGATAAAGTTGCCATTTTAATTTAGTAATTGGCTAGCAGTGACAGACAATGATCTTTTTATTAATTATCTATCTTTGATATGTTATTTTTATTCACCAATGAGCGCAAAGACGTGTACTCTTTGCTTGTGCCCTGCAAAATTTAATGCTGAAAAAACAGAGCACAAAATTTACAATAGTGTCTCAAAAGCTGAAAAAGAGATGCACTATTAATCAAATTGCATGCCAAAATATGTAAGTGTACTCAGCTTTAACGTTCCCGAGGATCAGGGAACGGAACTCCGTCGACACAGGTAACCTTGATACTTTAGGGTGGAAACACGTTACGTAATTGGGACACCATAGTTGGCACACCGGCATCCGTACCACAGCTGTTGTTCACTCTTCGATATGTAGGGCGGCGCAGTGTTACGCCCAGAGGTGCACGATATAATTACCCCGACAACTAAGGACAATGACCTAGACAATGACAGAATCACGAACAACTAGAATATGTACCACGTAAATTAAATGTCGATGTCCTGTCTTCGTTCTATCAGTATTGCCTTACGTTACTATTCTAGTTAATTTATGTAAGTGTTGTGCAAGCAAGTGCCATCTGCTCGCCCGAAAGTAGTTCCATCGTGACAGTAAAACAATGAGAAAATAGACCAGAAATATTAATAACTGCTTTTCCTAGATATAAATAACCTAATAATGTTTAAATAAATAAATATATTCCTTTCGTAAATCAAATAAAGAAATAATAGCTGATATAACGTACCAATTCAGGCGAGCGCCGTTTAGCAACTTTGTAAACACTCGCTTGCTGTATGCTAATGAGCCCAGACGACTGTTTGTCAATCATCTGACGTCACAGCACAGCGCGATGAAAATCGATATTGTTTGCTGGCTTCGTATCGCTCCGCCGTGAATTATTTTTGGTTACTCATTTCTCAACAAAAAGGTAAATATATAAATAAATACGAGAAACCAAGAATATTAATACTTACAGCTTTGATGGAATACATACTTTGACTAAATAAATATTTCATAAACACAATTAAACAGTTTAATACGTCACGATGGGCACATTTCTAGCTTGCAACATTTTTCTCGTCTGCACAAATCACCGTCACTACACAAATTAAATTAAACCCTAGTCTGGAGCTCGTGGACGAGTGGATTAGCTTGAACTTTGCGTCCAAGCTTCACTTCTGACAACCACAATTACCCTGGCCTGTCAACAACTCACTGACAGGCCTCATCGGGTACTTCTCTCACACCAATACAAGAATACATGCAAGTCGTGTGGGAGGCAAAATACATAGTGCAGTTTATTGCCATTGGCTCGCTACAGCAGTGAACAGTCGCTAATGAAACACATAACACTCTACCACAGAATCCTCTATCACAAATAGCTAACCACTATGCTACTTTCTATCTATGTAGTTACAACAAAACCCTAGCTCTATTCTAAACGAGGTGTACTCGACACGTCCTGTCTCCCGTCTGCCAATCTTTTCCCCAGCCGGTACACACCACGCGGAGTCCCCTTCACCTTGACGCGTGTTGCCTCACCTGGCACGCTTGATGGCAAACGTGTCATGTTGAGTGTCTACTCAACTTCTCCCGCTACCACGAGGCGTGATGCTTATCGTGGTTAGAGTGCTAACTCTCTGAACCACGCCTCGTGCACAGTATCCCCTCATGGCCTCTTTAAGATTACCTGCTCTTCCTGGCTGAGGGGATGTGTTCAAGTCTTTGACAGTTTACATAACCAACCCTGACCTGACACATTGTCTAACTCCAGGGTTTACATAACCAACCCTGACCTGACACATTGTCTAACTCCAGGGTTTACATAACCAACCCTGACCTGACACATTGTCTAACTCCAGGTTTACATAACCAACCCTGACCTGACACATTGTCTAACTCCAGGGTTTACATAACCAACCCTGACCTGACACATTGTCTAACTCCAGGTTTACATAACCAATATTGTCAACAATCCAACACCAACTGTAATGCTGTGTTCAGAGATGGTGGAAAGAACGCAGGCAATGAATTACCTGGGGATACGGTTTGATCGAAGCCTTGCTTATAATGTGCACATAGACCAGGTGATAACAAAGGCCAAGCGGGGTTTGGCAGCGATGCGGGTGATGGCGGCAGCAAACTGTGAGCAGCGCCATCTATGTCTTCTGTACGAGGGGCTGGTCATGTCTGTTTTGGAGTATGCAATGGCAATCCTGACTCTCAGCCATAAGCAGATGGAAAGGATACAGAATGAAGCTATGCGCATTATTCTTGGATGTACAAGAGATACAGCATGCAGGGCGATGCGCTACCTTCTTGATTTTCCAACCATTGAAGAGAGAGTACAAGTTTTCAGGGCACGCGCCTACCTCAGAATTAACGCAAACACACAACATCCACTGCATAGTGAAATTAGGAAGGTGAAGGGCAGCAGGTTAAAAAGAGGACGGTCGTGGATGGGTCAAGCCGAAGACATTCTTCAACAGGTGTGTTCACTTGAGGACTTAGAACCTGGCGAGGAGTGGGTGCAAGTGCCAACAGACTTCTGCACATCCTTTTCAGCTTGCATCCAACTAGATAGAAAATGCAGACAAGAAAATCTGGCTGCTGTGGAGGCTGAAGTACAAGCGTTGATTTTCGAGAATTCGCTAGACGGTGACGCGGTCATCTACACAGATGGGTCGGTCGTCCGACATGTGAGAAGCTCATGGGCCTTTACAGCTCGGGCTGGAGGGAGAATTGTGAAGGAGGACTCTGGTGCTTTCACTGAAACCACAAGTAGCCTGACCATGGAAGTCATGGCAGTAAGTAAAGCAATAACATGGCTCGAGACACAGACATTCACTAGGGCTTGTTTCCTTAGCGACTCAATGAAAATGATCAAGAGGATAGAGGAGGGGTCGATCCGAAGAGAATGGTTGCTGCCTCTGAAGCGGTCTTGGCTGGCAAAGATTAGTTTCATCTTCGTGCCAGGTCATGCAGGAGTACAAGGAAATGAGCGGGCTGACAAGCTCGCAGGTGAGGCTACTGTGGAGGGCGGACGCGCCATGGACCAGGCTGACATTCTGAATGCTCTACGAGAAGTGAGACTTTTGCAAGAACCAAGTGATGACTGTGAATCTACAACAATGGCCAGACTGCGGGAGCAGCAAATAAAAAGAGGGGTGGCCAAACAAGAACACTACGCAGGAAGCCAAAGAAGATTGATAAACCAACACAGAACTGGCGTCATTAGCCGCTACACGCTGCGGGATTTGCTGAGGAGGGGATCCGAGCACTTATGGACTGAATGGTTCGATGTGCAATGAGGATGATCTGTCGACTAACTAACTAACTAACTAACATTGTCCAGTCCCAGGGTTTACATAACCAATCCTGACCTGACACATTGTCTAACTCCAGGGTTTACATAACGAACCCTGACCTGACACATTGTCTAACTCCAGGGTTTACATAACCAACCCTGACCTGACACATTGTCCAGTCCCAGGGGTTACATAACCAACCCTGACCTGACACATTGTCCAGTCCCAGAGTTTACATAACCAACCCTGACCTGACACATTGTCCAGTCCCAGGGTTTACATAACCAACCCTGACCTGACACATTGTCCAGTCCCAGAGTTTACATAACCAACCCTGACCTGACGCATTGTCCAGTCCCAGGGTTTACATAACCAATCCTGACCTGACACATTGTCTAACTCCAGGGTTTACATAACCAACCCTGACCTGACACATTGTCCAGTCCCAGGGTTTACATAACCAATCCTGACCTGACACATTGTCTAACTCCAGGGTTTACATAACCAACCCTGACCTGACACATTGTCCAGTCCCAGGGTTTACATAACCAATCCTGACCTGACACATTGTCTAACTGCAGGGGTTACATAACCAACCATGACCTGACACATTGTCCAGTCCCAGGGTTTACATAACCAACCCTGACCTGACACATTGTCTAACTCCACGGGTTACATAACCAACCCTGACCTGACACATTGTCCAGTCCCAGGGTTTACATAACCAACCCTGACCTGACACATTGTCTAACTCCAGGGATTACATAACCAACCCTGACCTGACACATTGTCTAACTCCAGGGTTTACATAACCAACCCTGACCTGACACATTGCCTAACTCCAGGGTTTACATAACGAACCCTGACCTGACACATTTTCTAACTCCAGGGTTTACATAACCAACCCTGACCTGATACATTGTCCAGTCCCAGGGTTTACATAACCAATCCTGACCTGACACATTGTCTAACTCCGGGGTTTACATAACCAACCCTGACCGAGCACCATTGTTCTCAGTCCAGGGTTTACATAACCAACCCTGACCCTACACATTGTCCAGCCCATGAGTTTACATAACCAACGCTGACCTGACACATTGTCCAGTCCCAGGTGTTTACATATACCAACTCCGACCTGACATACATTGTCTAACTCCAGGGTTTACATAACCAACCCTGATCCTGACACATTGTCCAACTCCAGGGTTTACATAACCAACCCTGACCTGACACATTGTCTAACTCCCAGGGTTTACATAACCAACCCTGACCTGACACATTGTCTAACTCCAGGTGTTTACATAACCAACCCTGACCTGACACATTGTCTAACTCCAGGGTTTACATAACCAACCCTGACCTGACACATTGTCTAACTCCAGGGTTTACATAACCAACCCTGACCTAACACATTGTCTAACTCCAGGGTTTACATAACCAACCCTGACCTGACACATTGTCTAACTCCAGGGTTTACATAACCAACCCTGACCTAACACATTGTCTAACTCCAGGGTTTACATAACCAACCCTGACCTGACACATTGTCTAACTCCAGGGTTTACATAACCAACCCTGACCTAACACATTGTCTAACTCCAGGGTTTACATAACCAACCCTGACCTGACACATTGTCTAACTCCAGGGTTTACATAACAACCCTGACCTGACACATTGTCTAGTCCCAGGGTTTACATAACCAACCCTGACCTGACACATTGTCTAACTTCCAGGGTTTACATAACCAACCCTGACCTGACACATTGTCTAACTCCAGGGTTTACATAACCAACCCTGACCTGACACATTGTCTAACTCCAGGGTTTACATAACCAACCCTGACCTGACACATTGTCTAACTCCAGGGTTTACATAACCAACCCTGACCTGACACATTGTCTAACTCCAGGGTTTACATAACCAACCCTGACCTGACACATTGTCTAACTCCAGGATTTACATAACCAACCCTGACCTGACACATTGTCTAACTCCAGGGTGTACATAACCAACCCTGACCTGACACATTGTCTAACTCCAGGGTGTACATAACCAACCCTGACCTGACACATTGTCTAACTCCAGGGTTTACATAATCAACCCTGACCTGACACATTGTCTAACTCCAGGGTTTACATAACCAACCCTGACCTAACACATTGTCTAGCTCCTGGGTTTACATAACCAACCCTGACCTAACACATTGTCTAACTCCAGGGTTTACATAACCAACCCTGACCTGACACATTGTCTAACTCCAGGGTTTACATAACGAACCCTGACCTGACACATTGTCTAACTCCAGGGTTTACATAACCAACCCTGACCTGACACATTGTCCAGTCCCAGGGGTTACATAACCAACCCTGACCTGACACATTGTCCAGTCCCAGGGTTTACATAACCAATCCTGACCTAACACATTGTCTAACTCCAGGGTTTACATAACCAACCCTGACCTGACACATTGTCTAACTCTAGGGTTTACATAACCAACCATGACCTGACACATTGTCTAACTGCAGGGGTTACATAACCAACCATGACCTGACACATTGTCCAGTCCCAGGGTTTACATAATCAACCCTGACCTGACACATTGTCTAACTCCAGGGGTTACATAACCAACTCTGACCTGACACATTGTCCAGTCCCAGGGTTTACATAATCAACTCTGACCTGACACATTGTCTAACTCCAGGGTTTACATAACCAACCCTGACCTGACACATTGTCTAACTCCAGGGTTTACATAACCAACCCTGACCTGACACATTGTCTAACTCCCAGGATTTACATAACCAACCCTGACCTGACACATTGTCTAACTCCAGGGTTTACATAACCAACCCTGACCTGACACATTGTCTAATCCCAGGGTTTACATAACGAACCCTGACCTGACACATTGTCTAATTCCAGGGTTTACATAACCAACCCTGACCTGACACATTGTCCAGTCCCAGGGTTTACATAACCAATCCTGACCTGACACATTGTCTAACTCCAGGGTTTACATAACGAACCCTGACCTGACACATTGTCTAACTCCAGAGTTTACATAACCAACCCTGACCTGACACATTGTCCAGTCCCAGGGTTTACATAACCAATCCTGACCTGACACATTGTCCAGTCCCAGAGTTTACATAACCAACCCTGACCTGACACATTGCCCAGTCCCAGGGTTTACATAACCAATCCTGACCTGACACATTGTCTAACTCCAGGGTTTACATAACCAACCCTGACCTGACACATTGTCTAACTCCAGGGTTTACATAACCAACCCTGACCTGACACATTGTCCAGTCCCAGGGTTTACATAACCAACCCTGACCTGACACATTGTCTAACTCCAGGGTTTACATAACCAATCCTTACTTGACACATTGTCTAACTCCAGGGTTTACATAACCAACCCTGACCTGACACATTGTCTAACTCCAGGGTTTACATAACCAACCCTGACCTGACACATTGTCTAACTCCAGGGTTTACATAACCAACCCTGACCTGACACATTGTCCAGTCCCAGGGTTTACATAACCAATCCTGACCTGACACATTGTCTAACTCCAGGGTTTACATAACCAACCCTGACCTGACACATTGTCTAACTCCAGGGTTTACATAACCACCCTGACCTGACACATTGTCCAGTCCCAGAGTTTACATAACCAACCCTGACCTGACACATTGTCTAACTCCAGGGTTTACATAACCAACCCTGACCTGACACATTGTCTAACTCCAGGGTTTACATAACCAACCCTGACCTGACACATTGTCCAGTCCCAGTGTTTACATAACCAACCCTGACCTGACACATTGTCTAACTCCAGGGTTTACATAACCAACCCTGACCTGACACATTGTCCAGTCCCAGAGTTTACATAACCAACCCTGACCTGACACATTGTCCAGTCCCAGGGTTTACATAACCAACCCTGACCTGACACATTGTCCAGTCCCAGAGTTTACATAACCAACCCTGACCTGACGCATTGTCCAGTCCCAGGGTTTACATAACCAATCCTGACCTGACACATTGTCTAACTCCAGGGTTTACATAACCAACCCTGACCTGACACATTGTCCAGTCCCAGGGTTTACATAACCAATCCTGACCTGACACATTGTCTAACTCCAGGGTTTACATAACCAACCCTGACCTGACACATTGTCCAGTCCCAGGGTTTACATAACCAACCCTGACCTGACACATTGTCCAGTCCCAGAGTTTACATAATCAACCCTGACCTGACACATTGTCTAACTCCAGGGTTTACATAACCACTGCAACCTTCTATCATGTCATTTCTGTGTGTTTATGCAGGATGAAGAAAATATGGAGACCATTTCTGGGGAGGCTCTACAGGTGCCGGGCGAACACTGTGCAAGGGTGAGCTGTTTCTTCTGTATGTTTTGTTGCTGTCCTTATTGCATGCAGTCACAATGTATTTCTCTGTTTAACAAGTGGATTCCATGGAAATTTTGTAACCATCTTTCCTTTGTCAACTGGATTTGTTATGTGTATGTGTAAATTTTAAAACAATTGTTTGCATATCCTTTACAGGACATTGCTGTCAACATCAGCATCTTTCAGCTGATTGTTGATTTCATGGCAAGATTATGTTCAGTAGTTTGCCATTGCTTTCTGAGCGGCCGGCTCACATACCCTGTAAGTTACCGACGCGATTCGAACCACTGCTGATTCTCACCGTCGTCACGTTACTTTCGAGAGTATACTAGATTACGGAGAAAAGTCGCTAACCTCTAGGCCAGGAAGTCGGCATATGTGTAAATACAGTTGTTTTAATGGCTGGTTTAACTGACTGATGAGTAAATACAGTTGTATTAATGACTGGTTTAACTGACTGATGAGTAAATACAGTTGTATTAATGGCCTGTTTAACTGACTGATGTGTACTGTTGTAGTAATGGCCGGTTTAACTGACTGATGTCTAACTACAGTTGTAGTAATGACCGGTTTAACTGACTGATGTGTAACTACAGTTGTAGTAATGGCCGATTTAACTGAAATTCACATGATTGTATATGTCATGTGTACTGCCATCAGTCATAGGTTTCTGTTTAGTTTTTATTTCTCTTCCTCCTCAGAGACCAAACAATATCGGCATGAAGACATTGTCGGCGTTACTTAATAGAACAATCAAACTGGAACCACATGTGAGTATTGTTCCAATTGTAAACATCATCATCATGCAGCAAGGCCCTTACAGATCATCACTTACGACGACCCAGCAAAATGTCCCTGATCTTTTGCCACTTCTTCTACCTCATGTATTGTCATGTCCTGTGTCCACATTCCTCAGGGTTAACCCCCGCCACAAGCCATTGCCCAGGCCACTGTTCTATCTAAGCCACTCTTCTGTCTAAGCCACTCTTCCGTCTAACCCACTCTTCTGTCCAAGCCACTCTTCTGTCTAACCCACTGTTCTGTCTAAGCCACTCTTCTATCTAACCCACTGTTCTGTCCAAGCCACTGTTCTGTCTAAGCTACTGTTCTGTCTAACCCACTGTTCTGTCTAAGTTACTGTTATGGCTAAGCCACTATTCTGTCTAACCCACTGTTCTGTCTAAGCCACTGTTCTGTCTAAGCCACTTTTATTTCACCTAGTTAATTCAGCTGTAATGTTGGTTCACCTAGTTAATTCAGCTGTAATGTTTCCACTAGTTAATTCAGCTGTAATGTTTCCACTAGTTAATTCAGCTGTAATGTTTCCACTAGTCAATTCAACTGTAATGTTTCCACTAGTTAATTCAGCTGTAATGTTGTTTTGCCTAGTTAATTCAGCTGAATTGTTGTTTCACCTAGTTAATTCAGTTATAATGTTGTTTCACCTAGTTAATTCAGCTATAATGTTGTTTCGCCTTGTTAATTCAGCTGTAATGTTTCCACTAGTTAATTTAGCTGTAATGTTTCACCTAGTTAATTTAGCTGTAATGTTTCACCTAGTTAATTCAGTTGTAATGTTGTTTCACATAGTTAATTCAGCTGTAGTGTTGTTTCACCTAGTTGATTCAGCTGTAATGTTGTTTCACCTAGTTAATTCAGCTGTAATGTTGTTTCAGCTGAATTGGTGTTTCACCCAGTTAATTCAACTTTAATGTTGTTTCACCTAGTTAATTCAACTTTAATGTTGTTTCACCTAATTAATTCAGCTGTAATGTTGTTTCACCTAGTTGATTCAGCTGTATTGTTGTTTCACCTAGTTGATTCAGCTGTATTGTTATTTCACCTAGTTGATTCAGCTGTAATGTTAGTTATTAACAGAGATGACAACATTTTTCACAGACTGATGGTGTCTACAACCACAGTAAAGACTTCAGTACTCGCATCGGCAGTTGGGCCAGAACACTGTCGCAGTGTGAGCACAGCAGGCAGGCTGGCTCGTGTGAGAGTAGTCAAGGTACTGAATTAATGCTAACATTACTGACAATCGTGTAGGCAAGAGAGGAATGAAGGTACTGAATAACTGCAGACATTGACACTCGTTTAGGCAAGAGAGACGTGAAGGTACTGAATTACTGCAGACATTGACACTTGTGTAGGCAAGAGAGAAGTACTGAATTACTGCTGACATTGACACTCGTGTAGACTAGAGAGGAGTGAAGGTACTGAATTACTGGAGACATTGACACTCAAGTAGACAAGAGAGGAGTGAAGGTACTGAATTACTGGAGACATTGACACTTGTGTAGGCAAGAGAGGAGTGAAGGTACTGAATTACTGCTGACATTGACACTTGTGTAGGCAAGAGAGGAGTGAACGTACTGAATTACTGGAGACATTGACACTTGTGTAGGCAAGAGAGGAGTGAAGGTACTGAATTACTGGAGACATTGACACTTGTGTAGGCAAGAGAGGAGTGAAGGTACTGAATTACTGCAGACATTGACACTCACGTAGGCAAGAGAGGAGTGAAGTTACTGAATTACTGGAGACATTGACACTTGTGTAGGCAAGAGAGGAGTGAAGGTACTGAATTACTGGAGACATTGACACTCGTGTAGGCAAGAGAGGAGTGAAGGTACTGAATTACTGCAGACATTGACACTCACGTAGACAAGAGAGGAGTGAAGGTACTGAATTACTGGAGACATTGACACTCACGTAGACGAGAGGAGTGAAGGTACTGAATTACTGCAGACATTGACACTTGTGTAGGCAAGAGAGGAGTGAAGGTACTGAATTACTGCTGACATTGACACTTGTGTAGGCAAGAGAGCATGTGGATCAGGGACTGTACTGAGGAGACACGTCACGGGAAGGTAAAATCATACCTCCCAGATGTACTTGCACTTTCTCCAGCAAGCACAACATTTTGGTGTTTTGAATATATGCAAAGGAGGTGTGATATTGAAACACTAAATTAACAGTCTAAAAAATGTGAGCATGTCGCATGAAGTCTGTGTTTAGACATTGCAGCCACCATCAGTAAGATGATGTGATTTGAACAAATCAGGGACAGCAGAACAGTTGGTTGACCATATCAGCTACACAGGAAATGTTGCTGCACCACAGTTGGTTGATCATATCAGCCACACAGGCAATGTTGCTATACTCACTGACATGACTGGATGCTGAGAGTTTGAAGCTATGACACTGTCTTCTACCTGACATACACACTGTCATTGAGCTGTTGTCTTCTATATGACATGACAAGCACTTGTGACACTATTTCATAACTGAGAAATGACCTCAATCATACACCACGTCTGAAAGTGCTTACTTCTATTACCATTCTTCTCTTGTTGTCAGTGTTAGTGGAAATATGGAAGATAGAAGTAATATAGAAATATGGAAGATAGAAGTAATATAGAAATATGGAAGATAGAAGTAATATAGAAATATGCAAGATAGAAGTAATATAGAAATATGCAAGATAGAAGTAATATAGAAATATGCAAGATAGAAGTAATATAGAAATATGGAAGATAGAAATATGGAAGATAGAAGAAATATGGAAGATAGAATTAATACAGAAATATGGAAGATAGAAGTAATACAGAAATATGGAAGATAGAAGTAATATAGAAATATGGAAGATAGAAGTAATATGGAAGATAGAAGTAATACAGAAATATGGAAGATAGAAGAATACAGAAATATGGAAGATAGAAGTAATATAGAAATATGGAAGATAGAAGTAATATAGAAATATGGAAGATAGAAGTAATATAGAAATATGCAAGATAGAAGTAATATAGAAATATGGAAGATAGAAGTAATATAGAAATATGGAAGACAGAAGATGCGTTAGTGTGTGAAACCCCTTTGAGGTATTTTCTTGTTCTCTTTTGTCCATCGGGTAGAAGGACATGACCTGCTGAAACAGCCTCTTTGGGAATGGAGTACAGTGGGACCATCATGTTCCATGTAATGTTTTCTCATGACCCCAGTGGGGTCCCTTTCTGTAGCATGTTCAGCTGGGGAAGCAGCCAAAAATTGCAAGGAGCCATGTTGGGAGACAGGTGGTTTGATGAACCAGAGGAAGGTTGTCTTTGACCAAGAAAGTCTGAATCAGATGTGAGGAATGTAAATGAATGGACCTGCAGGCAATAGGAACTTAGCAGCTCCATCATTCTGTCCTCATGATTAAGATTTTATTAGTTAAACACATTACTGCCTGGTCTGTCACGCTGCATACTGTGCCGATCTTGCAGTGTTTGGCTGTTTCCCCAGTTAAGAAAGCCATTGAAATGGACCAAAGTATGAAGTCATTTATGCAACATTCAAGTGTAGAAAACCTGTATTTGTGTTCTCATTGAGCTCTGGTGTTCTAAGAACGTTTCTGTAACATTGCCTGTAACCATTGTAGCTAGGCTTCTTGCCTGTAACCACTAGCTAGGCTTCTTGCCTGTAACCACTGTAGCTAGTCTTCTTGTCTGTAACCACTAACTAGTCTTCTTGTCTGTAACCACTAACTAGTCTTCTTGTCTGTAACCACTGTAGCTAGTCTTCTTGTCTGTAACCACTAACTAGTCTTCTTGTCTGTAACCACTGTAGCTAGTCTTCTTGTCTGTAACCACTAACTAGTCTTCTTGTCTGTAACCACTAACTAGTCTTCTTGTCTGTAACCATTAACTAGTCTTCTCTGTCTGTAACCACTAACTAGTCTTCTTGTCTGTAACCACTGTAGCTAGTCTTCTTGTCTGTAACCACTGTAGCTAGTCTTCTTGTCTGTAACCACTGTAGCTAGTCTTCTTGTCTGTAACCACTAACTAGTCTTCTTGTCTGTAACCACTAACTAGTCTTCTTGTCTGTAACCACTAACTAGTCTTCTTGTCTGTAACCACTGTAGCTAGTCTTCTTGTCTGTAACCACTGTAGCTAGTCTTCTTGTCTGTAACCACTGTAGCTAGTCTTCTTGTCTGTAACCACTAACTAGTCTTCTTGTCTGTAACCATTAACTAGTCTTCTTGTCTGTAACCACTAACTAGTCTTCTTGTCTGTAACCACTGTAGCTAGTCTTCTTGTCTGTAACCACTGTAGCTAGTCTTCTTGTCTGTAACCACTGTAGCTAGTCTTCTTGTCTGTAACCACTAACTAGTCTTCTTGTCTGTAACCACTAACTAGTCTTCTTGTCTGTAACCACTGTAGCTAGTCTTCTTGTCTGTAACCACTAACTAGTCTTCTTGTCTGTAACCACTAACTAGTCTTCTTGTCTGTAACCACTGTAGCTAGTCTTCTTGTCTGTAACCACTAACTAGTCTTCTTGTCTGTAACCACTAACTAGTCTTCTTGTCTGTAACCACTAACTAGTCTTCTTGTCTGTAACCACTAACTAGTCTTCTTGTCTGTAACCACTGTAGCTAGGCTTCTTGCCTGTAACCACTAACTAGTCTTCTTGTCTGTAACCACTGTAGCTAGTCTTCTTGTCTGTAACCACTAACTAGTCTTCGTGTCTGTAACCACTAACTAGTCTTCTTGTCTGTAACCACTGTAGCTAGTCTTCTTGTCTGTAACCACTGTAGCTAGTCTTCTTGTCTGTAACCACTGTAGCTAGTCTTCTTGTCTGTAACCACTGTAGCTAGGCTTCTTGCCTGTAACCACTGTAGCTAGGCTTCTTGTCTGCTTGCCTGTAACACTGTAGCTAGGCTTCTTGTCTGCTTGCCTGTAACACTGTAGCTAGGCTTCTTGCCTGTAACACTGTGGCTAGGCTTCTTGCCTGTAACCACGTAGCTAGGCTTCTTGCCTGTAACCACTGTAGCTAGGCTTCTTGCCTGTAACCACTGTAGCTAGGCTTCTTGCCTGTAACCACCGTAGTTAGGCTTCTTGCCTGTAACCACTGTAGTTAGGCTTCTTGCCTGTAACCACTGTAGCTAGGCTTCTTGCCTGTAACCACTAACTAGTCTTCTTGTCTGTAACCACTGTAGCTAGTCTTCTTGTCTGTAACCACTGTAGCTAGTCTTCTTGTCTGTAACCACTGTAGCTAGTCTTCTTGTCTGTAACCACTGTAGCTAGGCTTCTTGCCTGTAACCACTGTAGCTAGGCTTCTTGTCTGCTTGCCTGTAACACTGTAGCTAGGCTTCTTGCCTGTAACCACTAACTAGTCTTCTTGTCTGTAACCACTGTAGCTAGGCTTCTTGCCTGTAACCACTAACTACTCTTCTTGTCTGTAACCACTGTAGCTAGGCTTCTTGCCTGTAACCACTAACTAGTCTTCTTGTCTGTAACCACTGTAGCTAGGCTTCTTGCCTGTAACCACTAACTAGTATTCTTGTCTGTAACCACTGTAGCTAGGCTTCTTGCCTGTAACCACTATAGCTAGGCTTCTTGCCTGTAACCACTGTAGCTAGGCTTCTTGCCTGTAACCACTGTAGCTAGGCTTCTTGCCTGTAACACTGAAGCTAGGCTGGAGCCAGTACCCATGTCTGCAGCATCAAAGTGGGAGTCTAGGGGTCTACTGGGGGCTTGTGTTGCTTATCTACAGAACATCTACCAGCCTTGTTGTCTGTTGCCTAGTTACAAGTGTAGCTGATTGTATACATCAAATGTTTCATGACTGGTTGTTTCAGATGTGGCTTCAGGAGCCAAGAGTGTTGGGGTCATGAAGATGGTGTACAATACAGATTGTCACAGTTTGACAGTGTTGACCAGTGACAGTTACACTCTGTCAGCATCGCTAGACAGCCTGGACTCTCTTGCCTGTGACCAGAGCCTGTCACGGGTTTCCCAGTCACAGACTGGATGTACAGCTCAGGATGATTCCGAGTCACAGACTGAAGGTACAACTCAAGATGATTTTGATCCCCATGAAATGTGTTCTTCCAATGAAACATCTACAGAATTGTGTGCATTAAACACTAATGACCTGAAAGTAGAGACGGGCACAGTGCCTTGCCAGTTTGATGGTTGTGGAGAGGAGCTTCCAGATGTGGAGCTCATGAGAGAGGAGATCACACACATGGGAGACCAACCGTACGTGTGCAACATTTGTTACGTCGGCTTTTCTCACATTAGTGATTTAGAAGAGCACAGCTGTTTAAATGCAGGAGAGAAGTCTTACGTATGTATTATTTGTGGTTTACGTGTTGCGCGGCTGGAGAGTTTGAAAATACACACCAGAATACACACAGGAATCAAGCCGTTCAAGTGTGATGTGTGTGGGAAAGGGTTTACACAAAGCAGTGATCTGAGCAAGCACTATATGATACATACGGGGGACAAACCGTACAAGTGCAGTGTCTGCACAGCCGGGTTTGCCTGGTTTAAAGACCTGAAGAGACATGCTAAAATACACACAGGGGAGAAGCCGTACAAATGTGATATCTGTGGTGTTATGTTTGCGTGGATTGAGAGTTTGAAGAGACATATCAGAATACATACAGGGGAGAAGCCGTATAGATGTGATGTTTGTGGCATAGCATTTAACCGGACTGGTGATTTAAAAAAACATTACAGAATACATTTAGGAGAAAGGCCGTACGCTTGTGATATTTGTGATTCCACATTTAGACAGACAGAACACCTGGACAGGCACAGGAGAACACATACAGGTGAGAAACCGTACAAGTGTGATATTTGTGGTGTCAAATTTGCCTGGTCTGAAAGCCTCAAGAGACATACAAGAATACACACGGGCGAGAAGCCGTACAAGTGTGATATCTGTGGTGCCAGCTTCGCCTGGACTGAGAGTGTCAAGAAACACAAGAGAATACACACAGCAAACCCGCCTTATAAATTAGGTGCTTACGACGCAAAGTTCCGACAGAGACACCAGCCGCAAGCACAAAGAGGTCTACAGCCAAGGCCAGCAAGGATCTTTCGATGTGACGACTGTGGTGCTGGGTTCACACAGAAATGTCGTCTGATACGGCATTTAAAAGTTCATGCCAGGGACTAGGGTCACATGTTAAATGTACAGGTCATCTGTAACAGTGTCGAACAATTATTGAATCTTATTTTAGGTCATTTTATGAACATATCTAAATAAACATACAGATATATATATATACAATATGTGTTTGCTTGTATTCATGTAGATAAACATACACTGTTGTGTGGGTGGGTGGGGAGATGAGGGGGATAAGCATAGATTCACAGGTACACATATGTAGTGTGTGAAAGTTGCATGTATTAATACAGGCATGCATATGACATATGTAAAGTGTGTGTGTGTGTGTTAATACAGGTATGTCTGTGTAAAGTGTGTGCAGGTGTGCAGGACAGAAGTGGATGTCACAGACAAACTAGATCATACAAACATGTGAGAGTGGTCCCTACCCTTCCCAGACAAGTGTATGGTAGCCACATGTATGAGGCCGGGTCAGCCTCAGAGCTGAACTATAAATAACCATGTCTTTGCCGGGGATTGAATCTAGACTGCTGCCTACTACACTCCAGCACATTAACGACTCTACCAACATACAAGTGGTAAGTGTGGCCTCATTGGTAATAAACAGGCCAACTTGTTTCAACATCAACACACTGTGTTCTCAGTGTCTTCCCCCCATTATTATCATTGGCTTTTGTATTTCAGTGATCATTGTCTGTTTTATTATAGGCCATGCCTGTCCATAGCCTTCTATTTCTTTCACTGCCAGACATTTCTGAAACATATGCCATGATGTCCAACTGTCTTGCGTGTTCTGTCTTGGTCTCCCCTACCCCTGTAACTTCCACATTGTTACAACATACTCCAGTTTTCCCTACCCCTGTAACTTCCACATTGTTACAACATACTCCAGTTTTCCCCTTCCCCTGTAACTTCCACGTTGTTACAACATACTCCAGTTTTCCCCTTCCCCTGTAACTTCCACGTTGTTACAACATACTCCAGTTTTCCCCTTCCCCGGTAACTTCCACGTTGTTACAACATACTCCAGTTTTCCCCTTCCCCTGTAACTTCCACGTTGTTACAACTTACTCCAGTTTTCACCTTCCCCTGTAACTTCTATGTTGTTACCTTCCCCTGTAACTTCCACATTGTTACAACATACTCCAGTTTTCCCCTTCCCCTGTAACTTCCACGTTGTTACAACATACTCCAGTTTTCGCCTTCCCCTGTAACTTCCACCTTCCCCTGTAACTTCCACATTGTTACAACATGCTCCAGTTTTCCCCTTCCCCTGTTGTGTGGAAAGAATGTGGATTACCTTATTCTGTTGAGAATAACCAGTTCTCTTTGGGAGTTAACTTAAAATGTGGATTACCTTATTCTGTTGAGAATAACCAGTTCTCTTTGGGAGTTAACTTCTTTCAAGACGCCTTCATTTGGCTGTGCATCAGTTCATTGTATTCTCACCATTCATCTATTTCTGTAACCATAACTGAAACCAATATTCCATGGTTCTGTTAGTTAGTTAGTCGCGGTTCCAACTTCACGGCATAGGGTCATCACCATAGTGCTCCGTTCCCGTGTCAGTGAATATTACACAAAATGCTCATCACAGCCCCATGTGAAAAGTGGAAAGACACGAGTATCGACAAACCAACAGCCCTCACAGGTATACTATGCATAATGCCGCTGCCAAAATGCCAACACAAAAGTCCGCCACAAATAAATACAGTTCATTTGTTGATGGAAGGGCAGTTACTAGAAAACCAGCTGCCACACTTGAAAAGTCTTAAAAGTCGAGAGGATCGACTTCATTGCACCGGGTGTTATCCCATATGGCTCTGTCTCTTTCCGCAGGGCGGCCTGCCGAAAGCGCCGCACAAAGCACAAACTCTGTAGCTCCAGCGATGACCCCCAGGAGTCTCCCAAAAAATGCACTTGTGAACCGAAAGACGTAGCCTGAACTCGAACCCACAACCTTCGGAGGGCGAGGCAAACGGCTTGACCACTTCATCACAGAGACTCCCCAGCAACCACACATTACTGCATAAGGCAATCCCAGTAACTGGCTGGCCACCATTTGTTTGTAACGTGCAGTTCACGATACAGACAACCGCGGATAGATGTAAAAGAACTCCACGTGAAATCCACAGCTCACAGTGTTACTCCACGCACTTAATACAGTAGCCGGGCGATGGAACCAAACCCATGGTTCTGACAGATGCTGATATCTGAGCGGGTACGACCCAAGTGTTTGTAACCTGTGTCTTACTGCAAGCGCCTGCATCATTTGCTGAGAGACCAAGCAATTATGGGTTTGCCTGGAGTACTAAGATATTAACTTCACATACAGTTGAAACAAATAATAACCATGCACCATTACAAAATTAGACATTTTTCAAAAGTCATTTTAAAGCCTTTTTTTACAGCCATAAATATTGTGTATGCAGCTATATACACACATATTTTCTATAACTGTAATTGGTGTATGCATATCATTAGAATTATGTATACTTCTATTACCACAAAACTGCATGTATCTGTGTATATCATAGGACTACTGTATACTTCTATAATCACAATTCTGTGTGTTTATGTGTATATCATAAGACTACTGTTTACTTCTATAATCACAATGCTGTGTGTTTATGTGTATATCATAAGACTACTGTATACTTCTATAATCACAATGCTGTGTGTTTATGTGTATATCATAAGACTACTGTATACTTCTATAATCACAATTCTGTGGTTTATGTATCATAAGACTACTGTTTACTCTATAATCACAGTTCTGTGTGTTATGTGTATATCATAAGACTACTGTATACTTCTATAATCACAGTTCTGTGTGTTTATGTGTATATCATAAGACTACTGTTACTTCTATAATCACAGTTCTGTGTGTTTGTGTGTATATCATAAGACTACTGTTTACTTCTATAATCACAGTTCTGTGTGTTTATGTGTATATCATAAGACTACTGTTTACTTCTATAATCACAGTTCTGTGTGTTTATGTGTATATCATAAGACTACTGTTTACTTCTATAATCACAGTTCTGTGTGTTTATGTGTATATCATAAGACTACTGTTTACTTCTATAATCACAGTTCTGTGTGTTTATGTGTATATCATAAGACTACTGTTTACTTCTATAATCACAGTTCTGTGTGTTTATGTGTATATCATAAGACTACTGTATACTTCTATAATCACAGTTCTGTGTGTTTATGTGTATATCATAAGACTACTGTTTACTTCTATAATCACAGTTCTGTGTGTTTATGTGTATATCATAAGACTACTGTTACTTCTATAATCACAGTTCTGTGTGTTTATGTGTATATCATAAGACTACTGTTTACTTCTATAATCACAGTTCTGTGTGTTTATGTGTATATCATAAGACTACTGTTTACTTCTATAATCACAGTTCTGTGTGTTTATGTGTATATCATAAGACTACTGTTTACTTCTATAATCACAGTTCTGTGTGTTTTATGTGTATATCATAAGACTACTGTATACTTCTATAATCACAATTCTGTGTGTTTATGTGTATATCATAAGACTACTGTTTACTTCTATAATCACAGTTCTGTGTGTTTATGTGTATATCATAAGACTACTGTTTACTTCTATAATCACAATTCTGTGTGTTTATGTGTATATCATAAGACTACTGTATACTTCTATAATCACAGTTCTGTGTGTTTATGTGTATATCATAAGACTACTGTATACTTCTATAATCACAATTCTGTGTGTTTATGTGTATATCATAAGACTACTGTTTACTTCTATAATCACAGTTCTGTGTGTTTATGTGTATATCATAAGACTACTGTTTACTTCTATAATCACAATTCTGTGTGTTTATGTGTATATCATAAGACTACTGTTTACTTCTATAATCACAGTTCTGTGTGTTTATGTGTATATCATAAGACTACTGTTTACTTCTATAATCACAGTTCTGTGTGTTTATGTGTATATCATAAGACTACTGTTTACTTCTATATTCACAGTTCTGTGTGTTTATGTGTATATCATAAGACTACTGTATACTTCTATAATCACAGTTCTGTGTGTTTATGTGTATATCATAAGACTACTGTTTACTTCTATAATCACAGTTCTGTGTGTTTATGTGTATATCATAAGACTACTGTTTACTTCTATAATCACAATTCTGTGTGTTTATGTGTATATCATAAGACTACTGTTTACTTCTATAATCACAGTTCTGTGTGTTTATGTGTATATCATAAGACTACTGTTTACTTCTATAATCACAGTTCTGTGTGTTTATGTGTATATCATAAGACTACTGTATACTTCTATAATCACAGTTCTGTGTGTTTATGTGTATATCATAAGACTACTGTTTACTTCTATAATCACAATTCTGTGTGTTTATGTGTATATCATAAGACTACTGTTTACTTCTATAATCACAGTTCTGCATGCTTGGTGTACATATACTTGTTTCTATATTTTTGGATTTTTCTTTGTTCAAAGCAAGTCAGAGTGTGTGGTGTTACTTGCTGCTACATGTGAGGGTGTTTCATCTGAGTGTGTGGTGTTATTTGCTGTTACATGTGAGAGTGTTTCATCTGAGTGTGTGGTGTTATTTGCTGTTACATGTGAGAGTGTTTCATCTGAGAGAGTGGTCTTATTTATTGTTACATGTGAGAGTGTTTCATCTGAGTGTGTGTGGTGTTATTTGCTGTTACATGTGAGAGTGTTTCATCTGAGTGTGTGTGGTGTTATTTGCTGCTACATGTGAGGGTATTTCATTTGAGTGTGTGGTGTTATTTGCTGCTACACGTGAGAGTATTTAATCTCAGGGTATGTCGTGTTAGTCTGAGGCCACGAAACAGGACAAGGAGCCCAGTACGTCTTCATCATTTGTCCCATCATTTATCTTGGATTGCTGAAGAATTAAGGAAGCCAACTTATCATACACTTGGGGTCCATGAGGTCTCCATACTGACGCCCCGTCTACATAAACAGATGCTGACCCACAAACAAACATTCTCTCACACCCGAGGTACAGTATAGCCACAGAAGCTACTGTTGTACTATAGATGGCCAGTTTCTAGCATACTCTTGTACAAATGTGTCTAAAGTCCACCTGTTCTCACAGAGTTTATGGTGTGTGGGATCTGAGTGTCCTGTGATACGTCCAATGGTGATAGAACTATCTCCAATGACGACACTCTGGACTATCTCCAAACCTGTGAGGGATCTGGGCCATGCCAGTGTTCCAGCAGCAATAGTGAGGACACAGTGTGACCTGACATTACACTTACCGTCACATCTTGTCCATCTGTTGCCTTCCGGATTGGTGGTGAAATCACTCAGGCTGATGGAAATGGAGAATTGCAGTGTTGGGAGGAGGAATGACACGAAAAGGTGTAGGATGCGGGACGACATGATCACAGTCAATGCTGGGCCACACAACTGAGAAATCAGGCCATCAACACCCTATCAACTTAACTAGCGGGGAGTGCATCCCTGTCAACCCAGCATATTGATCACCCCCAGAGGCAAACTGTGGGCTGACCTAACCAGTGTAATCAGTGACCTGACACGCAAGATCAACTCCTGCCAGATGAGATTCTTGAGAAGAGCCGCTAACTGAACTATTCGAGACCGAGTAAGAAATGATGTTATCAGACAGACAGTGGGTCAGCACCTTGTGCCACATATACTGACAGTCAAAAGGTCATATTGTGATTTAATTGTTTGACAATCACGTTAGAATACAACAAACACCATCCACCACCAGCACTAGCGCTACATCAAAGAAGATCTGATAGGAGAGCAAGAGAATCCATCCATCATGTGTCGTGCCGGAAAGCGTGGGCGGTCATGTTCTGCCATCTTACTCGATCACCAGAGTCGTGTTTGTGTCTCCACCATGCCATGTGGCCAAGCCATCCAGGTATTTAATTCCTGGTCTTCCCCTTGGTCTGTTCCCTTCGATCTTGCCAGTTATTACCAAGTTCTCCAATCCATTTCTTCTCATAATATGCCCAAACAATTTTCACTGTCTACGTCTAATATCTCTAATCAGTTTACGATTTTCATTTGTTTCTTGAAGGACTTGTTCATTGGTTTTTCTGTCTGTCCATGGTATTCTTTGCATTTTCCTAAGAAAATTTCCACATTCCCACAGCCATCAGATGTTTTTTCATCTTGTCAGAATGCCAGAGCAGAAATTGGATTAGCTACATCAAGGACAATGTACAATCACATGGACTGGTACTGAAGGAGGGGGGGGGGGGGAGGAGGAGATAGTGACTAGAACCACTCAGGGGCGCTGTATCGTCAAATAACTCTGTCTATGCCTCCCCACAACGCTTGACGGCAAACGTGGAAGATGATGATATTTTCGATGATTTACTCATATCCATTCTCACTGACTTATATCGTTCGTGATCCGTGTAAGAGTGTGTGAAGTAATCCCTACACTGCAGACATCTGCTGGGGCATGGGTTTCTCAAGCTGGAGGGAGGGGCGGGCACGGGCAGACAGGAAGTCGTTGGGTATCCATGTTTGTTTTGTACCGTCCCTCTGTAACTGTAAGCGGTGTTTGTTGTTTGTTGACACGCCCGAGCCGATCTTGTTGTACTTAGTACGTAGCCTGTGTTGTACCGTCCATCTGTAACTCTGTACACGGTGTTTGTTGTTTGCTGACACCCCCGAGCCGATCTTGTTGTCCTTAGTACGTAGCCTGTGTTGTACCGCCCATCTATAATAATAAGTACTATAACTATAACATAACTCTGTACATAGTGTTTGACAGTGACAGTGACACTGTTACTGTTACTGTTAGTGTTTGATGTTTGTTTGCTGACACACCCGAGCCCATCCCGTACTGTACTTCTACTTATTGTAACTCGTGCTAGTTGCTAGTAATACTAATAGTAAGTTAAAGTAGTTGTTGTAACACAGTTCCGTTTTACCGTTTACATTATACCCACGCTGGCTCTGTACTTATAATATAAATATTTAATATAAAATATCCAGTGGGGTTGAAATATTGTAGTCTACTCTCTCCCCCTCCTCCCCCCCCTCCTTCAGTACCAGTCCATGTGATTGTACATTGTCGTTGATGTAGCCAATCCAGTTTCTGCTCTGGCATTCTGACAAGATGGAAAAACATCTGATGGCTGTGGAAATTTTCTGAGGAAAATGCAAAGAATAACATGAACAGACAGAAAAACCAATGAACAAGTCCCAATAATATACTACTACTACACTATACTACTACTACTACTACTACTACTACTACTACTACTACTACTACTACTACTACTACTACTACTATACTACTATTACTACTACTACTACTATTACTACTACTACTACTATACTACTACTACTACACTATACTACTATTACTACTACTACACTATACTACTACTACTACTACACTATACTACTATTACTACTACTACTACTATTACTACTACTACTACTACTACACTATACTACTATACTACTATTACTACTACTACTACTACACTATACTACTACTACACTATACTACTATAACTACTACTACTACTATTACTATACTACTGCTACTACACTATACTACTACCAAAGCAAACAAACAGATGTTCAGAGGTTTTCAAATTGGCGACACTTAGCTACTCATTCATCACAGCATAAGCGAGCGTAGAACATTTGGAAAACTGTAAACAGTTATGTGAATTCAGACACGTCTTGACAAAAATTGTACAGTTGGTAAAGTACAAGAACGGTAATTTGAATCTGAAAAAAAGACAACAGCAATCAATAACTGAGAGAATTATTGCAATTGTCCGTTTTCTAGCAGGGCAGTGTTAGCTTTCGGGGTGACAACGATCAATTTTACGAAGCAAACAACGGGAACTTTGTAAAGGCTGTGGACATGTTAGCGCAATTTGACCCAATTATGTCACTGCATGTCAGTAGCAGAAAATAATCGCAACTAAATTCATGAAATCCAATATCAAGGAATTTGTAAAGGAAACAAAATTATTTCTTGGGTTGTATCCAGTTTCAGATACTATAGGGGTAAGGATTATGTAACTATGTTTTAATTGAACACTTGATAGATTATGAACTAGATGTTCATGACATTTGTGTGGACAGGGGTATGATGTCAGGGCAGATATGCTTGGTGAGCAATTATGTTGATTAAGCAGTTGATGTTGTATCATCATCAAGTGCCTTGTCAACTGGCGTGGGTGATCATGCGGTCTCCAACAGTGTGTGTGTCAGTGCATGTGTTACACCTTTCAGTGCCATGACACAAGACTTTCCAGGATCTTCTTTCACTGTCTTCCCTATCTCTCTTTCTACAAATCTTTCCAGTTCTCACAAGTTCATTTTTCTCTTCTCATAATTTAGTCCAAAGATAATGATCATTTCTGGAGTTTGTGATGAGTTGTCCTTGTGCACTAGGCTCAATTACAATGTTTAGGTGACCTAGTATAAAGTACCATCTGTCAGAGTTAACCTGACCCAGTACAAAGTACCATCTGTTAGATTTAACCTGACCCAGTACAAAGTACCATCTGTCAGAGTTAACCTGACCCAGTACAAAGTACCATCTGTCAGAGTTAACCTGACCCAGTACAAAGTACCATCTGTCAGAGTTAACCTGACCCAGTACAAAGTACCATCTGTCAGAGTTAACCTGACCCAGTACAAAGTACCATCTGTCAGAGTTAACCTGACCCAGTACAAAGTACCATCTGTCAGAGTTAACCTGACCCAGTACAAAGTACCATCTGTCAGAGTTAACCTGACCCAGTACAAAGTACCATCTGTCAGAGTGAGGCTGACCAAATACAAAGTACCATCTGTCAGAGTTAACCTGACCCAGTACAAAGTACCATCTGTCAGAGTTAACCTGACCCAGTACAAAGTACCATCTGTCAGAGTTAACCTGACCCAGTACAAAGTACCATCTGTCAGAGTGAGGCTGACCAAATACAAAGTACCATCTGTCAGAGTGAGGCTGACCCAGTACAAAGTACCATCTGTCAGAGTTAACCTGACCTAGTACAAAGTACCATCTGTCAGAGTTAACCTGACCCAGCACAAAGTACCATCTGTCAGAGTGAGGCCGACCCAGTACAAAGTACCATCTCGTTGGGTGGGGGGGGGGGGGGGGGGGGAGGCTATGGTGCAGAGCTGTCCTTCCCCTCTCCAGCCTCAGACACCAGCATGGTATACCAGACCCTGGCGTATTCAAATATAATGAGACCGTGAGTCAACACAGCATGTAGAGGCTGGCACACGGGTTGTAAGTAGGTCATTGCCACCAGACCTTGGTGTATTCAAATATAATGAGACCGTGAGTCAACACAGCGTGTAGAGGCTGGCACATGGGTTGTAAGTAGGTCATTGCCACCAGACCTTGGTGTATTCAAATATAATGAGACCGTGAGTCAACACAGCGTGTAGAGGCTGGCACACGGGTTGCAAGTAGGTCATTGCCACCAGACCTTGGTGTATTCAAATATAATGAGACCGTGAGTCAACACAGCATGTAGAGGCTGGCACACGGGTTGTAAGTAGGTCATTGCCACCAGACCTTGGTGTATTCAAATATAATGAGACCGTGAGTCAACACAGCATGTAGAGGCTGGCACACGGGTTGTAAGTAGGTCATTGCCACCAGACCTTGGTGTATTCAAATATAATGAGACCGTGAGTCAACACAGCATGTAGAGGCTGGCACACGGGTTGTAAGTAGGTCATTGCCACCAGACCTTGGTGTATTCAAATATAATGAGACCGTGAGTCAACACAGCATGTAGAGGCTGGCACATGGGTTGCAAGTAGGTCATTGCCACCAGACTCCAAACCAACCTTCCAAGGGGATGATGATGATGATTAAAGTCGTCCATTATGAGCTTGTGTAACTCTTCGGTTCTTTTGTGTAACTCTTCGGTTCTTTTGTGTAACTTCAGACTTGTGATCATCATATCTCCACAGGACAGGAGAGTTCTCATCCTCGTGATCATCTTGCCTTGATGTGCTCACCTCCGCAGTGTGGTTTGCGATATTAAGCTGTGTGAGGTATGCAAGAGTGATGTTGTACAGAGAGTATGACACCAAGAAACGACACTAAATAATCAGGCATCATGTGACACATCGTGAAGCAAGAAACAGCATCGGAAGGATAATTGTGGATGATTGCCACCAATATCTGGCATTAGTGATTAGTGAGGACATAATCATCACACTCCACACAAGTCCCTGAGTGCTCCGATCTCCTTAACGTCTCCGCCAGCTTATATCGACTGAAAATGCCAGTTTTCTGTTGGTTAATCAAAATGTCTTGTGTTCTGGACAAAATGTGCATTTCTGGTGGCTCCCTGCTTGACTCCCACCTCCCTCACTCTGGATAAAGAAGCAGACTAGCAGGTTCCCTTAAAGTTCCTTAAAGTTCCCTTAAAGTTAAAGTATATCTATCTTGTCTGAGCGATGCCATTAACTGTTATATTATTAATTTTGCTATATATTTCCAGGTGAGATATCTCATTATGTGATGGAGATGATGCACAAGACAGATGATACCAATGTCACAGTATTGTCAGACAACTGTTGCAGTGAGTCAAGGCCAGCTGAGGATTCTGTTGCCTGTCACCAGAGTGAAGGAAATGTTTCTAAGCTGGAAAATACTGATAAAATACAAATAAACCATATAGCAGAGGGCAGTCAAGGAGTTACAGACTGTGAGATCAACACAGAAATGTGTGGAGTCAGTAATAACAAACTGCGTGATGGATCTTCCAGAGGTGGTGGTTGTGAGAAACCTCACAAGTGTGATCTGTGTGGTGCTGAGTTCACTCACGGAAGCAGTCTGACAAAACACAAAAGTATTCACACAGGAGAGAAACGCTACAAGTGTGATTCGTGTGGACTAGGGTTTGTATATAGATGCCATCTGAAGGCTCATCAGATAACCCATACAGAGGACAAGCCATACAAGTGTGATGATTGTGGTGCTGCATTTTCAAATACTGTTTACCTGAGAAGACATGCAAGAGTACACACAGGGGAGAAACCTTACAAATGTGATATGTGTGATTCAGAATTTGGCCAACTCGGGTCTCTGAAAACTCACATACGAATACATACAGGGGAGAGGCCCCATAAATGTGATTTATGTGGTGCTGCATTTTCAAAAAGTAGTCATCTCATAACACACACAAGAACGCACACGGGCGAGACACCTTATAAGTGTGATGTCTGCGGGGCTGGATTTTCAAGTAGTAGTCCTCTGATGAGGCATAAAAGAATACACACTGGGGAGAAACCGTACAAGTGTGCTGTTTGTGATGGCAGATTTGCCAGCAATAGCAATCTCAAGGCACATACAAGAACACACACGGGGGAGAAGCCATACAAGTGTGCTGTCTGTGGTGCTGGGTTTTCAGACAGTAGTCATCTTATGGCACACACAAGAAAACACACCGGCGAGAAGCCTTACAAGTGTGATGTGTGTGGTGCAGAATTTAGCCACCTTTCCTCTAAGAAAACTCATCTACGAATACACACAGGGGAGAAGCCTTACAAGTGTGATGTGTGTGCTGCTCGATTTTCAGACTGTAGTCATCTGAGAAGACATACAAGAATACACACACGGCAGAAGCCTTAAAAGATGCGATTAGATAACAGCTACCCTGCACTCTCGTAGGGTTGCTCTCCACCTTGGTTCATGGACTTCGGAAACGTTCATTATTAATTAGGGATTACCACAAGGATCTGCAATATCAGTGGTGCTATTCAATGTTTATACAAGCAAGATTGTCAGTATTAAAGCACTGGGGATTGGAAGGGTGCTGACACTGGCAGATGATGTCCTTGCATATAGGCAGGGGAGAGACAGGATGCAAATAGAGAAAGAATTGTAGGAGACAATAAACAAATCAGTTATCATAAGGTGTACAGAGATGAGTAGTGTCATTAACCCAGACAAGGAGTTTGTGTTGTGGTGCTCTCGAGACAATAGGATTGTTAAGGCTTATAATAAATGGCAGAAATGTTAACAGAGACAGCAAACTGAGGTAAGCGGAAGATCATGGCAGCAATGGAAAAGGAGCAAAGAATGTTATTCATACTCTATCAACATCTGATTCTCTCAGTAATTGAGTATGGACTGGGGCTGCTGACAGTGTAAAAGTGATACACAAGGGACACGCCAGTAATGTCTATGTGATACATCCCAGCCTTACCTACAATTGCAGACAGGCTCAAGGTGCTACAGTCTAAATGATATCTCCGAGTGGCTGCAAACACAGAACACTCCCTTCATGAAGTCCCGGACACAGTTAAGGGCCACAGGATGATCAGATGGAAAGTCATGGATGTCTTAGGCAGGGGACACAATAAGAAAAGTATGCATGCTTGAGAACTTCGGGAGAAAATTTAGGTCTGTGCGGGGTCATAATAACATTGGATAGGGAATGCAGGGATTGACCAGCAGGCTGCACTGAATGGGAGGTGCTACCATTGATCCACACAATTCACGCCCAGGTGATGTGATCATCTACACAGATGGCTCTGTGCTAAGAGGTACACGAAGTACCTGGGGGTTCATGGCGAAGGTTGGTGGGTGGTATTTGGTGCAGGAGAGCCTGGCATATGATACCACAATATCTAGTCTGAGAATGGAGATGGAGGCAGTCACTGCGACATACTGCTGGAGCACAACTAGCACATACATGTTGTGATTGTGACAGACTAAACTAACAAAATGTGATGAGAAAGGTGCAGACAGGCATGCTTTTGGCAAAGTGCCAGGCTTCCATTCTACAATCAAAAATAGAGAGCATCTGTTGGGGATTATTTCCCCAGGACACGCTGGTGTGGTGGGAGATGAGCAGACGGACAGATGCGCTGGGTCTGCATCCCTGGTGGGGTATTGGTGCATGATAAGGCAAATATGGTAGGCCCTATGAAATCATGTGTATAGTGCAGAAGAACAGATAGATTATCATGGCTTAAAAAGAATGATACTGCAGGGAGTGAACAGAGGATCTGGCCGACACTCAAAACTCAAAGGAAAGGCGAGACGGACGTGTAATCAGACAGCAACTTTTACCATTAGTATTGGGACTCTTTGCTGGCTGTTGCACATGAGAACAGGGCACATATGGAAATGTCAGAGTGCTGTGATGTTGGTTCTTGACTTGGCTCAACTCAACAAACTCAAAGAGATGTTTGAAGTTATAGGGCCACATAGGAGAGAAGCCTTACACATGAGATATTTAAAGTGGTAGAGTTTCAGGTGGTGATAGTTTCAGATGGTGATAGTTTCAGATGGTGGTCTTCTCAAGTCACACTCAAGAATCAATACAGTGGACAAACATTGCCACTGTGGTATTCCTGTAATTGATTCCCCAACTTAAACGTTATGATAATCTTGAGAATAGACCACTGTTGTGATGTAGAGTGACAGAATAGACCACTGTTGTGATGTAGAGTGACAGAGTAGACCACTATTGTGATATAGAGTGACAGAACAGACCACTCTTGTGATGTAGAGTGACAGAACAGACCACTCTTGTGATGTAGAGTGACAGAATAGACCACTCTTGTGATGTAGAGTGACAGAATAGACCACTGTTGTGATGTAGAGTGACAGAATAGACCACTGTTGTGATGTAGAGTGACAGAATAGACCACTATTGTGATATAGAGTGACAGAACAGACCACTCTTGTGATGTAGAGTGACAGAATAGACCACTGTTGTGATGTAGAGTGACAGAATAGACCACTGTTGTGATGTAGAGTGACAGAATAGACCACTGTTGTGATGTAGAGTGACAGAATAGACCACTGTTGTGATGTAGAGTGACAGAATATATCCTGCAATTATTTAAAACCCACAAACAGCTACAAGGGAGACAACTTACACATAATGATTACAGGCTTTAGGATTTTTAACGCACTTTTCTGGACACAACGGATTCCAGCTATAAGTGAGACACTGTATGTGTGTGATTTTTCTGTGTTCACATTGACAACATATTTCAGCATGTGACAGCATATATGTCAGCTTGGGATGGTTACTGGTGTTCCCTGGAAACTAATCTACTAACATCAGGGAGCTTTCCTGCGATGTATTAGACAGTAATCACGAGCCAGTGATATTGAGAACCAGTTTTATGGGATGTTTGGACAAGGGGTTGGCCATAAGTCTTCACCCTGTCTATGAAGGAAATGCAACAGAGAACTGAGTCTGAACAGTGTTTATTTCTTGTCAATATAGCCACCATCTGAATTGACACGTTTATACCATCTATGAACCGTGCACCACAGGGTATTCCCATCAAGATGTGAAGTCTCCTGTTGTGGGGACTATGTTGTGAGGTTTATGTTGGTTATTTGTTAAGTAAACTTGTGTGGGGTTAAAATTGTGGAGTTTTATGTTGGTTGTTTGTTAAGTAAACCTGTGTGGGGTTAATATTGTGGAGTTTTATGTTGGTTGTTTGTTAAGTAAACTTGTGTGGGGTTAGTTAGTTAGTTAGTCGACAGATCATCCTCGTTGCACATCGAACCATTCAGTCCATAAGTGCTCGGATCCCCTCCTCAGCAAATCCCGCAGCATGTAGCGGCTAACGACGCCAGTTCTGTGTTGGTTTATCAATCTTCTTTGGCTTCCTGCGTAGTGTTCTTGTTTGGCCACCCCTCTTTTAATTTGCTGCTCCCGCAGTCTGGCCATTGTTGTAGATTCACAGTCATCACTTGGTTCTCGCAAAAGTCTCACTTCTCGTAGAGCATTCAGAATGTCAGCCTGGTCCATGGCGCGTCCGCCCTCCACAGTAGCCTCACCTGCGAGCTTGTCAGCCCGCTCATTTCCTTGTACTCCCGCATGACCTGGCACGAAGATGAAACTAATCTTTGCCAGCCGAGACCGCTTCAGAGGCAGCAACCATTCTCTTCGGATCGACCCCTCCTCTATCCTCTTGATCATGTTCATTGAGTCGCTAAGGAAACAAGCCCTAGTGAATGTCTGTGTCTCGAGCCATGTTATTGCTTTACTTACTGCCATGACTTCCATGGTCAGGCTACTTGTGGTTTCAGTGAAAGCACCAGAGTCCTCCTTCACAATTCTCCCTCCGGCTCGAGCTGTAAAGGCCCATGAGCTTCTCACATGTCGGACGACCGACCCTTCTGTGTAGATGACCGCGTCACCGTCTAGCGAATTCTCGAAAATCAACGCTTGTACTTCAGCCTCAACAGCAGCCGGATTTTCTTGTCTGCATTTTCTATCTAGTTGGATGCAAACTGAAAAGGATGTGCAGAAATCTGTTGGCACTTGCACCCACTCCTCGCCAGGTTCTAAGTCCTCAAGTGAACACACCTGTTGAAGAATGTCTTCGGCTTGACCCATCCACGACCGTCCTCTTTTTAACCTGCTGCCCTTCACCTTCCTAATTTCACTATGCAGTGGATGTTGTGTGTTTGCGTTAATTCTGAGGTAGGCGCGTGCCCTGCAAACTTGTATTCTCTCTTTAATGGTTGGAAAATCAAGAAGGTAGCGCATCGCCCTGCATGCTGTATCTCTTGTACATCCAAGAATAATGCGCAAAGCTTCATTCTGTATCCTTTCCATCCTTTCTATCTGCTTATGGCTGAGAGTCAGGATTGCCATTGCATACTCCAAAACAGACATGACCAGCCCCTCGTACAGTAGACATAGATGGCGCTGCTCACAGTTTGCTGCCGCCATCACCTGCATCTCTGCCAAACCCCGCTTGGCCTTTGTTATCACCTGGTCTATGTGCACATTATAAGCAAGGCTTCGATCAAACCGTATCCCCAGGTAATTCATTGCCTGCGTTCTTTCCACCGTCTCTGAACACAGCATTACAGTTGGTGTTGGATTGTTGACAATATGATTATTCAACGAGAACCAAGTCACTGTTGCCTTTGTTGGGTTGACCATTGCCCCAGTGTGGGGTTAATATCGTGGAGTTTTATGTTGGTTGTTTGTTAAGTAAACCTGTGTTTGATTTACGTTTGTAAACTGAGACATTCTGACTGTTGTGAAGATGGTCCTGCGAGAAGTCCTGACTGTTGTGAAGATTGTCCTGCTAGATGTCCTGACTGTTGTGAAGATGGTCTGTGAGAAGTCCTGACTGTTGTAAAGATGGTCCTGTGAGAAGTCCTGACTGTTGTGAAGATGGTCCTGTGAGAAGTCCTGACTGTTGTGAAGATGGTCCTGTGAGAAGTCCTGACTGTTGTGAAGATGGTCCTGCTAGATGTCCTGACTGTTGTGAAGATGGTCCTGCTAGATATCCTGACTGTTGTGAAGATGGTCCTGGTAGATGTCCTGACTGTTGTGAAGATGGTCCTGCTAGATGTCCTGACTGTTGTGAAGATGGTCCTGCTAGATGTCCTGACTGTTGTGAAGATGGTCCTGCTAGATGTCCTGACTGTTGTGAAGATGGTCCTGCTAGATGTCCTGACTGTTTTGAAGATGGTCCTGCTAGATGTTCTGACTGCTGTGAAGATGGTCGTCCTGCTAGATGTCCTGACTGTTGTGAAGATAGTCCTGCGAGAAGTCCTGACTTGTGAAGATGGTCCTATGAGAAGTCCTGACTTGTGAAGATTGTCCTGTGAGAAGTCCTGACTGTAAAGATGGTCCTGTGAGAAGTCCTGACTGTTGTGAAGATGGTTCTGCTAGTTGTGTGTGTTTGGTGAAGGTCTATAGAAAGTATCTGGTATCTATATGTCTTTATGATAATAATATGGAGTTGAATAAATATGTTGTAGTCTATGGTAACATAGTGTGGGATTCCTTGTGTCATACATGAGAGATCCTGACACTGACAGTATGGGACCCTTGTGTTATACATGAAAGATTCTAACATAGTATGGGGACCCTTGTGTTATACATGAGAGATCCTGACACAGTATGGGGACCCTTGTGTTATACATGAGAGATCCTGACACAGTATGGGGACCCTTGTGTTATTCATGAGAGATCCTGACAGTTTGGGGACCCTTGTGTCATAAATGAGAGATCCTGACACAGCGTGGGAACCCTTGTGATAGAGAGATCCCCGGGAAGGTTAACCCGGTCAACAAATGCCTGCAGAAGTCGGATGTGTCGGCCTAACGGCGCAAGAACGCAGCTCTGCTGTAAACAGGCACAACGCAGTCACATCCGAAGAAAAAAAAATCCGGATGAACGCAGAAGAAGAAGGTATGAGAGATCCTGACACAGTGTGGGGACCCTTGTGTCATACATGAAAGATACTGACACAGTTTAGGGACCCTTGTGTCATACATGAGAGATCCTGACACAGTGTGGGGACCCTTGTGTCATACATGAGAGATCCTGACACAGTGTGGGGACCCTTGTGTCATACATGATAGATGGAGACGTGGAAATCAATGAAAGCTGCAATTAAGCGACTATAGAAATTCCAAAGAACAATCACATGCAATTATTCCACGTGTGCACATGGATGATTTGCCAATTTAACCTGTTCATGTCGCTAAGCTATCGCCAGTCCGTGGCAGGGAGGCAGACACGTTGCTTGAAGCTATCGCGTCTGTCTGATTTAGTATTCCAGGTGTTATGATGGTTTGCAATTTTCTTTAAGCCATGTTTCTTTTGCCTCTTTACATAGTTTTCTAATTCTCCTGTGAATCTCTTCTTATTTTTCATGTTTATTTTTATTTCTTCTTATTTCCATGAGTTTTAAGATGTCTTCTGTCAATCATTTCTTGCGTCCCATTATCTTTATTTTAGGGAGGGTTGTTTCTGCAGCTTGGTTGATTGATATCTTTAATATTTCCCATTGGTCGCTGACATCTTGAAATATTTCTATGAAGGTTCTATAGAAGTAAATCTTTACTTCCTTGACTACACAAAGGCTTTCAATAAAGTGAGACATGTCGACATGATGAAGATGTTTGCAGATCTACAGATTAAAAAAAGCTTAAAAGTCGACAGGATCGACTTCATTGCACCGGGTTTTATCCCATTTGGTAGATCTACAGATTGATGGGAAAGATCTTGCTTGGACTTGTGAAAAACACATATTGGAAACAACACGTTGCCGTAAAAATTAATAATGGATTGTGTCAATATAAGGCAATTAAGAGAGACGTGCGATAGGGTTGTGTAATGTCTCCAGATCTTTTTCCCCTATTCAATATTTTCAGAAATGTAGAAGATATGAGAGGAATCACGATTGGAGGATGTAACATGAATAACATTAAATATGCAGATGATACAGTATTTATTGCAGATAATGAGCAGGTTCTGCAACATTTAGTAGATGCGGTTGTTGCACACAGTGAACAACTAGTTAGAATTAAATTGTAAGAAGACACAGATTATGGTCGTCACTAGGAAAAATACTTTGGTCACTTGAAACGTCACGAAAGTTTGGAGAAAACAATAATGGAGGGGTGTATGCCTGGGAAGAGAGGAAGAGTAAGGCCAAAGAGAAGATGGGTTTAGGATGTGGCGGATGATGTCCAGATGGGTGTGTCGGACGCAAGACATCTTCCTTATGATCGAGAGGTTCTGGAAGGTCGTTATGGGAGCGAGGTTCTCCAAAGGACATCCTACTGAATAAACTAGGAAGAAGGAAATATCACAATGTAATATACAAGTAAATGGGAATATTCTTAAACAAGTGAATCGGTACAATTATCTCGGAATAGTGGGAGATGCATTAAAGTGATTAGAAAAAGAAACGCCACGGCGAAGGCCTTTTGCAATGTGGAAAACATACTGACCAATAAAAAAGATGTCAATTGCAACGAGAATAAGATTGTTGAAGTACTGCATTGAACCTGTACTTTTGTATGAAGGAAGCTTGGACAATGAGCAGACACGATGAAAAACATCTAATGGCTCTGGAAATTTGGTTTTTTGAGGAAAATGCAAAGAAAACCGTGGACAGGCAAACAAACCAATGACCAGGTCTTGCAAGAAACAAATGAAAGCCCTAAAGTCATTCGAGAAATTAGACGTAGACAGTCACAATTATTTGTGAGCGCGTAATGAGGAGAAATAAATTGGGTAACTTTGTGACTACTGGTAAGATTTGGGTTGGGGGGGGGGGGGTGAGAAGTAAATACCTGGATGGCTTAGCCAGGTGGTATGTTCGAGACAAGAACACTAAGCTGATCCACAACCCTGGTGACCATTTGAGATGGCGAAATATGACCGCCCGCCCTTATCCGCATATGGCACTTGATGATGATCGTAATGTAAATTGTCATTCCATGAGCACTGACGTTGCGGAAGGTGGCACGAAGCGAAACAAATAACACGTTGACCCTAGTATGTCTATATATCGACCTACTGTCCAAAATTTGGAGGTCACGTGTGGCGAAATTTACTGAATCAGTTAACTAGAAATATAGCGCTTTGTACAGATGCAAAGTGAATTGTTTCAATACTGAAGACATGAAACTGTAGAACTAGCATACCCAAGAGCAGCAATCCACGAACTTAGTCTGAAATCCAAAAGGTGTTGTCAGTGTTCCCCCTTCCCAGAACATTTCGGCCCTTTAGCCTTAATCCTTAATGACACACTCTGAAGGTGGGCCCGCCAGGTTTATGACTCCGGGCAAGATGTCATGATCGTGGTGCTACCGTCAGGAAATCAATTGGAGAACCCTTTGAGGCCACTAAGACAATGGAGGTGACAGGTTCGATCCCGGTCGTTAACTATAGGCAAATTGTATGTTGTCTAGTGGGTCCTCTGCCGATATCCCTAGTCTAGTGGTAACACGAATTTTCCGTAATCCCGTATACTCTTGGGAGTAACGTGACGTTCGCGAGAATTGGTAGCGGTTCTCTCCGCTTCGGTAACTTAGGGGTATGTGAGCCGGTCGCTCAGAAAACAATGGCAAACTATTGAGCGTAATCTTGCCTAGTACATCAACAGCAGTGAAAAATACTGATGTTGACTGCAACGTCCTGTAAGGTATATGTACAACCAAAAAAAAAACAAACCGCCAGGCCGCCGTGTCGATAGCAGCAGCAGAAGATTGCGTGACGTCAGAGTGAGATCATGGCTGCCTTCTTGTCGATGAATGTTTATTAATAATATTATAGTTGACACCTCTTAGTGTCGCTGTTGTTGTACTGAACGGGAGACACTCTACGCGTGATAACTGGCCAGTTTACAAGTGTCTTCTACAAGTCTCAACAGTAATAGTGAGTGCTCTTTAACTGACAACAGAAATGTCGTGCCGACACTTTTTTCTTTTCGTCACTTAGTTTGCAGTTTGCCGAGTCCCATCAACATCATCAATTTAATTTTGAGTATTTACAAATTAGAGCACGACAGTAGATAGGCCTTGAAATTCAAAATCTAATGGTACCTCAATGATGCCTGTATGTCACTTCTAAGTGAAGATATTCACATCTTTTTGAAGGTGAGACGAGTTGCGATTTTTCAAACTTTTCATCCGTAAGTGGAGCTCTCCAATGTGTCCCTTTCCTCCACCCGCTGGTGTCTGCGCGTCTATGTGTGCGAGATTGTCTCAAACGGTCATATGAAAACTGACTTCAAAAATATGTTCCGTCATGTTAAATGATTACAAAATAGTACAAGTATACAAATAAATTATTAATAATCTTTAAACTTGTGTTCTATTTAACTTTAGTAGGTCAAATCGCACTTTGTGTGTTGAAAAGTGTAGCCCAATCGATATGCGGCGGCCGTCATGACCCGTGGGTTTCCAATATTCACAAAGTCACATCTTCGCAGAAAATCTGTTTTTCAACCACAATTCGAGCAAGTTTAGTGATGAAACTTTGCTGATTCAGGGGCAATATTTTATATGGCAATTAAAATTCACATTAAACAAAGACATCTATTGGATCCATCGATTCCGATATGCAATCATTCCGCTGCTTCTGTGGGATGTGCTCCCTGGCAGTCGGCAGCTTGCACAGATCCATAGAGCACACTTTATTCACAAACTTCCAGTTTCTTAGTTCTATATAATATTTTAGTTCATAATGTTTAATAGTTTCTATTATATCACCTAATAATTTTGTGAAAAATTAAAAAAAAAAAATATGCAGAGCCGGGAAGAGAACCCCGGTCTCCCGCGTGACTGGCGGAATGCTTACGACTTATGCTAACGAGTATACAACGTTTGTTCTGCTAAGATATTTATATAGTGAAGCCGCCGTTTTGAGTTTTATGATCGTAACATTTTCGCCTGTTTTTCAACCACAATTAAAGCAAGTTAGCGATGAAACTTTCCAACTTCTGTATCACGTTGCATCACACCAGCATTTTACTGCCATTGTTGATGTCTTGGCAAGTTTTGTTTAACGTTCAGTAGTTTGCCATTGATTTCTGAACAACCGGCTCCCACCTAGCGGTTTTTTTCATGATTTTCAATTTGAGTGTATACTAATGAGACCACCACAGATAGATAGGCCTTGAAAAACCAAACCTTATGGTACCTCAATGATGCCTGTATGTCAATTCTAAGCGGAGATATTCACATTTGAGTGTCAGTATCTCCTGTAAAATATATTGTCATGATTTCCCTAATTTCAGAACTCTTCTATGTGTCTCGGTATCATTGCATGCGAGGTTGTCTAAAACGGGTCATAGACATATGAAAACTGACTTCAAAAATATGTTCCATCATGTTATATGATAAAAAATAGTCAAAGTATATAAATAAATTATTAATTATCTTTAAACTTGTATTCTCTTTAACTTTAGTAGGCCAAATTGCATGATTTGAGCCTAGTCCGATTGATATTCAGCAATTTTTCGTGTCGGGCGCCATCTTGGCTTTCCATTCACAAAGACGAAACATGTCAAGAGAAATAATTTTTTTTATACCTAGGTGGAAGACGGTGGGCAATAAAACTCCAAATATTTGTAAAAATTGGGTGCAGAATTCGAAAATCCATCTAAAAATAAATACAGATTAATTTATACAAGCTCTATAAAATGAAATTACTTACTGTGTATCAAATAATTACATTGATTTAAAAGCCAAGATAATTTCAACCAATCGCTGTGCATGGGAATATTAGACTAACCTTTTCTGCAGAACCTAAGATGGCGTCTGTTATTGCCACATGATATTTGAATGAATGAATGACGTCAGAAGCATGCATGGTCCTTACAGCAGCCATTTTTGGGGACAAAATGGATCGTTCCGGATTGGCGCGATATATCATTTCCGGTTTCAGATTGGGTCGCAGCACTACTAGCATGTATACTTCTTCTTCTTCGTTCATCCGGAGTTTTTTTTTTCCGGATGTGATTGCGTTGTGCCTGTTTACAGCAGAGCTGCGTTCTTGCGCCGTTAGGCCGACACATCCGACTTCTGCAGGCATTTGTTGACCGGGTTAACCTTCCCGGGGGTTTCTTAGGACGTTTGACTCTCACTGGTGTGGTGTTATCTCCTATTCTAGCTGGCCCATATAGAACAGCCAAAGACATCCTGGTCAGCCCTCAAGGGAAGGCAGGGGCAGACCATGGGCATTCCCCGCCATCCAAGGAGGCTTCCATAATTGCAGAGCCAACACACAGCGCTCTGGTACTGGGCTCACCCAAGGAATCGTCACATCCTGCACATGGCTGCTTAGCCTCACTTCCGTATATTGGGCCTTCCGTTCACCATAGGCTGTTCTTCCGGAAACCAGAAGAATGCAGTGTGCAGATGACATCCACACAGTGAGCTTTCGACTCGGACTTTCCGCGCAATGGATTTGCTATCCGAGCAATATTCCATTTCGTGCCACTAGGACACTTTTTCCACCTTATTTGAAGCCCACACAGTGAGCTTTTGATTCGGACTTTCCACCTATTGGATTTTCTATCCAAGCAATATTCCATTTCGTGCCACTAGGACACTTTTTTCCACCTTTTATGAAGCTCACACAGTGAGCTTTTGATTTGGACTTTCCACGTAATGGATTTGCTATCCGAGCAATATTCCATTTCATGCCTCTGGGAGGCTTTTGTAACCGACATACCTGTGGTATGAAGTGTGGCAGTCTGAATACTTCTTCTTACACCTTTAAATGTCAACCTGTATGTAGTTAAAGTAAGCTGCGGTCAACTTGAGCTTGTTGATATCTCCATAGAGCTTGTCCTCAAATTAAGCAGGTGTGGGCCAAAATATCTTTCTCTGTTCTACATATATTGGGCAATCCTACAGCAAATGTTTTGCTGTCATTTTTCCAGTTCGACAATTACATTCATCGGTATCTCCTATTTTTAGTTTATTGAACAAGTGGTATTTCAGCCTGTTATGTCCTGTGCGGAGTCTGAAGATTGCTACTTGTTCTCTTCGGTCGAGTTTGTAATATGCATCATCCTTCTGGTGGCCTGGATGCTCTGATTCCCATTTGGTTTTATAGGTGCTTTTTATCAACCTCTTTGCCTCATTGTAAGTTATGTCTATGTCAGGCTGTGGTAGTCGTCCGCCCTCTTTTGCCAGTCTGTCAGCCTCTTCATTTCCAGGTATACTGCAATGTGATGGGATCCACTGTATTACAACTTTTTTTGGATTTCTGGCTTAGACCATGGAGTGCTGCTCTTAGGTCAGCTATTTCTGTGCTGTTATTGCTCTTCAGTATTGAGACAGCTGACTTGCATGTATACCAATACCACCATGTTAAAACCCAGCGCAATGCGGTCTGCTGCAGAATTGGTCACCGCTGTGTTTCGAACGCGGGTAAGCGGCATTAAGAATTGCGTCCGCAACACCATCGCCACAGAGACTGTTATAGGTAAGATAAGTTATTAATTATTATAACTTATTTTACTATAACTAAAACTACAAGAGCTTCCAAGTGGCGATAATAATAATATTCTTGATATATAACTACATGTTTGGATAGATCAAAGGTCATCTTGAAATATGTCATCTGAAGTGGGTACCATGAAGTGCTGTGGGAAGTAAAAACTGCCAGTTTCATGTTGATATCCCCACCCACCGAGCTCCACATTGTCTGTACAAATATGAAAATTGTTGGAAGTGTGATTGTAACTCTGAAATACCACATCTTCTTGGTTGACAATTGTTAGAAGTGTAATTGTAACTCTGATATACCACATCTTCTTGGAGTATACCTCTTATTCAGTGTATTGGTGGCAGCACATAATAATCTCACAGTTAAACACGATCTCACCCAGGTCCTGGAGTCTGATGCTTCAACTATTCGTCCAGGGCTTGTTCATATTTAAGAGCTATGGTAGTTGCCTCCCTGTAGAAGTGCCCAGGCGTGTTTCTGACATCATTCCACTGGGTGACTAGCTATGGTTTCACCCATTGGTTAGGGTTCTCATGAATTACCTCCACACATTAAGTCTGGTGTGAGATTCCCTGGCCATGTTATTTTACCGTGAAGTCTAATATTAGATTCTGGTTAGTTTCATTGCTGTTTCTCACTCCACTTTTAGATGTTTGCCCAAATTCATACCTGGAACAAAAGTATATGTTAAACATCTATTTTTGTATAGAAGACACAGAAATTGATTGGCAATTTATGAATTATTTGTGTTTTATTGTGAGGCTAAAAGAGTGGTCAAAATTCAGCAAGCAGGAATAGTTTACTTTCACTAACTTGTGATTGTCTATTTTCTGAGGAAACATACACATTTTTTAAATATAAAAACATTTATTGAATATCTTCTTCTTCTTCTGCGTTCATCCGGAGTTTTTTTCGGACGTGATTGCGTTGTGCCTGTTTACAGCAGAGCTGCGTTCTTGCGCCATTAGGCCGACACATCCGACTTCTGTGGGCATTTGTTGACCGGGTTAACCTTCCCGGGGATTTATTGAATATAATTTTAAGAGTAATTTAGTTTATATATATTCTAAATATTGTTCAACTTTAAATAAGGATTAACTCTTTGTGCCAGTTTGAGGTCTTCTTAAATTGTTGACTTAAAGAGATAGAGTTTGACAGAAAGAAAAGATACTCAATATTTGGGCACAATGCCACAGTGTAACTCAAGAAGTTATAAACAGGATTAGAATGGGAATGGTAGAAAGATGTCATGTTGTCAGATATAAAGACATTGATATCCTTTATATTTCCAGATGAGATACCTCATGGCAAGAACATCGGTGTGATGGAGGTGATGTCCAGAGATACCTCATGGCAAGAATATCGGTGTGATGGAGGTGATGTTTAAGAACATCGGTGTGATGAAGATGGTGTACAAAAATGGTGATACCAGTGTCACAGTATTGTCAGACAATTGTTGCAGTAAGTCAAAGTCAGCTGAGGATTCTGTTGTCTGTCACCAGAGTCAAGAAAATGTTTCTGAGCTGGAAAATATGGATAAAATAAAGATAAAACATGGAGCAGAGGGCAGTCAAGGAGTTACAGACTGTGAGATCAATACAGAAATGTGTGGAGCTGATGAAGTTACATACTGTGAGAACAATACAGAAGTGTGTGGAGCTGATGAAATTGACAATGGCGACAAGACTTCCAAAGGTAGGGATTGTGATATAACACGACCATCAGCTAACCACCACCTGACGCCACAGCGAAGGGTTGCAGAAGAGGTGCCTTACATGTGTGGTGAGTGTGGTGCTGGCTTCACCGACAGAAGCAATCTCAGACGACACAAGAGAATCCACACGGGAGAGAAGCCTTACAAGTGTGATGTTTGTGCAGTGGGGTTTTCAAACAGTAGTCATCTGAAGTCACACAGCAGAATCCACACTGGGGAGAAGCCCTACAAGTGTGATGTGTGTAGTGATGAGTTCACATACAGGAGCACTCTGGAGAGACACAACAAGATAGTTCATACAGGGGTGAAACCGTACAAGTGTTACGTTTGTGGTGGTGAATTCACAGAGGGAGGTAGTCTGAGAAGGCATCAGAGAATCCATTTAGGAGAGAAACCTTACAAATGTGATGTCTGTAGTTCGCAGTTTAATCATCGTTGGTCTCTGACATCTCATAGACGAATACACACAGGGGAGAAGCCTTACAAGTGTGATGTTTGTGGTGGTGGCTTTTCAAACAGTAGCAACCTCAAGACACATAAAAAGAAAATTCACAAACTTGTCACTTGTGATTAGGTGGATTAATGTTTTCTACCAGTAGTTATCGCAAGACACGCAAGAATCCACATCAGGAAGTCACCTGACGTGCGCTGTTTGTGGATGACAATTTAGTCTGTATTATTTATTTTAAAAGCCACATCAGAATGTATATGGGTACGAAGTCCTGTGAGTGGAAACTTTGTGGTTATGTACTTTCAGTGAACATCCATACGGGTTAAACATGCTACAAATTGTGGGAATATGTGAACATGCATACAGGTTAAACATGCTACAGATTGTGGGATATGTGAACACCCATACAGGTTAAACATGTTAGAGATTGTGGGATATGTGAACATGCATACAGGTTAAACATGCTACAGATTGTGGGATATGTGAACATGCATACAGGTTTAAACATGCTACATATTGTGGGATATGTGAACATGCATACAGGTTAAACATGCTACAGATTGTGGGATATGTGAACACCCATACAGGTTAAACATGTTAGAGATTGTGGGATATGTGAACATGCATACAGGTTAAACATGCTACAGATTGTGGGATATGTGAACATCCATACAGGTTAAACATGCTACAGATTGTAGGATATGTGAACATCCATGCAAGTTAAACATGCTACAGTCAAAGGTCCTTTTTTCTTAAAAAAATTTTAAATTGGTCATTTTCCCTGGGAAAGTTGGGTACCATGGAAGTGTTTTTTTTTTTTTTTTGGGGGGAAAAAAAGTAAAAACGGGGGCCAGTTTCTTTGGTTTAAAAATTTAATCCCCAAAAACCCCCCCCCGAGCTCCACATTGTCTGTACAAATATAAAAATTTTTGGGAAAGTGTGATTGTAACTCTGAAATACCACATCTTCTTGGTTGACAATTGTTAGAAAGTGTGATTGTAATCTGATATACCACATCTTCTTGGAGTATACCTCTTATTCAGTGTATTGGTGGCAGCACATAATAATCTCACAGTTAAACACGATCTCACCCAGGTCCTGGAGTCTGATGCTTCAACTATTCGTCCAGGGCTTGTTCATATTTAAGTGCTATGGTAGTTGCCTCCCTGTAGAAGTGCCCAGGCGTGTTTCTGACATCATTCCACTGGGTGACTAGCTATGGTTTCACCCATTGGTTAGGGTTCTCATGAATTACCTCCACACGTTAAGTCTGGTGTGAGATTCCCTGGCCATGTTATTTTACCGTGAAGTCTAATATTAGATTCTGGTTAGTTTCATTGCTGTTTCTCACTCCACTTTTAGATGTTTGCCCAAATTCATACCTGGAACAAAAGTATATGTTAAACATCTATTTTTGTATAGAAGACACAGAAATTGATTGGCAATTTATGAATTATTTGTGTTTTATTGTGAGGCTAAAAGAGTGGTCAAAATTCAGCAAGCAGGAATAGTTTACTTTCACTAACTTGTGATTGTCTATTTTCTGAGGAAACATACACATTTTTTAAATATAAAAACATTTATTGAATATCTTCTTCTTCTTCTGCGTTCATCCGGAGTTTTTTTCGGACGTGATTGCGTTGTGCCTGTTTACAGCAGAGCTGCGTTCTTGCGCCATTAGGCCGACACATCCAACTTCTGTGGGCATTTGTTGACCGGGTTAACCTTCCCGGGGATTTATTGAATATAATTTTAAGAGTAATTTAGTTTATATATATTCTAAATATTGTTCAACTTTAAATAAGGATTAACTCTTTGTGCCAGTTTGAGGTCTTCTTAAATTGTTGACTTAAAGAGATAGAGTTTGACAGAAAGAAAAGATACTCAATATTTGGGCACAATGCCACAGTGTAACTCAAGAAGTTATAAACAGGATTAGAATGGGAATGGAAGAAAATGTAGAAAGATGTCATGTTGTCAGATATAAAGACATTGATATCCTTTATATTTCCAGATGAGATACCTCATGGCAAGAACATCGGTGTGATGGAGGTGATGTCCAGAGATACCTCATGGCAAGAATATCGGTGTGATGGAGGTGATGTTTAAGAACATCGGTGTGATGAAGATGGTGTACAAAAATGGTGATACCAGTGTCACAGTATTGTCAGACAATTGTTGCAGTAAGTCAAAGTCAGCTGAGGATTCTGTTGTCTGTCACCAGAGTCAAGAAAATGTTTCTGAGCTGGAAAATATGGATAAAATAAAGATAAAACATGGAGCAGAGGGCAGTCAAGGAGTTACAGACTGTGAGATCAATACAGAAATGTGTGGAGCTGATGAAGTTACATACTGTGAGAACAATACAGAAGTGTGTGGAGCTGATGAAATTGACAATGGCGACAAGACTTCCAAAGGTAGTGATTGTGATATAACACGACCATCAGCTAACCACCACCTGACGCCACAGCGAAGGGTTGCAGAAGAGGTGCCTTACATGTGTGGTGAGTGTGGTGCTGGCTTCACCGACAGAAGCAATCTCAGACGACACAAGAGAATCCACACGGGAGAGAAGCCTTACAAGTGTGATGTTTGTGCAGTGGGGTTTTCAAACAGTAGTCATCTGAAGTCACACAGCAGAATCCACACTGGGGAGAAGCCCTACAAGTGTGATGTGTGTAGTGATGAGTTCACATACAGGAGCACTCTGGAGAGACACAACAAGATAGTTCATACAGGGGTGAAACCGTACAAGTGTTACGTTTGTGGTGGTGAATTCACAGAGGGAGGTAGTCTGAGAAGGCATCAGAGAATCCATTTAGGAGAGAAACCTTACAAATGTGATGTCTGTAGTTCGCAGTTTAATCATCGTTGGTCTCTGACATCTCATAGACGAATACACACAGGGGAGAAGCCTTACAAGTGTGATGTTTGTGGTGGTGGCTTTTCAAACAGTAGCAACCTCAAGACACATAAAAAGAAAATTCACAAACTTGTCACTTGTGATTAGGTGGATTAATGTTTTCTACCAGTAGTTATCGCAAGACACGCAAGAATCCACATCAGGAAGTCACCTGACGTGCGCTGTTTGTGGATGACAATTTAGTCTGTATTATTTATTTTAAAAGCCACATCAGAATGTATATGGGTACGAAGTCCTGTGAGTGGAAACTTTGTGGTTATGTACTTTCAGTGAACATCCATACGGGTTAAACATGCTACAAATTGTGGGAATATGTGAACATGCATACAGGTTAAACATGCTACAGATTGTGGGATATGTGAACACCCATACAGGTTAAACATGTTAGAGATTGTGGGATATGTGAACATGCATACAGGTTAAACATGCTACAGATTGTGGGATATGTGAACATGCATACAGGTTAAACATGCTACATATTGTGGGATATGTGAACATGCATACAGGTTAAACATGCTACAGATTGTGGGATATGTGAACACCCATACAGGTTAAACATGTTAGAGATTGTGGGATATGTGAACATGCATACAGGTTAAACATGCTACAGATTGTGGGATATGTGAACATCCATACAGGTTAAACATGCTACAGATTGTAGGATATGTGAACATCCATGCAAGTTAAACATGCTACAGATTGTGGGATATGTGAACATCCATGCAAGTTAAACATGCTACAGATTGTGGTATATGTGAACATCCATGCAAGTTAAACATGCTACAGATTGTGGGATATGTGAACATCCATGCAAGTTAAACATGCTACAGATTGTGGGATATGTGAACATCCATGCAAGTTAAACATGCTACAGATTGTGGGATATGTGAACATCCATGCAAGTTAAACATGCTACAGATTGTGGGAATATGTGAACATCCATGCAAGTTAAACATGTTAGAGATTGTGGGATATGTGAACATCCATGCAAGTTAAACATGCTACAGATTGTGGGAATATAGGAACATCCATACAGGTTAAACATGTTAGAGATTGTGGGATATGTGAACATCCATACAGGTTAAACATGTTAGAGATTGTGGGATATGTGAACATCCATACAGGTTAAACATGTTAGAGATTGTGGAATATGTGAACATCCATGCAAGTTAAATATGCTTCAGATTGTGGGAATATAGGAACATCCATACAGGTTAAACATGTTAGAGATTGTGGGATATGTGAACATCCATACAGGTTAAACTGTTAGAGATTGTGGGATATGTGAACATCCATACAGGTTAAACATGCTACAGATTGTGGGAATATAGGAACATCCATACAGGTTAAACATGTTCGAGATTGTGGGATATGTGAACATCCATGCAAGTTAAACATGCTACAGATTGTGGGAATATAGGAACATCCATACAGGTTAAACATGTTCGAGATTGTGGGATATGTGAACATCCATGCAAGTTAAACATGCTACAGATTGTGGGAATATAGGAACATCCATGCAAGTTAAACATGTTAGAGATTGTGGGATATGTGAACATCCATACAGGTTAAACATGTTAGAGATTGTGGGATATGTGAACATCCATACATGTTAAACATGTTAGAGATTGTGGGATATGTGAACATCCATGCAAGTTAAACATGCTACAGATTGTGGGAATATAGGAACATCCATGCAAGTTAAACATGTTAGAGATTGTGGGATATGTGAACATCCATACAGGTTAAACATGTTAGAGATTGTGGGATATGTGAACATCCATACAGGTTAAACATGTTAGAGATTGTGGGATATGTGAACATCCATGCAAGTTAAACATGTTAGAGATTATGGGATATGTGAACATCCATGCAAGTTAAACATGCTACAGATTGTGGGAATATAGGAACATCCATACAGGTTAAACATGCTACAGATTGTGGGATATGTGAATACCCATACATGTTAAACATGTTAGAGATTGTGGGATATGTGAACATCCATGCAAGTTAAACATGCTACAGATTGTGGGAATATAGGAACATCCATACAGGTTAAACATGTTAGAGATTGTGGGATATGTGAACATCCATACAGGTTAAACATGTTAGAGATTGTGGGATATGTGAACATCCATACAGGTTAAACATGTTAGAGATTGTGGGAATATAGGAACATCCATACAGGTTAAACATGTTAGAGATTGTGGGATATGTGAACATCCATGCAAGTTAAACATGTTAGAGATTGTGGGATATGTGAACATCCATGCAAGTTAAACATGCTACAGATTCTGGGAATATAGGAACATCCATACAGGTTAAACATGCTACAGATTGTGGGATATGTGAATACCCATACAGGTTAAACATGTTAGAGATTGTGGGATATGTGAACATCCATGCAAGTTAAACATGTTAGAGATTGTGGGATATGTGAACATCCATGCTAGTTAAACATGTTAGAGATTGTGGGATATGTGAACATCCATGCAAGTTAAACATGCTACAGATTGTGGGAATATAGGAACATCCATGCAAGTTAAACATGTTAGAGATTGTGGGATATGTGAACATCCATACAGGTTAAACATGTTAGAGATTGTGGGATATGTGAACATCCATGCAAGTTAATCATGTTAGAGATTATGGGATATGTGAACATCCATGCAAGTTAAACATGCTACAGATTGTGGGAATATAGGAACATCCATACAGGTTAAGCATGCTACAGATTGGGGTATATGTGAATACCCATACAGGTTAAACATGTTAGAGATTGTGGGATATGTGAACATCCATGCAAGTTAAACATGCTACAGATTGTGGGAATATAGGAACATCCATACAGGTTAAACATGCTACAGATTGTGGAATATGTGAATACCCATACAGGTTAAACATACTACAGATTGTGAGAAGTCTGTGTGACGTATGTGGGGTTATCACAGAGGTAATGTGGGAAAAGAGAAGGGGACATACAAGGGAGAATTCATTGTGATGTATGTGGGGTTATCACAGAGGTAATGTGGGAAGAGAGAAGGGAACATACAAGGGAGAATTCATTGTGATGTATGTGGGGTTATCACAGAGGTAATGTGGGAAGAGAGAAGGGGACATACAAGGGAGAATTCATTGTGATGTATGTGGGGTTATCACAGAGGTAATGTGGGAAGAGAGAAGGGGACATACAAGGGAGAATTCATTGTGATGTATTGGGGACATACAAGGGAGAATTCATTGTGATGTATGTGGGGTTATCACAGAGGTAATGTGGGAAGAGAGAAGGGGACATATAAGGGAGAATTCATTGTGATGTATGTGGGGGTAGATCGACCAGTCGGCCATGCTGACCTCAACAGCACAGAGATGAAACCAGCCATGGGAGACAGAGGTGTGTTCATCTGCACCTGTATATAGCATTGTTTTATTGGGAGACAGATGTGTTCATCTCCACCTGTATATACTAGATAAAACAAATACCATATCAAAGAAATAAGGGAAAGGTTAATCACAGTCAAAAGAAAGAACTTAGCAAAATGGCTCATAACACAAGGAACAGTTCACGGGCAAAGGAAACGTATTCCGGGAAGGTAACAGCCGGCCTGAAGCCAAGTACCAACCGGGGACAAGAATGCAGTCGACCTCTCAAGGGTGACCAGAGGGTGGGAGTGCTGGACAAGACGATCGGGGACGTATCATTGCAGCCAGCCAGAACAGGGACGAGGTTGGACCCAACAACAATAGAGAGAGACAAGCCACGCAAAACAGTAGAACAGCTGACAGGGTAGAGATAGAGAAAATACGTCTCGAAGTGACCCAAATAAAGCAAGGCCAGTTGTCCATAAAGACCCTGGAAAAGGACAATTGCACTACTAGAAAACTCACTAGGCAATAGGTCCATTAGATCACTTTATAAAACGCAGCAAGGAAAAATTTACATGTACCCTAATAAGACAGGGAAAATGGAGGAAATAATCAAAGAAATGAGAGTGTCGGAAAAACCAACCAGGATCCTACTGCCGCATGGAACCAGCGCGGACATTAGTTTTTGGAAAGCAGGCTGCATGCAACATTGTGGTAAAAGGCATACATGATCAAAGGGACATAACAGAGATATTAGACGACCTAAGAAAGGAAAACGCCCACTTACAGATTATTGAGGGGGAGAAGATAGTAACAAAACAAGGAAAACCAACAACCGTCATCATAATAACATGCAAAGGGAGAGACATGACACAACACATAGCACTAAAAAAGAAGCGAAAGTACTTCAAAAAATTTTTGCACAGTGTGCGCGCTGTCAAAAGTTTGGACATTTTTTACAATCATGCAGACAGAAGATGCCGAAATGCAAGTGCTGTGGTGGGCTGCACTGAGGGAGTGACTGCAATGTAGCAAAACGAGACACGAACTATGCAGAGCACAACCCCGAAAGACTCTGCGCAAACTGCAGAGGCAACCATGGCGCAAGGTTCAAAGGGTGCCCTTGCGCAAACTGCAGAGGCAACCATGGCGCAAGGTTCAAAGGGTGCCCTGAATACAAGAAAATGCTGGTAGCATTGAGGGAATCTGTACTAACAGAAACCCCAATAAAGACAATAAAAATGAAACAGGAATTTCCCCGGGAAGGTTAACCCGGTCAACAAATGCCCGCAGAAGTCGGATGTGTCGGCCTAACGGCGCAAGAACGCAGCTCTGCTGTAAACAGGCACAACGCAGTCACATCTGGAAAAAAAATCCGGATGAACGCAGAAGAAGAAGAAGAAACAGGAATTTCCAAAAGATAGCCCCGAGATGCAGTCTGAGTTACGAATACTTCAAACTGAGGTAACCAACCTGAGATCGCAGATAGCCGGTAATTCACCAGGCAGCAGAAAAGACAAGACATATACAGGACAAGACACTGGGCTCAACGAAGACAACCAAAGAAAGATATTAATCAGAGTACAGGAAGCAGAAGAGAAGATGACAAAGGCCACAAAACACATGGAGGAAGTCGCAGCAAGGATGGTAGAAACCACCAAGAAAATGGAAAAAGAACTGGACATTATAAGCAGGAAAGTAGAAGCACAGGAAAACAGAATAAGACAAATGGTAAAAGAAAATGAGGAAACGTGGGAGGCGTTTATTAACAAGGAGAGAAAGAAACAATCACCAGGATTGGACTACAAAAAAGGAATACAACAAGTAAACACAAAAATAGAAAATATCCAGGAAGAAATGAAATCGTTGAGAAATACGATGATAGCAAACCTAATGGGAATAAACCAGCAAAGCCCAAGTACATACTTCCAGAGAAAACAATTACAGGATCTAGAGGAAGAAATCAGCTACTAGGATGATGAGAACAGCAACGATTCAGAAAGATAAGGAGGCGACGATAAATTAGAACAATAATAGACATCAATAAACAGCAGTACTAAAATGAACACTGGAACTATCAAGATAATACAGTGGAACTGTAGCGGCACAAAAAACCAACTCCCAGACATTATGCAACAACTGGGAAGCCAGAACAGTATATATGCCCTACAGGAAACCCACCTAAAACCAAATCAAAAGTATTGATGCCCGGGGTTCACAGTAATCAGAAAAGACAGGGCGGAAAGGATACTAGTTCATGATAAGTTCCAAATAGCCACACAGGAAACATTCCTAACCAAGAACTTGGAGTGTGTATTTGCTACTAGTACAGGTAGCCCTAAAAACTTAACAATAATAAACATATACTGCCCTAATGGGGCTATAGAGGACGAAGATACTCAAGAACTACAGAGCAGACTCACAACAGACACCCTGATAGTAGGAGACTTCAACTGTCACCATGATAGTAGGAGACTTCAACTGCCACCACACCACATGGGGTGCGAGAAAGAGTAACACAGCTGGCACAAAACTAATGGAGTTTACTGAAGACAACCAGCTAGCAGTACTCACTCTAACAAAAAACTAGGAGATAAAGAAAGGCAACGGAAGGGAGAAGATGAGATGTGAGATCAAGGCCCGACACACGTGGACAATGAACAGCACTATATGGAGGCAGACATAACGACGGACGAAGTGATGACAGCACTAAAAAAAAAATCTGAAACAGCTGCTGGGTCCGATATATTAAATTACACCATCCTTAAAAAAAAGCTACCCAATAACACCATAATAACAATCACAAAACTGTATAATGAAATATGGAAAATGGGAAATATCCCTAAACAATTAAAAACAGCCACTGTGATACCATTTAGAAAACAAAACAAAGATCCATCGAGGGCGGACTCATACTGACCCATATCGTTCATCTGCACCTGTATATAGCATTGTGTTGTATTATGCTGTCTTATGTACTGTTTATATTTAATTACATGCCTGAAGTGATCTATAGAAGGTCTGTGTGTGTGGTGTTGAATCAAGTGCCTGAGAAAAGGTCTGTGTGTGTGGTGTTGAATCAAGTGTCTGAGAGAAGAATGGAGTGGCTGTAAACCAGTGTCAGTATGGCCTGACTGTCATGACGTGATCACATGATAGAAAGAGGACTGGGTGAGGATCTGTCTGGGGTATTGCCTGGGTCATTGGTCTCACACAGCAACAGTCACAACACGTGCTTCATCAGTCTGGAACATCTGCAGTCAGCATCAGGAACATCTCTAGTCAGCACCAGGAACATCTGCAGTCAGCAACAGGAACATCTGCAGTCAGCACCAGGAACATCTGCAGTCAGCAACAAGACCATCTCCAGTCAGCATCAGGAACATCTGCAGTCAGCACCAGGAACATCTGCAGTCAGCAACAAGACCATCTCCAGTCAGCACCAGGAACATCTGCAGTCAGCAACAAGACCATCTCCAGTCAGCACCAGGAACAGCCACCAGTAAAGGACCCTATTTACGTGTCATGTTCTACGATGCTGTAACAGGCCATGAAGTATATTGTTGGTCATCTGTCGCTAGCTGCGGGTTTGTGTTGACCAGTTGGCATACGAGCGGTCATGTGGTCACTGTCACACGGTCACCTTTACTTCCCATGTACTGACACCCATGTCCTGACACCCATTTTACAGGGTTGGTCTGGGAGCCCAGGTCATATGTAAAACTTCCTCAGTGCAGATCCACACCCATTACTGCTGGGCTGGTAGGCAAGCATGGTTAGCACTAGTGGCTGCAGTCTGTATCCACACCGTGACCATGAATGGACACAACGTGACAGCCTCTGTCCAACGCTAGGCTGGTAGACAAGCACTTTGTCTTCAGCCAATACAACCCTTTATGTGATAGGAATAGGACATCAGGATTCTCTTGATCTGCAACATTTAGCAGATGCGGTTGTTGCACACAGTGAACAACTAGGGTTAGAATTAAATTGTAAGAGGACACAGATTATGGTAGTCACTAGGAAGAAGGAAGTACAACAATGTAATATACAAGTAAATGGGAATATTCTTAAACAAGTGAATCGGTAAAATTATCTCGGAACAGTCATAACATCTGATGGGAGGTGCCTTGAAGAGATTAGAGCAAGAATCGCCATGGCAAAGGTAGCCTTTTGCAATAAAAAGATGTCATTTGCAAAGAGAAAAAGAGTGTTGAAGTGCTACATAGAACCTATGCTTTTGTATGGATGTGAAGCAAAGACAATGAGCAAACAAGCTGAAAAACATCTGATGGCTGTGGAAATGTGGTTTCTGAGGAAAATGCAAAGAATATCATGGACAGACAGAAAAACCAATGACCAAGTCCTTCAAGTAACAAATGAACATAAACTGATTAGAGAAATTAGACATAGACAGTCACAATTTTTTAATCACATTACGAGAAAAAATAAATTGGAGAACTTGGTGACAACTGGCAAGATCGAGAGGAAGAGAACAAGGGGAAGGCAGAGAAGTCTATATCTGCATGGCTTGGCCACGTGGCATGGTCGAGACAAGAACGCTGAGCTGATCCACAACTTTGGTGATCGAGTGAGATGGCAAAACATGACCGCCCATGCTTACCGGCATGGTACTTGATGATGATGATTCTCTTGAGCTTCTCAGCAAATAATTGATTGCTTCATTTCTGACGTAAACTGTCTTTGTCTGGTGATTTAGTGTTGTCATTAAATATATGCAGCATATCATGTCAGATCTGTTTGCCTGGTGTTAGTCGACTAGCAGAGGGTAACAACTGATGTGGTTGAAGTGATGTGTGGATAAATACTCTGTCACTGGTCATGTGATAGGGATACAGGAGATCTGTCACAGAGATTATGTCTTGTCTAGTCAAATTACTGCAGCCATATTTACTATAAGAGCACGGTTAGTGGTACTAATACATCTACAGTCATTTATTGCTAGCTGAACTTGTCTGTTGCTTTGGAACATCAACTCACAACCCTCGGATGCTAGCCCTTCTATTATTTGCTGTGTCTGGTAGCTCCTGTCATGTCTCTCCCATATTACTGATCCCATTATTTGCTGTCTGGTAGCTCCTGTCATGTCTCTCCCATATTACTGATCCCATTATTTGCTGTGTCTGGTAGCTCCTGTCATGTCTCTCCCATATTACTGATCCCATTATTTGCTGTATCTGGTAGCTCCTGTCATGTCTCTCCCATATTACTGATCCCATTATTTGCTGTGTCTGGTAGCTCCTGTCATGTCTCTCCCATATTACTGATCCCATTATTTGCTGTGTCTGGTAGCTCCTGTCATGTCTCTCCCATATTACTGATCCCATTATTTGCTGTGTCTGGTAGCTCCTGTCATGTCTCTCCCATATTACTGATCCCATTATTTGCTGTCTGGTAGCTCCTGTCACGTCTTTCCCATATTACTGATCCCATTATTTGCTGTGTCTGGTAGCTCCTGTCACGTCTCTCCCATATTACTGATCCCATTATTTGCTGTGTCTGGTAGCTCCTGTCATGTCTCTCCCATATTACTGATCTCATTATTTCAATAGTGAGGACACAAACAATACAATGCACAATTTATTGCCTGGCATATTTTGCTGTATCTTGGCAGGTACATACTGTGGAGATAACTCCACACATATTACAGCGACGTAATGAATCCTTGCAGCTGAAATACACACTGCCATACGTTTGACTGTCACCACCTTAGTTTTAAAGAGACTCGTGATAAAACATGTCCACTCTGACTACTTCATGTCCAGTCCAGCTACTTGATGTCCAGTCCAACTACTTAATGTCCAGTCCAGCTACTTGATGTCCAGTCTGACTACTTGATGTCCAGTCCGGCTACTTGATGTCCAGTCTGACTACTTCATGTCCAGTCCAGTTACTTGATGTCCAGTCTGCTACTTGATGTCCAGTCCAGCTACTTGATGTCCAGTCCAACTACTTTATGTCCAGTCTGATTACTTGATGTCCGTTCTGACTACTTGATGTCCAATCCAGCTACTTTATGTCCAATCCAACTACTTGATGTCCAGTCTGACTACTTGATGTCCAGTCTGACTACTTTATGTCCAGTCTTGACTACTTTATGTCCAATCTGACTACTTGATGTCCAGTCTGACTACTTGATGTCCAATCCGACTACTTGATGTCCACTCTGACTACTTGATGTCCAGTCTGACTACTTGATGTCCAATCCAACTATTTGATGTCCAATCCAACTATTTGATGTCCAATCCAACTATTTGATGTCCAATCCAACTACTTGATGTCCAATCCAACTACTTGATGTCCAGCCTGACTACTTGATGTCCAATCCAACTACTTGATGTCCAATCCAACTATTTGATGTTCAATCCAACTATTTGATGTCCAATCCAACTACTTGATGTCCAGTCTGACTACTTGATGTCACACTCTGACTACTTGATGTCACACTCTGACTACTTGATATCCAATCCAACTATTTGATGTCCAATCCAACTATTTGATGTCCAATCCAACTACTTGATGTCCAGTCTGACTACTTGATGTCCAATATAACTATTTGATGTCCAATCCAACTACTTGATGTCCAATCCGACTACTTGATGTCCACTCTGACTACTTGATGTCCAATCCAACTACTTGATGTCCAATCCAACTATTTGATGTCCAATCCAACTATTTGATGTCCAATCCAACTATTTGATGTCCAATCCAACTACTTGATGTCCAGTCTGACTACTTGATGTCCAATCCAACTATTTGATGTCCAATCCAACTACTTGATGTCCAATCCGACTACTTGATGTCCACTCTGACTACTTGATGTCCAGTCTGACTACTTGATGTCCAATCCAACTATTTGATGTCCAATCCAACTATTTGATGTCCAATCCAACTACTTGATGTCCAATCCAACTACTTGATGTCCAGCCTGACTACTTGATGTCCAATCCAACTACTTGATGTCCAATCCAACTATTTGATGTTCAATCCAACTATTTGATGTCCAATCCAACTACTTGATGTCCAGTCTGACTACTTGATGTCACACTCTGACTACTTGATGTCACACTCTGACTACTTGATATCCAATCCAACTATTTGATGTCCAATCCAACTATTTGATGTCCAATCCAACTACTTGATGTCCAGTCTGACTACTTGATGTCCAATCCAACTATTTGATGTCCAATCCAACTACTTGATGTCCAATCCAACTACTTGATGTCCACTCTGACTACTTGATGTCCAATCCAACTACTTGATGTCCAATCCAACTACTTGATGTCCAGTCTGACTACTTGATGTCCAGTCCAACTACTTGATGTCCAATCCAACTATTTGATGTCCACTCTGACTACTTGATGTCCAGTCTGACTACTTGATGTCCAATCCGACTACTTGATGTCCACTCTGACTACTTGATGTCCAGTCTGACTACTTGATGTCCAATCCAACTATTTGATGTCCTATCCAACTACTTGATGTCCAGCCTGACTACTTGATGTCCAATACAACTACTTGATGTCCAATCCAACTACTTGATGTCCAATCCAACTACTTGATGTCCAATCCAACTACTTGATGTCCACTCTGACTACTTGATGTCCAATCCAACTACTTGATGTCCAGTCTGACTACTTGATGTCCAATCCAACTACTTGATGTCCAATCCAACTACTTGATGTCCAATCCAACTACTTGATGTCCAGTCTGACTACTTGATGTCCAGTCATGACTACTTGATGTCCGTTCTGACTACTTGATGTCCGTTCTGACTACTTGATGTCCAGTCATGACTACTTGATGTCCGTTCTGACTACTTCATGTCCGTTCTGACTACTTCATGTCCAGTCTGACTATTTGATGTCCAGTCTGACTACTTGGTGTCAAGTTGACTTTTTAAAAAAAAAGTTGCATATCCCTTACAGGACGTTGCAGTCAACACCAGCATTTGTCAGCTGCTGTTGATTTTCTTGGCAAGATTACGCTCTATAGTTTGCCATTGCTTTCTGGGCGATCGGCTCACATACCCTGTAAGTAACTACCGTGATGTGATCTGCTGCCGAATCTCGCGCAGCTGTGTTCCTCACGTGGATGTACAGGATTATAGAGAAAGTCGTTAACTCCTTCGTCAGGGAGACTACTGGATGTCAAATATGACTACTGGATGTCCAGTCTTGCTTTTTGTCCAGCCTGACAACTTGATGTCCTGTCTGACCACTGGATGTTCAGTCTCACTACTCGATGTCCAAGATAAATATGTGATGTCCAGTCAGCCAGCGATGAGTTGCCACACTGATGGCACCAGTGATAGCCTAACTGAAAGTTCTACGTGTTGCATGCCGGCCAGATCCTCAGCTGACCCCTGCTTAACCAGCCTGTCCAGGTATTGGTCTTCTGTCTGTGCACTCCCCACTGGATCCCAGTGAGCCCACACCACATCGGCCTGGTCATATAGCTCGCCGCATACAGGAGCCAGCTTATCAGCCTCTACATGACCTCACACACCTGCCTGTCCTGGGCAGACAATCCGTGTATGAACTTGCTTTTTTCCAGCGATGTAATCCGCTTTTTGTGGGACATGCCAGCTTTTATTTGTCATTGCGTGCTTTGCCAGTCCATCAGAAAAACATGTCATTCTGTACTACACTCCAGACTGTGGAAAAACGTAGTTCTTTATTACACTCAAGACATTGGAAGCCGCCGTTATAGTCTCTGCTTCTATTCTCATGCTGGAAGTTGTGATATCATACGCCATACTCTCCGTTTTTACACAACGTCCTTAACTTTTGCAATGAAACTTTACATACACCACAGACCTACCCATGAATATTATCACATCACTTGGGTGTCAGTTGTCACTTGCCAGCTGTTGCTGGGACACTTATGGTTCACAGGCTGTCCATGTCTGTTCCCGACATCACCAATCCCACGTGACTATCCTTCTATGCAAGGCTGTCCTTCGGTCCATGACCCATTTCTTTTCCGGCACTATCTTACAAATGTCATGTCTGATCATATTTTCCGTCCTGTGTCATCCAAAAACTGTTTCTGTGCAACGTGTGTCCTCTGTTGTTACACAGTACATCCGCTGCGACCCTAAGGTGCAGATTGGCCCGTAGACCTTGTGTCTATCATACGAGTATATAAACGGCATAGAAGTGTATGTTGCAAGAGCACAGTGGGTGTCCCTTGTACAGCCCAAAATAACACGTATGGCCTCATTTTGCAAACGTTCCCGCATCTGCAGCTGGCTGTGGTTGTGGTATCAACTCAGACCATACTCGAGCACTGAGATCATTCATTGTTGATAGAGAGCTCATTACAATCAGTGTTCCATGCCCGCTACTACCACCTCCTCGGTGCATTAATCCCTCTTTGACCTTTGACATTATCTCTCTCACGTGGTCCCTGAAAGACAAACTTCTTTCCAATGTCATTCTTAATAATTTAATTGTGTTCTACCCCTTGATCAGACATATCGCTAGCACTGTGCTAGAATCATATTTCTGGAACCTCCCAGTTTCAACCAAGGCTGAGAAAGCACGATGAATGGGGTGGCATTTTTTGTTGACTTGTTTTCATACATCGGATTGGAATGATCGGTAATGAAAAGATTTTCAAATGGAGAGAAACATATTTAGAAGTTTTGCTAATGATGTCTGTGGTTTGGGAGTCTCCTTGATGATGTATGTGATTTGTGTTTCTTCTTTGATAATGTCTGTGATTTTTGTCTCTTCCTTTATGATGTCTGTGATTTGTGTCTCTTCCTTTATGATGTCTGTAATTTGGGAGCATCCTTAGAGCATATATAATTTGGGAGCATCCTTTGGGATTTCTATAATTTGGGAGCATCCTTTGGGATCTCTATAATTTGGGAGCTTTGCTGTTGATGTCCATAAGATGTTCATGAAATCCAAGAGTATGCTTAGCAAGGTGGAGAAAGGAATGTTTCGCGTGGAATGGCTCTCGTCGTTTCAGAGGTCACAGATCGTGAGAATTGTATGGATATTTTGCCCTGGCCATGCGGGTCTACAGGGAATGAACAGGCTGATAAGCTAGCAGGGAAGGCACTTCTTGGTGGAATTTTGCCTATGGACAAGGGGGAGGTGGTCGTGCGCTTGTGGGACCAGGTGGAGAAGGCGGAGGAACAGATTGAGAACTCATATATGAAAAGAATGAGATTACGGGGGGATCTGCAGGGGTTCTGGAAGAATCTCAAAACTTAGAGGGAAGACCAGGAGAACTTTTAATCAGATAGCGGTGGGAACGACTAATAGTATGACTCTTCTCTGGCTGTTGAACGAGGGGACGGAGCACGTAATGGGAATTTCCTGCGTGCAGTGATGTCGGCTCTTGACTTCAACTCAACTCAACATGAAATCCATTGGTTTGCTGTCTGTCAGCATAGAAACATGGGTTGCTCCAAGTACGGATCATGAATGTATGCCACATTACATCTTTTGCAAATTATGGCATAAACTAGATGCAGTAAGATAGATAGTTGAGGGAGTGTGACTGACATAACCACATGTTGTACATCTACGATGGTTACATGTGAGAGTACCCATTTGACCTGTAGTATGGATGAAGTCTGTTTCTGCCCAGTATGACCTGGAGGCGTTTGTGAAACCTGTAGACAAGTATAAGCTTCTCCATTGAGATCTTTTACATAAATAAACACTTCTTCTTCAGCGTTCCGAGCCATTGAGGTTCTTTGCTGAAGATACAATCCGTCTCCATTCGTCTCTCTGGTTGACCTCCTTTTGCCAGTCGCTGATTCCAAGTGCTTGTAGGTCTGTATAATAAACACACGTAGTATTATTTAGCGCTCACAGAAGGAGAAGACAGAAGTAGAGACTAGAGGACTCACTAGACAACATAACATTTGAAAGCTTTAGTTACCGACCGAGATTCGAACCTGTCGTGTACACTTGTTCCTGCAGTGAGGTCGTTTGGAGGTGACAGGTTCTAATCCCGGTCGGTAACTATTTCTTTCAAATGTTATGTTGTCTAGTGCGTCATCTAGTCTCTACTTCTGTCTTCTCCTTCTGTGAGAGCCAAAAAAATACTACGTGTGTTTATTTATGTAACTGTTTTAGTGGCCTCAACTGGTTCCCAAATTGATTTCCTGTGTGTAATCCATTGAGATCTGCTTGGTGTCTGGAATCGGGCCGAACATGTTCATGCGACGGATTATAAAAGTAGCATATCATTGGAAAACATTTTTAGGATACCATTAGTTAATAATATCTGGGGGGGGGGGGGGGGGGGGTTGAACTGAAAGGCTTCTGTCTGGGTATGGGTAGCTTGGTAAGTGGTGAAAAAAAAAATTAGTTTAAACAGCCTAACTATTATATACAATTAAAAGTCAGCGTAACCGTGGTGTTTTCGAGCTTAAACATCCGATGCGCTGACGGCGGGTTACGGGGTTCATTCCCTACACCGGTCAGTTGGACGTCAACTTTGGCTTCTTGTTCTGAATATGTAAACAATATAAAATGGCAGGCTATTGAAATGTCGTGGTCACTTGAAACGTCATGAAAGTTTGGAGAGAACAATCATGGAGGGGTATATGCCTGGGAAGAGAGGAAGAGGAAGACCAAAGAGAAGATGGGTGCAGGATGTGGCGGATGATCTCCAGATGGATGTATCGCACTGGACATCTTGCTTGTGATGGAGAAATTTTCCGGAAGGTTGTTATGGGAGCGAGGTAATGCAAAGGACATGCTAATTAATGAATGAGTTTAATGTACACTCGCCCAGGGGATCAACCTGTAAAGGAGGACACACAATAGAAAAAAAAAAATCCACAAAATTGCCAGGCTATGGAAAGACTGTTCTTTTCTTTCACATCGGAGAGAGAAAATACCTGAACCTGTGTCGAACTGGGGATTAGAACCCAGGTACCCCGATGTATGAGACAGGCAACCCCCCCCCCCCTTTCCACCATGTATGAGACAGGCGCCACCGATGTATGAGACATATGCTCCTGATGCTGTCACTGTCAGTCATTGCCCGCTGCCGTGCCAGCAGACGAGCCGACGGTTTGTGACGTCACACAATGGCTGCCAGGGGTTTGTGTTTCTCTGCCGCACGAAGTGTCCCACAGCTGTTCTCCCGATATTTACCGGTGTAGTAGGGTAAGTCAAATGGCAGCACACTGTTGTATGAACACTTAATTCAGTCAATTAGTGGAGGAATTACAGTGGCGTCTCTATTTCTAAGTAGCACAGCCTGAACTATCTACTATGTATGTCTGATGACTAGCCAGGGTCGTTCGAAGTTGACTTTCTTCCAACTTCAGACCCTTTAGTTTAAGTTTAAGAGACTTTCTACTAAGTAGGAAGCCCTTTAGTTTAAGTTTAAGAGACTTTCTACTAAGTAGGAATGTAATACAATACAACAGTACCTCATCCTCTTCCGAATTGCGGTCCCAAATAGATCCGCAGTGAATAGGTCAGGAGTAAGGGTTAGGGTCAGTGTTTAGTTAACAACTAACCCTAACCCTTAACCCCTGACCTATTCACTGCGGAACTATTTGGGACCGGAATTCGGAAGAGTGCCCCTCATCCAAGTCCATGTGGTGCCTTTTATAAGCCGAGATATTATTTTATTAATTTTACATGCTAGTTACTAGTTGATAGTTGCTTCTTGTTGGACGAACCTTGCCAAAAATGAAATATAAAATTATTTAAAATATATTGTGATATGCATAATTGAATTTCATGGACACGTGCGTTTGTCGTTCGCCAAGAGAGGGATAGACTGGCCACCTATTCCTGCGTGCATTCAGGTCTACATCATATGATGATCCTAGCAAGCCACAGAGTTATAGCAGCTTCCTGCTTCAGGGCTGATACTTCAGTATAAGATCAAGATAACACAATTTTATTACCACTGAACTAAACAAGGTAGTCTCATACTCATGGCAGAGCAGAGACTGCTGTTGTGGTGTCATGTGTCAGGCCTTCACATATTTTAGGCCAGTTCCCTGTTTCATCACCATTCCTCCATAGACAGTTCCCTGTCTCATCACTATCCCTTGGTAGACAGTTCCCTGTGTCATCACCATTCCTCCGTAGACAGTTCCCTGTCCCATCACCATTCCTCCGTAGACAGTTCCCACAACATTCTGACAACTGTTTGACACCCATTTGTAGCAGGTTGTGTTGACACCTCAGCCATACTGGTCTGGAAAAAAAAAAGTCCTGCCTCTGTGCCAGGGTGTAACTGGTGTTGTCTGAATGGGGCTACTGTCGATAACTTTTGCAGCCACACTTCTCGTGTCCAACAGGGGATGATTTATTCTTCTCTTCTTCTCCAGTCAGCACCCTGGTCATCTCGCAGCACATGAGTATATCATGGTTACTCGATCATACGTCATACACCTCACCCACTCGAACTCTAGTTAACTCGAACAAGAGTGAACACAAAGACTGTTATAAGTTTCCTACATATAATCTACACAATCACATGTCACATTATCAAATATACAATCACTTATTCGACAGTCACATCACGTTACACGACATCATGATCTAAAAGCGTGGCTCAATGTAGAGCCATAACGCTGTATACTTTTCACCATGTCCACACCGGATGATGGATCAACGCAGACTAACTTGTCCCAGGCTCACTTCCTATCACCTGGGAAGTGTGTTATAATGTTTTCACGTTGTGCGGAAAGTCCCTGCTTTCCTCGTTCTCGTATTCACTTGCTGAACACAGCCGTAACCTTTACTCTCTGACCTATGCTATCACTTAACCATGCCATGACATCGTCAGGATCATGGCACTCTGCAGGGAATTGAACCTGGAACACTCTCAGAGCAGCCATGCGCTCTAACTACTTAGCCACATGGCTGCATGTAGACGCCATTATATTGTTTTTTTTTGGGGGGGGGCATTGCCAGTATGCTAACACATACATATCTCATGATTATTATCAATATGTTAGCATACAAATGCAAAATGGGTAAAGAAAAGAACAAATGCATCCATACTTAAAGAATTGAATATTGAAGAGGGTTGGCTATTAAAGACGATAAAACAAAGAAAATTGAAATATTTTGGCCACTTGAAACGTCACGAAAGTTTGGAGAGAACAATATTGGAAGGATATATGCCTGGGAAGAGAGGAAGAGGAAGGCCAAAGAGAAGATGGGTGCAGGATGTGGCGGATGATCTCCAGATGGGTGTATCAGACGCGGGACATCTTGCTTATGATCGAGAGGTTTTCCGGAAGGTTGTTATGGCAGCGAGGTTCTGCAAAGGACATGCTACTGAATGAATGAGCATACAAATAAGTTAGTTGCATATCTTTTACAGGACGTCACAGTGAACACCAGCATTTGATTTGCAGTTGCGATTTCTTGACAAGTTTATGTTCAGTAGTTTGCCATTGCTTTCTGAACGACCGGCACCCATACCATTTTGTAAAAAACCTACGCAAGGGGGCTTCTGCCAGATCGCCCACAGCTGTGTTTCAAACGCTGGTATGTGATATTATGAACTGCATCCGTAACCCCTTAAATTATCTTATTATATGACCAATATGTTACTGCACACATCTGTTATAGATGACAAAAACATATTCCCTTGTAGTATGCTATTCAATATTTGTGTCACATATACTTTGTTTTAGTGGCTCTTTTCTGGGTAACAGTCATCATCATCATGTGATGCCTGGTTTTCTAGCACCCTAATAATGCCTGTTTGTGCAATAAGTCATTGTCCTTGACAGTTAGAAAAAGAGTTCTTGCATGTTACATAGAACCAATTTTAACATACAGCTGCGATTCCTGGACAATTAGTAAACAGACAAAAAAATCCCTGCAAGCCTTGGAGATGTGGTTTTATAGAAGAATGCTGAAAATTAATTGGACAGCCAAAACTCTGGACATTTTGGCTATCCTATCCCGTAGAAGACTTCAGCTGTATATCCAGCCAGCCCTGAGGCTGGTTACCCCATCCTTTAGAAGACTTGAGCGGTGAATCCAGCCTGGTAAGAGGCTGGCTATCCCATCCTATAGAAGACTTGAGCGGTAAATCCAACCTGGCATGAGCAAATGTATACAGTGCTTGGCTTGAGTAGGTTGAGACCCAACTCCACTGTGGGGTGACAGGCAGCATTACAAGCAGAAGAAGAGTGTCTAAGAATGTCAGTTCTCTTTCAGACTGTTCTCTCTCATAGGTAGATGGTTCTCTCCCATAGGCAGATGGTTCTGTCTCATAGACAGACTGTTCTGTCTCATAGACTGTTCTTTCTCATAGACAGATGGTTCTCTTTCATAGACAGACTTCTTTCTGATAGACAGATGGTTCTCTTTCATAGACAGACTGTTATTTCTCATAAACAGATGGTTCTCTTTCATAGACAGACTGTTCTCTCTCATAGACTGTTCTTTTTCTTAAATAGAATGTTCTCTCTCATAGACAGTCTGTTCTCTCTCATAAATAGAATGTTTTCTCTCATACTGTTCTCTCCCATGGACAGATGTTTCTCTCTCATAGACAGACTTTTCTGTCTCGTATATAGAATGTTCTCTCTCATATACAGTTCTCTCTCATAAATAGAATGTTCTCTCTCATACATAGAATGTTCTCTCTCATACATAGAATGTTATCTCTCATAGATAGACAGTTCTTTCTCTCTTATATAAAATGTTCTCTCTCATAGATAGACAGTTCTTTCTCTCTTATATTAGGTATTTTGATCATGATTTTCAAATTGGCCATTTACTAATGTGATCACCACAGATAGATAGGCCTTGAAAAAACAAATCTAACGGTACCTCAATGATGTTTGTATCTCAATTCTAAGTGGAGTTATTCAAATTTGAGTGTCATGACCTTTGACTAAAATTTTCTTAAACATCCGCTCACTGAGTTTATTTTGGCGCGGCCTAATCAGTGTTGGGACCCAAATTGTCAAAATTTAACATTTTTTAAGAATATCTATTTAGTTTTTAAACGAACATCCTAGCAACCATACTTCGCTGCGATCGGGGTATCGAGGCCTAACTGCTCATGTCAACTATTTTTTAATATGACTGTGTGGTGACCTAATTAGCAAGTAAAAATGGCCGCTAATTAATTACTAATTCATTAATTACTCCGTGCATTCTTAATTTTAGCTTTAAAAAATTTTGAGATGTATATGGTTTTATGCGGAATGATGATACGGATCTAACGGTCACTTTGAATTTTTGATAGTATGTGTTGTGGCCTAATTAGCAATTTAAAATGGCCGCTAATTAATTACTAACTCATAAATTAGGTTACGTTTTCTGAATTTTAGCTTTAAAAAATTTGAGATGTATATGGTTTTATGCGGAATGATGATACGGATCTAACGGTCACTTTGAATTTTTGATAGTATGTGTTGTGGCCTAATTAGCAATTTAAAATGGCCGCTAATTAATTACTAACTCATAAATTAGGTTACGTTTTCTGAATTTTAGCTTTAAAAAATTTGAGATGTATATGGTTTTATGCGGAATGATGATACGGATCTAACTGTCACTTTGAATTTTTGATAGTATGTGTTGTGGCCTAATTAGCAATTTAAAATGGCCGCTAATTAATTACTAACTCATAAATTAGGTTACGTTTTCTGAATTTTAGCTTTAAAAAATTTGAGATGTATATGGTTTTATGCGGAATGATGATACGGATCTAACGGTCACTTTGAATTTTTGATAGTATGTGTTGTGGCCTAATTAGCAATTTAAAATGGCCGCTAATTAATTACTAACTCATAAATTAGGTTACGTTTTCTGAATTTTAGCTTTAAAAAATTTGAGATGTATATGGTTCTATGCAGGAATGATGATATGGATCTAATGCTCACTTTGGATTTTTGATAGTATGTGTTGTGGCCTAATTAGCAATTTAAAATGGCCGCTAATTAATTACTAACTCATAAATTAGGTTACGTTTTTTGAATTTTAGCTTTAAAAAATTTTGAGATGTATATGGTTTTATGCGGAATTGATGATACGGATCTAACAGGTCACTTTGAATTTTTAATAGTATGTGTTGTGGCCTAATTAGCAATTTAAAATGGCCGATAATTAATTACTAACTCATAAATTAGGTTACGTTTTCTGAATTTTAGCTTTAAAAAATTTTGAGATGTATATGGTTTTATGCGGATTGTTGATACAGATCTAACGGTTACTTTGAATTTTTGATAGTATGTGTTGTGGCCTAATTAGCAATTTAAAATGGTTACACATCATATTAAAAAAAATGGATGACATGAGCAGTTAGGCCTCGAAGCCCCGGTCGTAGCGATGTATGGTTGCTAACATGTTCGTTTAAAAACAAAATTGATACAATCAAATAATGCTAAATTTTGATATTTTAGCTCTCACTTTGACTCGGCCTCACCAAAATCAACTCAGTAAGCACCGATTATTATTGGTTATCACAAGTATGTTATTGGGATAAATGGTTGTTATGAGGTTCGTTTAAAATGAGTAAATTTGCACACAAGTGTCAACAGATGAATATGTACTCATATAGTTTGCCGTTAATAATCTTTATTAATATTATGGTTACATTATATATGCAGCTTGACATCAGTTGATTCTGACAAGAGCCTGAAAAGAAAGAGGACAAAAAAGATTAGTAAAATGCTATAAAATAACATGAAGAAGTTATAAATTATTAATTGTTTATTTCAGATTTGCATCTAACTAGACAAACTACAGACAGACGGTGACGCTGTCATTGCGAAGAAAGGTTATGGTGCTTTTGCTTTGATCACAAGTAGCCTGACTATGGAAGTCATGCCATTAAGTAAAGCAATAACGTGGTTCGAGACACAGACAAGTAATGAATGAATTTACAACCACGGTCAGAATGCATGAACAGCAAATTAAAAGGTGGTTTGGTAAACAAGAACAGTATGCAGAAAGTCAAAGAAGATTAATAAGCTGAGCATGTATGCACTGAATTGTTCGATGTGCAATGAGGATGATTTGTCGACTAACTAACTGTGAACTTTAAATTTGAGGAGAAATGAACAAGAAATTAAAGATACTGTATATGTATTAATACTTGATTGATATTAATACTTAATTGATACTGTATATGCGGTCGTTCAGAAAGCAATGGCAAACTACTGAACGTAACACTTGCCTAGTACACCAACAGCAGCTGAAAATGCTGGTGTCGACTGCAACGTCCCGTAAGGGATACGCAACACAAAATATGTATTAAGACCGTGTCGCATTGTGTTATAACATGCTGGTATGGGAGCCGGTCGTTCTGAAAGCAATGGCAAACTACTGAACGTAACACTTGTCTAGTAAATCAACAGCAGCTGAAAAATGTTGGCGTTGACTGCAACGTACCATAAGGGATACGCAACAAAATATGTATTAAAAAACCTTTGATTTACAGTATAATAAATAGATATTAAAACTATAAAGGTAAACTCAACTCACCGTAGAAATATGTCCATAATTAGAGACATACTACCTCTGTTGGCGACTGACCTGTCTTGGCATTCAATATCTCTTCTGTCTTCATGGCAGCTACATTACCTGAAAAGAGAAAAAAAAAAGATTACTAAATTTGGAAAACAAAAATGCTATAAAATAACATGAAGAATTTATAGTACATTATTAATTGTGAACTTTAAATATGAAGAGAAAAGAAAAAGAAATTAAAGAAGCTGTATATTTATTTTTAAAATGTTTTATATTATAATAAATTGATCTTAAAATTATAAAGATAGATAACGAAGAAGTTATAAATTATTAACCGCACACTGAAAAAGAAGGCAACATTAATGATGCAGAAGATTGTGTTGTTGGTGTTTGTGGAATGTCTGGTTCCATGATCAGTGTCTCTGGTGGTCGCATTGTGTTATAACGTGCTGGTAAAGGAGCCGGTCGTTCAGAAAGCAATGGCAAACTACTGAACGTAACACTTGCCTAGTACATCAACAGCAGCTGAAAATGTTGGTGTTGACTGCAACGTCCCATAAGGGATACGCAACAAAATATTAATATGTATTAAAAACACCTTTGATTTACAGTATAATAAATAGATATTAAAACTATAAAGGTAAACTCAACTCACCGTAGAAACGTGTCCTTAATTAGAGAAATACTACCTCTGTTGGCGACTGATCTGTCTTGGCATTCAAGCTTCAGGTTCAAACACCGACAGATGTGATATCAGATGAGCATGATTTCTGTTTCTTGCCATGATAAATCTAATGAGAAATATAGAAAATAAAAGCAAAATAATGTTAATAAAAATTGCTGCAGATTTATAAAATGCAAATCTAATAGTTGGACTAGTCAGATTCATATACGCTGGGATGCCGCCTTTGTAAATTTTCACGATCATAAATAAATGGTGACTGTAACCAGATGGTCTCACAAAATATATTAATTTATATATTTTCTATACCTCGGCATAATGAATCTTGTTAAAACACTATAGTTATGTGTAAAATTTGACACATAATTCATAAATGCACAATAAATAAATTCATATAACATAGACAAATAAAACTGTAAGGCAGTCAGTCCATTAAATTCAGCCATGGACCTGTGAAGGGGTTTGAAAACTGACTTGACTTTCCATCCAATATGTCACAACTCCGCCATTGTGAATCTCCGAGTCATGAAAAGTACCCACCCTGATCACACAAAACATTTTTATTTTACACCGCCTGGTTAACCAACCTTGTTGAAATTCTACAGTTATATAAATAAATGGGCACAGAATTCAAAAATGCAAAATAAAGTATAATGAAGACAATTCATATAATAGCATAGACAAATAAAACTGTAAAGTGTAAGGCAGTCAATGAAATTTTTCAGCCATGGACCTGTGAAGGGATTTGAAAAACTGACTTGACTTTCATAAATTTTAAGTTATTTGGCATGATAAAAGCCAGAAAATAAATTATTTATAAAAGTTAAATGTGTATTGATATTCTGTTTAACTTTATGATTCTAACTCTCTTTGTTTTATTAATAAAAACTGAAATCCATCCAACATGTCACGACTCCGCCATTGGAATCTTCTGGTCATGAAAAGTAGTGTAAAGTACCCACACACTGATCACACAAAACATTTTTGTTTTACACCGTCTGGTTAATGAACCTTATTGCAATTACACATTTATATGTAAAAATGAGCATACAATTCAAAAATGTGGGTTAAAGTACTATAAATTTGATAATAGACAAGGCAAACTATAAACTTCCTTACTTTGTGTCTTAAAAATCGACCTGTTCTCACGAATGAAAACGATTCAAGTGTTCTTTGCCATGCTAGGTGAGATTGACCTTTGAACCCTCGTTAAAGTTGTCATTCGCATTTTTTCATGCTAGAGTTTCGCACTTATCCTTTTGGAAACACGGCAAGGGAATTTTCATATACAGATCTTGCGGGCGCGCAGTAACCTTCTGTGCATCCAACGACCTTGAACTTTCCGAAAACGGCGTCCTTCGTTTTAGTTACGAAATACCTACTTATATAGAATGTTCTCTCTCATACACACTGTTCTCTCTAATACGTAGAATGTTCCCTCTCATAGACAGTTCTCTCTCATACATAGAATGTTCTCTTTCATAGACAGACAGTTCTGTCTCATAGATAGAATGTTCTATTTCATAGACAGACTGTTATGTCTCATACATAGAATGTGCTTTCTCATAGACAGATGATTCTTTCTCATAGACAGATATTTCTCTGTCACAGACACATTGTTTTCTCTTATAGACAGACTGTTCTGTCTCATAAACATATGGTTCTTCCTCATAGGTAGTATAATCTCTGTCATGAAGAGATGATTTTCTCTCATTGGGGGATAGATACCTTTACAGGCAAAGCCCAGGTGGGCTAGACACTGAGTATAATTGTATTTGTACAGCTTGACTGCAGTTCAACCCACTTCATTTCTATTTGCAGACAAGAATATGAGTATTGTCTACATGGTGTACAGGGAGGACTGCGCTAGTGTCCCACTGGTTGCAGACCATTGTAGTGAGTCAACATGGGATGTGTGTTTCATGTTTGAGGATTCTGCCTGTCATTAACATATATTGTTGGGTAGTTTCCCGTTGTTGCTGACACAGAAGGGAGCTGTGGTCATGCTGTGGCTAGCACACTGGCCTGCCAGCTCAAAGGTCATGTGTTCAGATCCCCATTGAAGTGGATTTTTACAAGTGGACATAGGCTCTGGGGTGACCCAGTATAAAATGTCTGAGATACAGGATACTGAAAGGGTGACAGGGGAGAGTGACATAGTGTCACATGATGGAGTTCCAACAACAGACAGGAAGACAGATGACATTGGTACACATGTGTTAGCCAGTGGTGTGCAGAAATCACTGACAGAAGGGAAGACTTACACATGTAATAATGTCTGTAATCTGAGAACACACCAAAAAGTGCCTGTGGAAGACCGACCGTACAAGTGTGCTGTTTGTTGTGTAGGGTTTACACATAATAGTGGTCTGATCATGCATAACAGACTGCACATGGGAGAGAAGGTTCACAAGTGTGGTGTGTGTGGTGTTGGATTCACACACGAGTCTAGTCTAATAAAACACAGAGGAACACACAGTGGAGTGAAACCGTACAAGTGTGACATATGTGGCAGTGGGTTCACAAAGGATGCTTACGTCAAAGTTCACAAAAAAATACACACACAAGAGAAACCTCACCAATGTGATATTTGTGGTGTTGGGTTTCTTCGAAAGAGCCATCTGGATGTACATAAAAGAACACACACGGGAGAGAAACCTTACATCTGTGATGTTTGTGGTAAAGGGTTTGCGGATAGTGGCTACTTAAAGAGGCATGTGCGGATACATATGGGGGAGAAGCCGTAGACATGTGGTGTTTGTGGTGCTGGGTTTACAATAAAAGCGCTCTGACAATTCATCAAGAAAACTCGTGTAGAGACGACACCTTTACTACAATGCAGACCTGATAAGGCAAACTCACCTGAGACCCAAGAAATACTTCTTCTTATCAGAAATTCTTCTTATAAGAGACAATGAAGAAAAATTGCCGGTGATAAACAAATTGTTCTTCACAACAGAAATTCGCCACATCTGAGAGATCACCTTAAGCGGTTTGCACTGTATGTGACATGTGACATTTGTTGTGTAGGTTTGACAATAACATTCACCATCACGTGCCATGGCCATAAGTTTAGGCAGTCATGGTTTGACAGTTTACACATTTACCAGAGTATTGGATATGGCCATGTTCTTTCTCAAATATACCTTTTGAGCAAGCCATCCAGTTATTCATATTTTGTTGTTTGGTTTTCTGTGCTTGTTTCAGTCCAAGTTTACCAGTTGTCTCTTCAGTTTTCAAGTTTGTCTTTGCTCATATGATGCCTGGGAAGTCACAGCCATCTACATGTAGTTTCTCTCATCAGTTTGAGGTTTTCTTCTGTACATTGTATCCTTTCTGTTTTCTTCAGAAGCACATTTCTGGTCTCTTGTTGCCCAAACTCCACATGCATACAACATTGTTGGCTATATAGAGCATTTGTCTTACTTCAGTTGATAAGTTTTGTGTGTGAGGTTTTTTACATTAGAAAGCAGGCTTAGAATGTCACAGAACAAATTAGTATAGAAATGTAACAGGTGTGACCGTGTATAGCAAGCAAAATACATGTGCTAAACACTTTCACAGGATCCACATGTTTGACAGTAATTCTTGTGCAGTTTCAGTGATAGTTTTATACTTCAGTGTGTGGTGTCATTTATATGTCACATGTGGTATTAATAAATAAAGCACATATATTTTACTGTTTTCTGTATTATATAAAATCGTGTGTACAGATTGTGTATAGAGCTGTGCTTGGTTGGTGGGCTGTTGTTGCTGGGAGGGGTTTATATATAGAACTATGTCTGGTTGGTGGACTGTTGTTGCTGGGAGGAGTTTATATATAGAACTATGTCTGTTGTTTGTAAATGAACTGTAACATGCCGTGGTAGCATGTCCTACCAGGTCGGATAATCACATGAACTCTCAACTTGGCATGCCATTTTTACATTTGGCTTGACAGAAACAAAATGCTTACATTGTCAAAATATGACCTGAAAAATATTGGAATAAATGCTTAAAATATGACCGAATCCTAACAAAAGTCAGAAATATGAATTTCGCTACAACCCTTGTAATTTTTAAAAAGAGTACGTTAAAACATACTTAACACTAAATGTAACCTGATAATATGTACCAGAGATATGACATGTCCTGAACCTCCATGCTCTAGTCATCATCATCATGTCTAATGTCAGGGAGTTGGTGTTCTCCAATGTTAGCACAATCACACTGTATACATTCTGGGTCACATTTCTTATATTCTCAGCACAGGTAGTGAACACGCCACCAGAATTACAGGAACAGCACCTTGGACGGGAGATACACAGGTGAAGGTCACCCCATAACTAGTACTGCCAGTAGGGTGTCAGGTCTTAGGCCTCGACTACAACATATGAGGTGTGGTGGACAGTTCCCTTCCTTGTGTTCTGTCCTTCCCAGACAGTTCATTTGAAAGTGAAAATTATCTAAGAGTTGAGCAAAATAACCCTGCCTCTGCTGGGGTTTGAACCACTGTCTTTGCAGATAAGTGCACTAAGCACTGAACCACCGATGTTCTCAGAAGATTAGAGAGAGAGAGAGGCTGAAAGAAGAGTGGTTCAAGAATCTTATGTGTGTAAAACTGACCAAAGACACTGTCTGTCTGCAATCACAAAATAGTTGGTTGTAAAGTGTGAAGACCTAGTTGTTGAGAACTTGATATAAGATATTCTACAGCAGTTAGGGGGATTCAGAAGTCGGAGTGGGTTCGCCTGATGGCGGGGGACACACGCAAAAATCTGTGTCGTCTGGACTACCCTCGCGTTCAAAATGTGCGAGCCAAAAAACAAAAGTTGGGGATCTCCATGGTCAGAGATCTGGTGCAAATGTAGAAAGAAATTAACACAGTGCTTTAATGGCGGATAAGAACCAGTCAATAACACGCTGTTGTCCTGAGTATGCCAGTGAGTGGATACGGCACAGCAAGATATTCAACAAGTTTGACGGAGGGATACAGTTTTATCCAAGAACTGCAACATGTCAATGGGTGTTAATATGACCCGTCAGCGGCAGCTGGGATGATTGTACATTAGAAATAACAAGTTTGCAGTTGCAGCACAGAAACTAGTAGGTATGAAACATATTGCAGGGAACAAATAAATGTATGATTGCTTAGACTGATATTCCCAGTAGCAACATAGGACTGAGAAATGGGCATTTAATAAATAGAGCAAAGCAACTAACATCATTGGAAGTGAAATACTACAGAACAATACTGAGAATATCTTGGCTAGGAAGACAGACCAGCCCTGGCGCACAGAGCAGACTCAACATACGTGGAAGACAACTGGCTCCTAAACACCAGCACCGTACTGCCATGTTCAGACATATAACAGCTGTGGCTTAGGGGGTAATTATATCGGTCGTTTCGTGTTTTGTGTTGAAGAGCCTGGCATAGTCACGTGTCTGGGCTGGAACATGTCTCCATATCGTTCTGTGTTATTGTTACTGGCTACAAGCAGTGACACCATGACACTGCTGCCACGTTCTAGCCCACCCATGAGACATGAGGTGTGTGCATACTACCTACCCTACATCGCACTCAGCTTGGATAACATCGAACAGGCCGACATTATCAGCATGTAGCACTACTTCCAATTTGTATTTGAGGTTTCGTCTCATTGCATGCTGCACCATTACACGAGATATATGACAGTATCCTGTGGTCATGTTATGAGGAGAGGGGCATTGTGGATCAGTTTGACCAGTGAGCATAATATCAGAGGAGGCAGTCACACCCAGAGCAGTGGTGATTGATGGTCCATGACGAGGACATGGGGGGGGGGGGGGTATCATTAGGAGAACTGATCTTAAACATCAAGGACCGAAATATGTGGAGAGACGAATGCCTACCTCGTGCAGTAGGGGACATGATGATACAGTGTGTATTTTTAATGACTGCAGTTTTTGAAAATATTGCCTTTCCAAGTTTTGTATTCGCCCTCTGTGGAATTCATGCAACATAACAGGTAACTAGAAAACTTGGAACGGCAATATTTTCAAACACTGCACAGTTATTAAAAATACACCCTATAGTGATTACTACACGGAAGTCTTTATATGGTCGCTTGCACAATTAAATATTTGTACATATGACACCCCACTCCTTTTTTCAAAATAAACAATGAAGGAGCATTAGAAGCCAGACATATTGCTACAGACCCCCGCGCGTCCAGGGCAGTCCATACAAAAGTCTCCCATGGGTGCCAAAACTACCCGATTTTGCTAGCCCTTCCATCCACACTTAGTGATCCAAAAAGGCTCGGCAATAACAGCCGCATACATGTCGGTCAGCTCGCAAGGGAAGGTAGGGGCAGACCACGACACTCCTCGCCACGAAAGGAGGCTCTCATTAATGCAGAGTCGGCATATGATGCTCTGGTACTGGGCTCACCCAAGGAATTGTCACGTCCTGCACATGACTGCTCAGTCTCACTTCCGTATAATTGAGTTGAGTTAAGAATCGACATCACTGCACTCAGGACATTCCCATATGTGCTCCGTCCCCTCGTTCAACAGCCAGATAAGAGTCACACTACTAATCGTTCCAACCGCAATCTGATTAAACGTTCGCCTGGTCTTCACTCTCAGTTTTGAGATTCTTCCAAAATCCCTACCGACCCCCCGCAATCTCAACCTTTACACATACAGGTTCTCAATCTGTTCCTCCGCCTTCTCCACCGGGCCCCACAAGCGCACGACCACCGCCCTCTTGTCCATAGGCAAACTACAACCAAGAGGTGCATTCCTTGCTAGCCTATCAGCCTGTTCATTCCCCCATACCCCCGTATGGCCAGGGCAAAATATCTATACAATTCTCACAATCTGTGACCTCTGAAGCGACGAGAGCCATTCCACACGAAACATTCCTTTCTCCACCTTACTAAGCATACTCTTTGAATCCTTAATGAATACAACGTGTGTTGCAGTAGTCTCCTCTAGCCATCGGAATGCCGCTGTTACTCATTAAGTCACTAAGGAAACATGCCCTAGTGAATGTCTGTGTCTCGAGCCATGTTATTGCTCTACTTACTGCCATGACTTCCATAGTCAGGCTACTTGTGATCTCAACAAAAAGAAAAGCACCAGAGTCCTCCTTCACAATGTCAAAACAAAAATGTCAGAAAGATAGTAAAGTAAAGGTTATATGGAACCTGTTTTACCGTATGACAGCGAATCATGGAACGTTAATGAACAAATTTAGGAAGCGCATGGAAACAACGGAGGTGTGGTTCCTGAGACGAATGTTGCGAATACCTTGGGCTGTCAGAGTAACTAATACTAATAATAATCATTAGAAGATGATAATGAAAGTAGAAAACTATATGCAACAATAAGAAAGAAAGAGACCGCTTTCATTGGTTATATAATGAGAGACGATCCCATGGGGTCATTGGCAGAGACATAGAGCTCGCTCGTGCTTTGTGGGAAATTCACGGCAGGCTGCTTGCTGTTCTGCGGAAAGACACCAAACCTGTTGGCGTTGGAGTTAACCCGGTACAGTGTTTTTATTTACCACCTTTAACTTGTATGTTTTTCTATCTCAGATACGACAGAATCATCACATTCCTACCTACTCCATTTCTTTTTTCGCCATATTAAACTGTTTAAAGAATTACTTTTCTTCTTTTTTGTTGGCTGGCTTAAACTCAAGCGTAGTCCTTACACACTGTTTAAAGTAGTAAGGGACTGAATTTGTTTAGAGAATGAGATGAATGAGTTTTCCTATGTTCTTATCCACGACCTCTCTGTCATTTGTTTTGCTTTCGTAAATTTGTGTGTTACCACAGACCTGTTCAAACCCCGTCTTCTCCTATGGTGCCCCTATATAAAATGACGTGCTCGCAGAAAGGCCATACACCAAGAAACAATCTAATGCCAAGAAACAACAGACACAGAAGATGTGCAGCGTGGGAGCCGCCAAGACCTCGAAGAAGACGAACGTGGAGATCATACCTACGAGCTGCAAAGAACCTGAACTACAGTCACCTCACTGGAAGCTACCACGAAGGAGACCGTCGACAGCCCACCACAGACAAGAGTCAAAACACAACTGAGAAGGAGGAGAAAGACAGCAGAGTCGGAAACGCCGACTCAAAAACTGTCAAGCGTGTTCAAGTGGAGCTGTCAGACGAACAAATCACGAAGCAGCTACAAGAAGAGAATCCCAGCATCCGAATCTTGAAGGCGGAGCGGATCCTGATGTACTCAAAGATCCCTATCACGCTGGCGGTGGTGACGACAGAAGGCAGCGAGATGTCGACCACAGTATCAATCAAAAAGAAAATACAACAGCCAGAGAGATTCATCCCAATAATCAATCAATGTTCAAGATGTCAAAGGGCCGGCCACAGCAGAGCGGCATGTCGCAGTAAAACGGAAATTTGCCGGTACTGCGTCGATCACCACGCTTTCAAGGAGTGTCTGCTGGCCAAACTTGACACGGATTTCCGAGCACCCAACAACAAAAGAAAGTGCGCCAACTGCCAGGGCAAGCATGGAGCAAGATACTTGGGCTGCCCGTATCTCCAAAAACACCGAGCCGTTCTAAAGATCGCCATTACCACAAGGACACCGTACAAGGAAGCAAGTTGGAGGTGCGAAAGAGCCACGGGCATCTCACAAGATGAAAGAGCACAAATACAAAGCCAGATCGACGAGTTAGAAAAGCAAGTCAAGCTTCTGCAAACACCGGCACCGACCAGCGACAACGAAAAGCTGCTTGCGGAAATAAAGGAGATCCAGCTAAACATAAAACAAGAGGTGGAACACATGGTGCAGACCACATAGAAGAACGAAGAGATTCTACGAGACATCAAAGTGGAGAGAGAACTACATAAAGCCGAAATGGAACTTCTCAAAAACAAACCAACAGAAGCCATACAAGAACTCACAGAGAAACCGCAAGATGAAAAGCAACAAGAGACCGAACCCGACCCGCAAGGTAAAACCGCCAGCAGCCCAACCACGACGCCCGAAACAGTCAAAGGGAAGCAAATATCCCGCCAGACATCCGAAGAAAACCGAGATGAGCACTCTGACGACGGCAGAGAGGACGCCCCGATACCGCCAATATTTACCGATGAAGAAATCGCAGAGATAAAGAGGACATACGAACTCAAGTGCAAGGAATACAGAAGGCGCATGGAAGAAAAAGCAAAGAAGCACAAGAAACTCAAGGGGAAACCAATGCCCTGCCGTATCGCTGAAGAACCAGATTTATACGAGGATGACGAACACCCATGGCAATACTATATAGATGACGGAGAGATCGTCCCATGGCTGACCACAGAGGAAGAAATCGAAAGGCAACAGCAACTGAAACTCGACAGTGAAAACAGGCACAGGGTAGGAAATGAAAACATTGAAAAGCTGATACAGAAAATACACAAAAAGAAGGCAAAAAGACCAAATAAAAAGTCCTTATAAAGACTGCAACCAGTCAAGCCAGGAGACTTCACTTACCAAATATACCACCAGAGGAGACGGGAACAAAGGACAGCCAGCCGACTGATCCCCCAGCTGATGTCACAGACAAACGAACATAACCAGTCCGAGATAGGACTCACACGTAAGAGCGCACTAGACAAGAACCAGGGTGAATGAACCCACAAAAACCACGGCTCTCAAAAATAACAACCGCTGAGGAAGCAGGTTAGACGAGACCGAATTTGGAATTTTTTTCCTAAAATTGGAACTGGAACTGGAAAGGCCATACACTCCACAGATGCCGAAGTCAACAACAGATTGTCCGAAATAAGCGAAATATGGCAGGCAATAAATCGTGCAATCTATTGCTTGTGTCTTCGTTATTAAAATTCACTAGGGGAAAACATTGTTTTGAATTTCTTAAACGTCGCCTCCCATTACCAACTGTGAAGCGATTAGATGGATTACTCAAGCTGAAGTGTAAAATATTGTTACAGGATTGTCGACTGAAATTTCTCGAGGAATGCCTAAAGACGGGGATATTTCCTCACCGGTATTTCAGATCTCTGAGGACCGATAGAATATGTCCGACAAGAAAAGGTAACAACGTCAGTCAAACAGAAAGACATGTTAGTCAGCTTAAAATTACCGTGGTAGATAAGTGACAGTACTGTGCGAATATGTGTATATTTCAACTTGCAGGATTTATCTAGTTAATTTACTTTATGTTGTGTGATTTCTGCAGTATGTACCCGACGAGATGCAGCGAAATATGCCAGGCAATAAATCGTGCAATCTATTGTCTGTGTCTTCGTTATTCAAACAGATTGTCCGTTGTTTCAACACGGAACCGTGTCGATAACCAGGCACTCCATGTTGTGACGTCAGACAACAAACGGTCTGGTTCTGATGTTGTCCCAACCATGGCCCGGGTCTTGAGGGACAGAAACACTTGTTGTTTGTGGAACTCATCTCTGACGCCCTACATCTGGACTTGACATTTACCTTGAACATTGTCACAGTATCCAGTCAATAGAGACACAGAGAGAGAGAGAGAAGTGTTACCACCGACTCCACTGAAGTTAGGATGGTACGAAACGACAAAATGAGAGAGAGAGAGAGAGAGAGAGAGAGAGAGAGAGAGAGAGAGAGAGAGAGAGAGAGTAAAAAATAAATAAATAACATGCAGACGCGAGGAATGACAATAAAGAATTTGAATGATTGTGAATGTATACAAATAATTTAAAATATTTATGCAATGCAATTTGTTTCCGTGATGCAGCTGGGACTTAAACTGAAATTACTTCAGGCACAAATTAATAAACTTCCTTTATTAAAGCTTATTAAAATATTATTCACCCTTCTACTTCTATTCCTCTATACTCTCTCATGCATTTTCATCCCCAAGGTGTCTTCAGCGATGTTTAAATGCCTTCTGTCCATTTTCATGCTGGCGGACACTGTCCATCTTCGTGATGGTCAATCTCTGTCCCCTCCAGGTAGACTGAGGACAGTCAAAGGCTAGGAACAGACATCTGAACAACGCTTGCTGAAATCTAATGTGCTGAACCACACACTTGACAAATCAGTGTCATGTAGCCTGCTTAATATACAGAGTCCGTGTTGATAGGGATATTATTATTAATCTAATCCTCACAAGCATGGTTCTTAAATTCTCCACTGTCACCACAACATCCTCTCCTGCTTGGACCAAACAGCCAGCAGATCATCCAGGAGAAGACATTATGTAATAGTGGCACACAGACATGACAACAATCTGGAGAAGACATTATGTAATAGTGGCATACAGACATGACAACAATCTCAAGGACACACTTGTCAGAGGAGATTTCTCATCCTCAAGACACTGCAAGTGCAACCAGGCAAAACATGTCATCTTATGTCTTTCGATATTTTCATTGACCTGTTCTTATGCTGCTCATATTTTTTTATATTAGAGATTTCACTTTCTCATATACATTCACAAATCTAGTTGATGTCATCGTTAACTAAAGATGCCATTTATCTGATACCGTAGTTTAGTTTTAGTCAGCGGATCAACATCACGGCACACTGATGTAAATCCATAAGTGCTCTTTCTCCTCCTAACTCAAGCCTGAGTCCAGAGAATCTCAGCTCAGTGCATGAACTCCATAGCACCTGCGAGGATCCTGAAATACTTTGGGTAGATTTTTAACTCAAAATTCTGCCTGGGCAGCGCCGTTAGGCTGCTCTTTTTTGATTTCCAAGTCCCAAGGGATTTTTTACGTGCGCAACAATACACACGGGCGTCTGATTTCACTACCCAGAGACCAGGGGAAATTTTGTTACTAGAAGCCCACGTGAAAAAATCCCGGCCCTCACCGGGGCTTGAACCTGGGATCTCCAGCACTTGAGGCAGACACCATACCTCGAGACCACTCAGCCCCCTATCTGATACCTTATGTAATGTCTAGTGTTAGATTCACTGACAATATAATGTCACCGTAAAGTATACCTTATGTAATGTCCTAGTGTTAGATTCACTGACAATATAATGTCACCGTAAAGTATACCTTATGTAATGTCTAGTGTTAGATTCACTGACAATATAATGTCACCGTAAAGTATACCTTATGTAATGTCTAGTGTTAGATTCACTGACAATATAATGTCACCGTAAAGTCTCACATTAGATTTGGGTTTGTGTCATTGTTATTTCTCATTCCACATGTACATATTTACCCAAGTGTAGCCTTGAATGGAAGTAAACAAACAACACATGCTTCAGTGTAACTCAATCATTTATTGTTTGTTTGTGTGTGAGTTCTGTATGGTGGCCACAATTCTGCATCATCAGTGTAACTCAATCATTTATTGTTTGTTTGTGTGTGAGTTCTGTATGGTGGCCACAATTCTGCATCATCAGTGTAACTCAATCATTTATTGTTTGTTTGTGTGTGTGATCTGTATGGTGGCCACAATTCTGCATCATCAGTGTAACTCAATCATTTATTGTTTGTTTGTGTGTGAGATCTGTATGGTGGCCACAATTCTGCATCATCAGTGTAACTCAATCATTTATTGTTTGTTTGTGTGTGTGATCTGTATGGTGGCCACAATTCTGCATCATCAGTGTAACTCAATCATTTATTGTTGTTTGTGTGTGAGATCTGTATGGTGGCCACAATTCTGCATCATCAGTGTAACTCAATCATTTATTGTTTGTTTGTGTGTGTGATCTGTATGGTGGCCACAATTCTGCATCATCAGTGTAACTCAATCATTTATTGTTTGTTTGTGTGTGAGATCTGTATGGTGGCCACAATTCTGCATCATCAGTGTAACTCAATCATTGTTTGTTTGTGTGTGTGATCTGTATGGTGGCCACAATTCTGCATCATCAGTGTAACTCAATCATTTATTGTTTGTTTGTGTGTGAGATCTGTATGGTGGCCACAATTCTGCATCATCAGTGTAACTCAATCATTTATTGTTTGTTTGTGTGTGAGATCTGTATGGTGGCCACAATTCTGCATCATCAGCAAGCAGTAGACCCCTTGTGGTCCCCTACTCATGTTCTCGTTCCTATGATTCTCTTCAGATGGGACATCTATTCTAGTGTGGAAATGGGAGCACACACCCACCCAGCCACCCTACTTGTTTTTAGTATAGAAGGATATATTGCAATTTTTAAAAAAAGTCCACTGAAAATAACAGACTCATGTTGGTTTGTCTGTGACCAGGATGAACATGTGACTATAGATGATGGCTCTGATTCATCTACCACAGACATAGAAGTCACTTGTCAGGTCAGTCAGTTGATGGTCTCATACTGTATTTCTCACGCAGTAAGATCTGGTGCGTACAGTTGCTGTAATAATACATGACAGTAGACTTAGTTTGTCATTTCTTTCTTTAATAATTGTCACGCTGCAGTTGACTTGTGAATTAATGACCTGTGATGGTGATTTTTTTTTTTTTTAAATTTGCATATCCTTTACAGGACATCGCTGTCAACAGCAGCCTCTTTCAGCTGTCTGTTGATTTCTTGGCAAGATTACGCTCAGTAGTTTGCCATTGCTTTCTGAGCGGCCGGCTCAGTTATCCTGCAAGTCACCAGCGGGGGACGAACCGCTCCCAGTTCTCACCCGCTAAACAGGATTACGGAGAAAGTGTTGTAACCCCTCGGCCAGAGAGACTGGCGATGGTGATGTTACCAGCGACTATTTCATCTCATCATCATCATGTGTCATGCCCATAAGCGTGGGCGGTCATGTTTCGCCATCTCACTAGATCACTAGAGTCGTGGATCAGCTCTTTGTTCTTGTCTTGACCATACTACGTGGCCAGTCCATCCAAGTGTTTACTTTTCTGTCCTCCTTGTTCTTTCACCCTCAGTCTTGCCAGTTGATCACCAACTTCTCCAATTTATTTCTTCTCATAACGTGTCCCAAAAATTGTGACTGTCTACATCTAATTTCTCCAATTAGTTTATGGTTTTCATTTGTTTCTTGTAGGACTTGGTCATTGGTCTTTCTGTCTGTCCATGGTATTCTTTGCATTTTCCTCAGAAGCTACATTTCCACAGTCATCAGATGTTTTTCAGCTTTTCTGCTCACTGTCCACGCTTCAGATCTGTCTGTTCCACTTTTCATATGGGGCAATGAGGAGCATTTTGTGTGATGTTCACTAGCACAGGAATGGAGCATAATGGGGCGACCCTTTGCCGTGAAGTTGGAGCTGTGACTAACTAACCAACTAACAAAAGTACAGTTTCTATATAGCACCTCAACACTTCTTTTCTCATTGCAGTTGACATATTTGTATTGGTCAATATGTTTTCCATCTTGCAAAAGGCTACTTTCACTATGGTGATTCTTGTTCTAATCTCTTCTAGGCATCTCCCATCAGATTTTATGACTTTTCTGAGAAAATTTTACTGATTCACTTGTTTAAGAATGTTCCCATTTACTTGCATATTACATTGTGGTATTTCCTTCTTCCTAGTGACAACCATAATTTGTGTCTTCTGTTTTTAATGTTACATCCCCCGATGGTAATTCCCCTCATATCTTCTACCTTTCTGAAAATATTTTCAATGTATAAGGAAAAGAGATCTGGAGACATTACACATCCCTGTCTCACTCTGATATTGTCCGATTTCATTATCAATCTTTATGTCAGCTTGTTGTTTCCAATATATGTTTTTTACAAGTCTTAGATCTTTCTCATCAATTTGTAGATCTGCCAGTTAATGTGCGTATGTTACCAGCGACAACTTTGTCCCATACCATGTTTCATCATTTGATAGTCGCATGTTCTTGACTGTCCCGCACTAAATAATTCCTTGCATCAGCACTGGACATAAATACACGTCTTCTTCTTCTTCTGTCCTCTTTCGAGGGGAGGGCATCACACCAAGTTATGCATCTCAAAGACCAGTGTGTGAGTTTTCAGCATGCACGTGTCAGGTGTGCTTCCTTTAGACAGATAGCGGGCTTGTTTCCTAACAATTTGCCAAGGCGGTAGCCTGAAGGCCTTATCTGTGCAATGTCCAACTGCCGTGGGATTTTTAATGTGCACAAATTGCACACTGTTGGTTTTCACCATTATCTGAGAACATTAGGTGCCTGCACCCACTACCCAAGGGATCAGGGAGGTGAGATATTAGATACCAATGGTTGGACAAATGTCTAGTCCTGTGCAGAGATGGAACCGATAACTTGTGAGCCTGAGGCTGGCTCTATACTACCTCAGCCTCGGCTTGCCCTATTTGGTTAATTTGATTGCCTGAATAGGTTGACCTATGGTGGACACATACCTGGCCAGCCACACAATGTGGTTTCATGTGGGTAGAAATCACACTACCTGGCCAGCCACCCAGCGTGGTTTGGTGTGGGTAGAAATCATACTACCTGGCCAGTCACACAATGTGGTTTCATGTGGGTAGAAATCACACTACAGAAGTGTCTGCCTGAGAGGTTGTACCATCTGCCCACAGGCTCAGGACAGTGACTTGTACAGGAACCATTGCTTTCTAATGATATCACTCACCCCCATAATCACTTGGCTTGTGAGATCTGACACCTAATCCTCTCAGATAAGGGCAACAAACTAGAGGGTCTGTATGCAAGTGGCACACATTGGCAACCCCTTAGCAGTTGGACATTGTACAGAATCAGCCATCAGACTGAGCCTTGGTAGGAAATCAGACCCAGCAACCGGTGGATAGAGCCTGTTACCTTTGATACAGTCTGTCTACAGGCAGTCAGTGGTGTGTGACAAAGGATGTATGACAGAAGCCTAGCATGTGATGGCCATTCCTCCATGGTGTGTGACAAAGGATGTATGACAGAAGCCTGGCATGTGATGGCCATTCCTCCATAGTGTGTGACAAGGATGTATGATGGAAGCCTGGCCTGTGATGGCCATACCTCTATGGTGTGTGACAAAGGATGTATGACGGAAGCCTGGCATGTGATGGCTATTCCTAAATAGTGTATGACAAGGGTGTATGACGGAAGCCTGGCATGTGATGGCCATTCCTCTATGGTGTGTGACAAGGTTGTATAACGGAAACCTGGGCATGTCTGAAGCTGTTTTATATGTCATTTACTTGTGTATGTAATCCACAGACATATGACAATCACAGCTGCTCTAGAGGTCTCAGCCCTCATGTTCACCTGGATGACAGCCTGGAGAGAGTCTTGTGTGGCAGTGCAGTACAGCCTGGTCCACGCCTGCAGGAGACAGGTATTGACAATATGCTTCATGAATCATGTGCATGACCTATCTAGTCATTAGTGAGGAGCATCACCATCACACTCCGGAGAGGACTGTAGGAGTCAATCTCTTCCTGAACATGTCCGCCATCGTGTAGCGACTGATAGTACCAGGTCTGTGTGGGTTAATCACATTTTTTGTGTTCTGGACAAAATGTTCATGTCTAGCGGCTCCCCGCTTCATTCCCATCTCCCTCACTCTGGACAGGGAAGCAGATTCCCAGGTGTCCTTAAAGTCACCTATTTATCCAGCATCTCTTATAGCACTGATGTTGTCTGGCCCAGATATTGTTCTTCGCACCTTGATCAATGAATGTTCACCAACCAATGGACTCGCTCGTTGCCTGTCACGCCTGAGTGTCCCAGTACACAGTTGAATGTTAGCTGGGCTAACTGTAATGTGTTGAGCCACTCATGTTGTGCCAGATCAGTTTGGACCTTCTTCCAGATTGTCAGATCTGGCCAAACACTTGTCAGATCTGGCCAAACACTTGTCAGATCTGGCCAAACTCTTGTCAGATCCAGGAGGCTAACACTATAAACTGTGTGTAGTGTTCATTCTTCTGGGTTGGACCAGTGTCTAGGGAAGTACTCACTTGTTGGTTTTTTTATTTTTAAAACATAATGTTTATTGTTTCATTCTTGTTGTTCCATTGAAAAAGACTGGTTGAAGTGTTTGCCTGTATCTGTGTGTTTTGTCATCCGTCGAACTTCACAGTCATTTTGTCTTTATGTTTACCAGCGACTGCTTATTGCTAGAAGAAATACCACTATCTAACCAGTGACTACTTATTGCTATAAGAATCATCACTATCTAACCAGTGACTACTTATTGCTATAAGAATCATCACTATCTAACCAGTGACTACTTATTGCTATAAGAATACTTATTGCTATAAGAATCATCACTATCTAACCAGTGACTACTTATTGCTATAAGAATCATCACTATCTAACCAGTGACTACTTATTGCTAGAAGAAACACAACTGCCTAACCAGCCACTGCTTATTGCTAGAAGACACACCACTGTGGGGTGAGCTGCTACTTAGATGTATTCTAGTTACAGTCTGTGAACAATTTTAGCATTTACTGGTGTTCTGTGACCTTCGCGTACATATCGTTTAGTTGGAAAGTGTCTCTTGTCTTGTTTTGTTTCTGTGTCTTGTTTCACCACCAAGACTGTATACATTATGACTTCATGAATGACACTGTATTCTTGTCTCAAAGCTCACTGTCATACATATCTGACACTGCCATTCTATACATTTACAGGCAAAACTCATGACAAGAGCAGTGGCGTCACGGACACAGTGTGCGGGAATGGTTGTACCAGTGATCCAGCAGTGCCAGGCAACAGCTATAGGCAGTCAACATTAGCCCAGTGTCATTTGTCTGAGGATTCTGTTGCTCATCAGAATATGGCAAACGCTTCTCACATACAGGACAAAGATCAGATGATGGTGCAGATTGATCCAGGGCCACACACAGAAACAGAGAAACAAACACAACACAGAGATACTGGGGTGTTGGCTAATAGTTTGCAGAGATCACAAACTGAAGAGAAGACTTACAAATGTAAAGTTTGTGATTTAACATTTGCATATCTCAATCACCTGAGGGCACATGAAAAAGTGCATGCGGAAGAGAAACCATACAAGTGTGCTGTATGTGGTGTAGGGTTTGCGTGTAAGATGTACTTCAAGAGACATATCATGATCCATACGGCCGAGAACCCCAGCGAGTGCCATGTGTGTGGCCAGGACAACTGTAGTCTGGCACAACATAAGCTGGTGCAGACGAGAGAGAAACCCTACAGGTGTGAAGTGTGTGGGGTCAGGTATACATACAACGGTGACCTCAAAAGACATCGAAGAATACACACGGGCGAGAGACCTTACAAGTGTGGGGTGTGTGGTGTGGGGTTTAGACGAGTCGATTGCTTGAAGGTCCATGAAAGAACACACACGCTGGAGAAACCTTACAAGTGTGATGTATGTGACAGTGTCTTCTCACATAATGATAAGCTGAAGAAGCACCAGAGAGTACATACGGGGGAGAAGCCGTACAGATGTGATGTTTGTGGGGTTGCTTTTGCTCAGAATGATTATCTGAAGAACCACAAGAGGATACATACAGGAGAGAAGCCATACAAGTGTGATGTCTGCGGGCTGCGGTTCATTCTTACTGGTGATCTGAAAAGACATAAGAGGATACATTCAGGGGAGAGGCCTTACAAATGTGGCGTTTGTGGCTTGGGCTATACTCGGGCTAGCCACTTGAAAATTCATGAAAAACGACATACAAACGAGAAGCATTACAACTGTAATGTTTGTCATGCAGAGTTTGAACAGAAAAGTGATTTGAAGACTCATAAAATAACACATAGTGAAGTGAAGTCTTACAAATGTGATGTCTGTGGTGTGACCTTTAATCAGAAATGTAAACTGAAGAAACATCAGACAATACACACCAAAGAGAAGTCTTACAAATGTGATGTCTGTAGTGTTAGCTTTACACAGAATGATCATCTCAAGCAACATCAGACAATACACAAAGGCTTGAAACCGTACAAGTGTGATGTCTGCGGTGTTGGGTACACATATAATGGTGATCTGAAACGACATCGAAGGATACACACGGGAGAGAGACCATACAAGTGTGGGGTGTGTGGGTTGGGGTTTAGACGAGTTGATTGCTTGAAAGTTCATGAAAGAACGCACACATTGGAGAAACCCTACAAGTGTGATGTGTGTGACAGTTCTTTTACACATAATGAAACTCTAAAAAAACATCAGAGAATACATACGGGAGAGAAGCCGTACAAATGTGATGTTTGCGGGGTGGCTTTTGCACAGAATGACTATCTGAAGAATCACAAAAGGATACATACAGGAGAGAAGCCGTACAAGTGTGATGTGTGTGGTGTGGGGTTTACCCATAATGGTGACCTGAAAAGACATACACGGATACACACAGGGGAGAGACCTTACAAATGTGAATTTTGTGATTTAGGTTTTACGAGAGCATATAGTTTAAAAATTCATGAAAAGACACATACAGAAAGTGCTGACAAATGTGATGGTTTGCCGTGTTCAGTGTCAACTGACTAGAGATGGGCAAACAAGGCCAGCATCTGTGGGAAGACTGGTAATACTAGTGGTAGCTTTTGTGTTTACGAAGATTGATTCATGTAATAAAATTAATGAACATGGCTGCATGGGATTCTCATATGTGTGTGTGTGGTTGTTCGTCTTTTGACATTTCATACAAGATACATGTTCACACCTGTCGACATCCCATATGAGAGACATGTTCATATCTATTGACATCCCATACGTGAGACCCCTCTGATGTGTCTCCAGCTTGGAGAGGTTGTGGAGCTGTGTGTTCCAGTGACACCAAGAGCTGTGTTGACAGTAGCGCACCCACTGGTTGGGTTTATCATGTCAGGTCAAGGGACAGAAACCAGATGAAGAGAGACACAAACCTGCTGTCATGTGGGCAGCTATGGGAACTGATACAGGGGGGATTCAATTGAAAAAAGGGGGAGGGGGAGGTGTGTTGGTGCAAAAGAATATGGTAATTGTTGGGACAAAGGGAATCAGAAGTAGACAACTGGGACAAGTCAAGTGAAGAGACAGATCCTTTGTTCAGAAGTTCAGGAATCAGCAGGTGAGAGACAACATAATAGTATCCGCAGGGAGCACGTGATCCCAGTAGTTAGTGACCGTTGGACTGAGTGAGTCTGATGTGACGTGGTCATATTAATCCTCGGAAATAGTCAAGCCTGTTGAAGACTGTTGTCTTGTTCAGTAGTGATGGAAAGTGTACATCTGTATGTTGTTCCTGGATGATTGTTGTCTTGTTCAATGGTGATGGAAAGTGTACATCTGTATGTTGTTCCTGGATGATTGTTGTCTTGTTCAGTAGTGATGGAAAGTGTACATCTGTATGTTGTTCCTGGATGATTGTTGTCTTGTTCATTAGTGATGGAAAGTGTACATCTGTATGTTGTCTTGTTCAATGGTGATGGAAAGTGTACATCTGTATGTTGTTCCTGGATGATTGTTGTCTTGTTCAATGGTGATGGAAAGTGTACATCTGTATGTTGTCTTGTTCAGTAGTGATGGAAAGTGTACATCTGTATGTTGTCTTGTTCAGTAGTGATGGAAAGTGTACATCTGTATGTTGTTCCTGGATGATTGTTGTCTTGTTCAGTAGTGATGGAAAGTGTACATCTGTATGTTGTCTTGTTCAGTAGTGATGGAAAGTGTACATCTGTATGTTGTCTTGTTCAGTAGTGATAGAAAGTGTACATCTGTATGTTGTCTTGTTCAGTAGTGATGGAAAGTGTACATCTGTATGTTGTTCCTGGATGACTGTTGTCTTGTTCAGTAGTGATAGAAAGTGTACATCTGTATGTTGTCTTGTTCAGTAGTGATAGAAAGTGTACATCTGTATGTTGTCTTGTTCAGTAGTGATGGAAAGTGTACATCTGTATGTTGTTCCTGGATGACTGTTGTCTTGTTCAGGTAGTGATAGAAAAGTTGTACATCTGTATGTTGTCTTGTTCAGTAGTGATAGAAAGTGTACATCTGTATGTTGTCTTGTTCAGTAGTGATGGAAAGTGTACATCTGTATGTTGTCTTGTTCAGTAGTGATGGAAAGTGTACATCTGTATGTTGTCTTGTTCAGTAGTGATGGAAAGTGGTAACATCTGTATGTTGTCTTGTTCAGTAGTGATAGAAGTGTACATCTGTATGTTGTCTTGTTCAGTAGTGATGGAAAGTGTACATCTGTATGTTGTTCCTGGATGACTGTTGTCTTGTTCAGTAGTGATAGAAGTGTACATCTGTATGTTGTCTTGTTCAGTAGTGATAGAAAGTGTACATCTGTATGTTGTCTTGTTCAGTAGTGATGGAAAGTGTACATCTGTATGTTGTTCCTGGATGACTGTTGTCTTGTTCAGTAGTGATAGAAAGTGTACATCTGTATGTTGTCTTGTTCAGTAGTGATAGAAAGTGTACATCTGTATGTTGTCTTGTTCAGTAGTGATAGAAAGTGTACATCTGTATGTTGTCTTGTTCAGTAGTGATGGAAAGTGTACATCTGTATGTTGTTCCTGGATGACTGTTGTCTTGTTCAGTAGTGATAGAAAGTGTACATCTGTATGTTGTCTTGTTCAGTAGTGATAGAAAGTGTAACATCTGTATGTTGTCTTGTTCAGTAGTGATGGAAAGTGTACATCTGTATGTTGTCTTGTTCAGTAGTGATAGAAAGTGTACATCTGTATGTTGTCTTGTTCAGTAGTGATAGAAAGTGTACATCTGTATGTTGTTCCTGGAAGACTGTTGTCTTGTTCAGTAGTGATGGAAAGTGTACATCTGTATGTTGTTCCTGGAAGACTGTTGTCTTGTTCAGTAGTGATAGAAAGTGTACATCTGTATGTTGTTCCTGGAAGACTGTTGTCTTGTTCAGTAGTGATAGAAAGTGTACATCTGTATGTTGTCTTGTTCAGTAGTGATGGAAAGTGTACATCTGTATGTTGTTCCTGGATGATTGTTGTCTTGTTCAGTGGTGATGGAAAGTGTACATCTGTATGTTGTTCCTGGATGATTGTTGTCTTGTTCAGTAGTGATGGAAAGTGTACATCTGTATGTTGTCTTGTTCAGTAGTGATGGAAAGTGTACATCTGTATGTTGTTCCTGATGATTGTTGTCTTGTTTCAGTAGTGATGGAAGTGTACATCTGTATTTGTTCCTGGATGATTGTTGTCTTGTTCAGTAGTGATGGAAAGTGTACATCTGTATGTTGTTCCTGGATGATTGTTGTCTTGTTCAGTAGTGATGGAAAGTGTACATCTGTATGTTGTCTTGTTCAGTAGTGATAGAAAGTGTACATCTGTATGTTGTCTTGTTCAGTAGTGATAGAAAGTGTACATCTGTATGTTGTTCCTGGATGATTGTTGTCTTGTTCAGTAGTGATAGAAAGTGTACATCTGTATGTTGTCTTGTTCAGTGGTGATAGAAAGTGTACATCTGTATGTTGTTCCTGGAAGATTGTTGTCTTGTTCAGTAGTGATAGAAAGTGTACATCTGTATGTTGTCTTGTTCAGTGGTGATAGAAAGTGTACATCTGTATGTTGTTCCTGGATGATTGTTGTCTTGTTCAGTAGTGATAGAAAGTGTACATCTGTATGTTGTCTTGTTCAGTAGTGATAGAAAGTGTACATCTGTATGTTGTCTTGTTCAGTAGTGATGGAAAGTGTACATCTGTATGTTGTTCCTGGATGATTGTTGTCTTGTTCAGTAGTGATAGAAAGTGTACATCTGTATGTTGTCTTGTTCAGTGGTGATAGAAAGTGTACATCTGTATGTTGTTCCTGGATGATTGTTGTCTTGTTCAGTAGTGATAGAAAGTGTACATCTGTATGTTGTCTTGTTCAGTGGTGATAGAAAGTGTACATCTATATGTTGTTCCTGGAAGATTGTTAATCTTGTTCAGTGATCATGGAAAGTGTACATCTATATGTTGTTCCTGGAAGATTCGTCTTGTTCAGTAGTGATGGAAAGTGTACATCTGTATGTTGTCTTGTTCAGTAGTGATGGAAAGTGTACATCTGTATGTTGTCTTGTTCAGTAGTGATGGAAAGTGTACATCTGTATGTTGTCTTGTTCAGTAGTGATAGAAAGTGTACATCTGTATGTTGTCTTGTTCAGTAGTGATGGAAAGTGTACATCTGTATGTTGTCTTGTTCAGTAGTGATAGAAAGTGTACATCTGTATGTTGTCTTGTTCAGTAGTGATGGAAAGTGTACATCTGTATGTTGTCTTGTTCAGTAGTGATGGAAAGTGTACATCTGTATGTTGTCTTGTTCATTAGTGATGGAAAGTGTACATCTGTATGTTGTCTTGTTCAGTAGTGATAGAAAGTGTACATCTGTATGTTGTCTTGTTCAATGGTGATGGAAAGTGTACATCTGTATGTTGTTCCTGGAAGACTGTTGTCTTGTTCAATGGTGATGGAAAGTGTACATCTGTATGTTGTCTTGTTCAGTAGTGATGGAAAGTGTACATCTGTATGTTGCACTGTTGGTTGCCCTGGGAGGATGTTCCCCACAGGCTTGATATTGCTACAAACAATGGCTTGTAGTGAACCTATAGGGTAGGATGATGTACTCTTTTACACAGAGGGTTGTATTTTGCTACAATGGCTTGCAGTGAACCTGCAGGGTGGGATGACGCACTCTTGTACACATATATTGCTTCAAACAATGGATTGCAGTGAATCCACAGGGTGGGATGACACACTCTTGTACACAGATATTGCTTCAAACAATGGATTGCAGTGAATCCACAGGGTGGGATGACACACTCTTGTACACAGAGGATTGCTGTGTCCAAGTAAAAACAGTGGCTGGGGGTGGCGTGACTTCCATGAAGCTGCGCTCAAGCTCCCGTTATAAATCTTCTAAAACCACATGGATATATCAAGAAACGCAGAGAGCAAACTAGCTTATGAATCATGTCAAGCGGCTGACTAGCATCACTCAGGGAGCAGATTAACACACCTAGCGCCATCTGTCCCCCAGGGATGTTGGGTCAGTGATGGATCACATCCTGCCCATCCAGACTTGTGAGCACCAGCATCATCTCAACCTGGGCCTCAAATTTACCTCTGGAGAAATCAGGTCAATGCCCGTAGCTGCGTGTGAAATATCCACCGACATAGGCCCACGACATAGGGCTAAGAGATCAAGTAAATGAGACCACTGCCTGAAGCTTTAATCGGGATGAATCTGCAACCCCTGAGATTGAATTCAGAGTCCCCCACAATATCCACACGTGTTGTTTGGAACAGTATTGATGGGTCACCTGAACAAAGGCATTGGGGTGCCTTCCCTGTTGTACCTTCTTTTGGGAAATTTCACAGATTCTTATGCATCACTTAGTGTCATTCGTGTAGGTGTTCGAAGAATTGT